>CM069860.1:196449391-196481891 GCA_036172795.1 Pelodytes ibericus | reverse complement strand
GTATAGCCCCACTCCTCACCCTGTATTATCACTTCCCATGTATGTATAGCCCCACTCCTCACCCTGTATTATCATTTCCCATGTATGTATAGCCCCACTCCTCACCCTGTATTATCACTTCCCATGTATGTATAGCTCCACTCCTCACCCTGTATTATCACTTCCCATGTATGTATAGCCCCACTCATCACCCTGTATTATCACTTCCCATGTATGTATAGCCCCACTCATCACCCTGTATTATCATTTCCCATGTATGTATAGCCCCACTCCTCACCCTGTATTATCACTTCCCATGTATGTATAGCCCCACTCCTCACCCTGTATTTTCATATCCCATGTATGTATAGCCCCACTCCTCACCCTGTATTATCACTTCCCATGTATGTATAGCCCCACTCCTCACCCTGTATTATCTATATTATTGTTTTTTGTTCTTTGGACTCGCACAGATATTCAGATTTTTCAGGATGATGGTTATCATATTTTTGTTTCCGAAGCACACTGTAAAAAATCTCTTTATTATCTCAGTCATACCCAAAAAAAATATGAGATTTTTATACTCTAATATCTATAGCAGGCAGATCCCAAAATCATGACAAAATAATATACAGTCCTGTAATGATCCATTTACAAGATGGTCACAATGCTAATAATAATAATTAATCAAAAGCGTGTATACATTATCATGCCATTTTGTGATCTTGGCCTGGTCCATGGATGATTACATTGTTAAATGCATCTTCAGATGTGGTTATTTAAGATTATTTCCGTTGGACAGTGTACATGCCTTTGCTATGGCAGTAGTGTCCATGAGATAACTTATAGGGTATCATTTGCACGTTGCATGCAGGGTGAGAAATGTAGCCAGTCAGATCAGCATTGCAATTGTAAGCAGATGTCTTGTTCTTAATGGAATGTCTTGTTCTTACTCCTCAAACATCTGGAAGCGGCAGCTAAATTAGATATCTGCTCCCAGCGCCCAGCCGTGATTAATTCATGAATTGGACACATTGATTCGGGTAGGGTGTTCCGGCTCATTGGTGAACTTTGACCCCCCTCCTTAACCAGTGGTGGGCAATTCCACTCCTGCAGGGCTAGTAACGGGCTGGGATTTGAGGATACTTTTTCTTCTGCTCACGTGTGTCAATTGGCACATCCATCATTTTGATTGACAGGTGTGTGATTAAGGATATCCTAAATTATAGCCAGTGATTTGCACCTTGAATACTGGGCTTGCCCCGACCACGCCTTTCGGCCATTGTGCAGATGTGGTCTGTCTCCAAATGCCACCCCCCAGTAGACAAGTCTAACATAACCTAAACTGATGGGTTTTTTTTTCAAGTGGGCTTATTCCTGCCCAGTGAGCTATTGCAAGAGTAGTACATACCTGGCATAACCTTGCAGTAGAAATAGCAAAGAATTTCCAAAAGGCAGAATTTATAACGAACATCAAATAGAGCAACTATTTGCACTATGTATTGTAGCTTGTTTTTTTCTCTCTCTTTCAACCTGTGTTCAGCATGGCATAGACATAAATGGGTGCTTTCACATAAACACTGTTTATGCTGGCTAACCTTGGCACTGCAGATGTTTGAGAACTGCATATGCTATCATTGTCCGTGATGCGGCTGACTCAGTATGGTGTAATATGTAACAACTGCACTTCCAAGATTGTGGAGAAGGAAGATAATAATAAAAAAATGGTCAAAAACTATAAAACAGAATTGTTAGAAAATGCATATGTTAACATAATAATGTGCTTTACAGCGACTCTATCAACCTCAACATTGCTTATACTGTGAATGTAGAGAATATAAAATGATCCATGCATTGCGTTTGCAATATTAAAAGTAATTGCATAAATTAGGAAATCAATGTCTGTGGTGTCTCATGTCTATGACATCACCTGTGGCTTTAAATGTAAATCGACTGATTTTTCAATGGGAACATGTGTATTTTTCATAAACAGCCACAAGCAGGGTTGCCACCTTTTCTTCATAAGCAATAGAATGGAGACTGCTTATACACACTGAAGGAATTAATTGGGTAGATGATACAGGAAGAATGAATACAGTTTATTCCCTGGGTAATGTAATCTGTAATAGGAGTTGCAACATGATAAATAGCTAGTAATTATTTATAATGTTCCGTTATGTTCTAGAACGCCCAGCTGTCCAGCTTTTAGCGATCCAGGGTCTCTGATTCCCACCCCGGGGTCCAGGTAGTCTCAGACAGTGAAAGAGGATGGGTGTACAACCACTGTGTGAGAGGACCAACTGACTGGCCAGCCCAGTGATTAATCCATGTCTTACATGCTGTGTGAGGATGTGGCTGGCCTGCTCCTTGTGAAACCCTATAATGTCCTGGAAAAAAAAATAAAATATATATATCTATATAATATTCCACAGAAGGAAGCAAAACATACTTCAGGGAACCCATTCATAGGAAGCCTATACCCACTGGAAACTAAAAGGTGACAAAGCCAAACAGGCCTATGATCTAAAAGAAACTTAATTCTACAATATCCAAATGTAAATAATACAGTGCCTGGTGTACAGTCTGTAATCTGCACTCATAAAATGATGGTACTTGGTAATTGTCATGTGCCTTCCCTACGGGGCTAGCTAAGGTACAATTTAGTATTACTACTAGGGTTGCCACCTGGCCGGTATTTTACCGGCAGGCCGGTAAAAAATTGGCATCAGGCCAATGTTCAGTCTATGGAGACAGTACCAAGGCCGGTATTTTTTGGAAGAAAAGGTGGCAACCCTAATTACTACATCCCTTGCAGGTGGCAGCAAGCTGGGGTTTCTATGCAATAAATGAACAGAAGGATTCCAAGAAGAAAATCTTCTACTGCTGGACTTTTCCGTTATATTATCAGTGAAACGTTTAAAAAGTGATTAAAGAGACTAAAACTTTTTTTTTCTTTTATTGTGACTATCGCTTCTAATATATATTGAGCGCATTTTTAGTGTTTGCTTCATTAACAGCATAATGGCGCAGAGCGCGCCATCATGCTGTTAATGAAGCAAACACTAAAAATAAAGTTTAGTGCCATAAAAAAATTGGCAGAACTGGGTGATTTAAAAAAAAAAAAAATAATAATTTCAGGATAAAGTTGAGAATTGTGATGTGTGCGACCATGTATTTTCTTCAAAACTTTCCCAAACCAAGGTTTGGACATCTTGTTCATTCTAGAATTTCATGACCTAGAATACAAATCAAGAAAGAAAGAAATTATGTAAACTCTCAGGCTACTTGGCCTTGATCATTAGCCAGGAAAACTGAGGCCTGATCAGGGTCTTTAAAGATTCTGGGGGTCCCTGCCAATATCTCGTGGTACCTCGTGATGTCACCTGGACTCATCTGACGGGTAGATTCCTGTAGAAGGTCTGTGCGGGGGGGATCTGGAAGACATCTATACTGTCCTGAGAGCGTTTGTGCCATGTCTGTTAAGATGGCATAGAACTTCCTTTGGTGTTAACGAGTTTAAAGGGATCAGTTGTTTGTGAATACACTACCACAGAGGATATTCCAGGCCTCTTAATCCTTTACCTATTCAAATCAAGTGAGTCACTCTACTGGTTTTATCTTGGTAATAATGTGTACTGTGATGTATGTTGGAAGTTTGTGGACTTCCTTAGTGACGAGAGGATCGGTGTTACCCACGCATTGAATTGTTTAGTCAGTGTTTACATGATTACAAGTGTGTTTACAGAACTCCGTGTGGATTCGTCCTTGCTTTCTGGAAGGTATTGTTCAATGCTATTGGACGGAATAAGCTGGAGTCAGTGAACCTGACCATGAAGTGGGTATCTGCAGGAGCGGATGGACTCTATCAAACTGGGAATTATTCCTTCCACTTACTGCCCAACCTTTGTCTCCAGCCTAGGGAAGCTGTGAAAATATACTGTATTCAATATTACTTATTCCAGATAGTTCCACAGGTAAATACTCAAAATGTAGCACTTTTTTAGTGACTGATAAAATGAGTGCCATTAAGTTGCTGGGTTGGTTAAGTCGGAGACCTGACAAATTACATGCTAGTCTTGGACTGGGAACCAGCCTTTATTCTTTATTTCACCCTTCCATTGTATCTATAAATTCACTTGCAAATGCCAGAGAGCTCTCTGTTTTATCTATATATTTCCTCGTAGTAAGATGAAGTTGAGAGGGATCCCACTTCTTTGACTCCATGAGTTATCGGGGTATGCCTAGATGTGGGTCCCTACCTTGCTGCACCTAGAGGGATATCAGCCATACCACACTGACGAGGCCAATGTAGGCCGAAAGGTACGTCTGTGGTTCCTGTATTCTTCGTGAAGAGGAGACCTGCCAGACTATTTGGATCTAGACTGTCCTTATGGGTGGGACCAGTCTGATATGCTAATGTAATGGTGCAAGCGAGCAAAAAATGGTGATTCCGCTCTCGAGTCGGTCACATTCTATAGGGCTGGCTTCTTCAGCTTTTGTCTGTTCTCGCTGCGAGAGAAATGACACTTCTTCGTTTGACCCTGAGAATTTATTAATACAGAAATCGTGTGCAGCTTTCCTTGCACACTATCGAATCTGGTGCCGCAGCAGAGATTCCTCCAAGTCCTTAGATATTTGAGAAATTATGTAAAAAGAACAATTCTGGGGCAAACTTCTAATCATTGCGCAATCACCATGGAAACCAATAAAATGTTCTTGCTCATTGTTCCATTTTTAGAACTTTGCCCTTTATGCATAACCACTCTGTTGCACTGCCTTAAACCATTGCTTAATGCAGTGCTAGCCCCGTGTGGACCCATAACACTAACCTTCCTCCCATTAATGTGCCTGCAATGCTAAAAGGTATTGGGTTCCAAATGTATGTTGGTTCAGGCCTGTGTGCTTTGTGCACAGGTGATCACACAGAGGGAGGACAGGTGCTGCACAGCTTCCAAATACAATTTACATAGTGCTTCATATTTTTATAGCTCTTTAAAGCACTTTGTGTTTCCATCCAAATTGACCGAGCCCTCCGAGTTCACTGGATGGGAATTCTTTTAGGTGATTGTCAGCCAATAGGTCATTTCTAAGTTACTCATCCCATAATGTTCAGGTAGCCATTAAAGTGCACCTAGTCGTTAAATGCACAGAATAAGCTATGGTTTAAATGACAAAGCATGATCTGTGCAAGCAAATGTGTTTTTTTTCTGTTAATGACATCACCTAATGGCTTGTATGCAAATTTACTACTTTCAAAAACTTATAATGCCAATAAGTGTCTATTGAAGAGGGTTCAAATCCCTCTGTTCCTCACAAAATGTAACAAGTACTCACCCTTTAAAGGGACTTGATCATTGAAAGCCACTGATTAAATGACTATCTTTCCCTTCCAGACAACTCAAAACAAGTTGTTAATTGTTTGAGAACTTCAAGGATCATATAGTGACTTCTGTTACTTATGTTTGGCCATTGGATGTGTATCTGCATTTTGGCCAGTAGGTGTCGCTGTGAACACAATAAAAACTCCGATAGCTATAGTTTTCATTGTCTCTTTAAAACACCTTCCTAAGATGACACGTTCTAGAATTATATAGAATTTACACTCCACTTTAAGGATATATTTCTGGGCTTCTAAAATAATTTAAGAAGTCTCCTAACATTTTTTGATTGCTTTGCATAGAGCTCTTTGAAGATTCTATTTCCTATTGTGTGTGTGTGTGTGTGTGTGTGTGTGTGTGTGTGTACCCCATTTATTTGGGTAATTTTCCCCATTTTGGGATTTAAATTATTATTTTTTTAAATGCAAATATACTACAAATGATTTCATAACTGCATTAAAATGAGGTGTGGTAAATTTTTTGGAGGGAAAAAAAAAAGATTTCTCCCACCCTCGGTCCCATTACTATAGAAAACCAACAATGTCTGATTTATTGGCATAATCTTTCATACAATGCACCAAATATTAAACTTTCTATTCAAACTGAAATCGCTTCTCGAAAGCAGAAATAAGATCCTCAGGAATGTGTCATCATTTGGATTTTTATTTTCCATTTCATTTTAGAGTTGTATCCAATTTCCAACTTCCGAACACGTTGTAGTCTGTGTAAACAGTTGTTAATGGTACAAGCACATCGGGAAACATAACAATATCTCGGCCCATCAATGAAGTATGCGCTTCGATAAATGATACTAAAGGCGTTTGCCAGCAAACTAGGAAGTCACATGACCTGTTAGACGTTACACAAAGCCGTGGAATTTAACAAGCGCACACCAAGTTATAATTGTAGTCTCTTGATAGATTTGTCTGAAATACAAACCCATTGCATCTTGGGTTATAGAAGGAAAAAAGAAAGCGTGAGGCCGGGTTAATTTTGGCTGGAAATTTTTGGATCTAGTTTTAGTCTTTTGACTAAAACTACCATTTTAGTTTAGTCATCTGAATTGTTTTAGTCGACTAAATCTCCCGCAGTGCTGTCATGTGAGTGTTTCCACTCCCGTCAACCCTAGCAAGTTAACTTACAGCCTTCTCAGACCTGTTCCTTCCAGCCATGCAAGCAAGAGATGTTGTATTAGAGGTTCTCCTACTGGCTGATGACTTCCCAGTATCATTTGAACTCTACTTGCTTCCCATTTTTCCACTGCTAACATGGTACTACTCGTTTTTTTTTTTTAACATTCTTTATTTGAAGAAACCATTAATACATAAGTCCAAGATTTCAATAGTATACAATATACAAATGATACCATTACATGACAATACAAGAACACATACAGAAAATATTAAAAGGACAGTACATAAGTTCAAGACAACAATAGTACTCCATCAACAAATGGTAACATAAATACAAAAACACGCAAAAAAAAATAGGACAGTAGAAATAGTTCTTCAATCAATATTTTTATAATTAATTAAGAAAAAATAAAAATAACATAAGCTCGTTGTCTGCTACTCATCAATTTGTTAAATCAACCAGGACAGACAAGGTTATGGGAAATATGATAGGAAAGTAGATAAGAGAGAACATACAACACTTAGGGTAAAAAACAAAAACTAGTAAAATAAAAATAACAAAAAGGGAGAGGAAAAAAAAAAAAAGACATATATTACCCTGGGAAAGGAAGATAAAAAGGAAGGTGAATCAGAAAAGTATTAACGGGAATGGGTAAGGATAAGGGGGTATTGATATAATAATATAATAGGGGGACCCAAGGGTGGAGGAACGATTATAAGTTTCGAAAGTTAATATTATGTTATGTAATTTAGTAAACTATAAAGATTTAAGGGAGGGCCAAGGTCCATAATGACCACATTTTTTGGAATCTGGCTGGAGTTTAAACCACTTCACAACAGACGGAAAATGGAACAACCTTAGAAAAAGCAAGCCTCATGCTGGATTGTGTGGGGAAGCCGTTGGTTTGAGGATGTAAAATAACATACATAATGGCCCCCACGCATCCCCTGAATTAAATAAATGGTGTCTAAAGATGATATATTGCTTGAACGCACAGAGAAAGACCAAAGGCTAGTCAAAACATAGTAGTCTGGGATAATGTCAGGAAAAAATATCACAATTTATTGTAATCCAAAATTCTTATACTGTACGATACAATGAAAGTGTACACATAAATCATTCATTCTATAAAATAATATGCAGCAAGTATTCTCAAAGCCATGATTCATGCATGTAAGCAGGGTATACAGCCTTACAATGCAATCCACCATGAAGTGCTTAATACCTACTCTTATACATCCCCCAGTGACCGATGTATAACTTTTATTTAATCACAATGCGTCTACATGTTCATATTCACGTTTGTTTTATTGTTTTTTTTTCCTTGTGCATGCAACGTATGTTGTAGTGGGGTAAAAACAACTGGAAACCCCAAGAGTCACTAGATTAAGCCTCTCCCACCGATATATACCTAGAATACACTGCTCATACCACCGCTAGGAGGAAAATGCCCTTTCATTAATTCAGGATATTTACTGCTGGTTTAGTAATGTGGGAAGGTCACAATGTTACAAGAATAGAAAAGGCTGTGAAGCAGCTTTTATAAATATTTGTCTTTTAGTAGCTGTTGAAAAATGTCTGTTGAGTGCGACATCATTTGTACGTTTTATTTCTCATAATGATATTTCAGTGGATGGATTTATAAGTAAGGTTGATATAGCTGCAGTCTTTGGCATCTGAAAGCCTTCTACCGTATGTGCTCAAATATAAGACTACTCTGATTTATAAGGTAACCCCCCAAAACTTTTGATATTAATTTAGGGGGGAAAAGAAGAAGCCTAAATATATGACAACCCTGTAGGAATTTTTTTTTTTTTTTTTTACTAGTAAATATTAATTCACATGTTTTTTCACATTTTAATAAAAATATTACTGAAAAAATGCCTTCTTGTATTTATATCCTTTTATTTGCCAATCTGTCCCTCAGACTTGTCATTGGGCCCCTCAGAATTGTCATTGGGCCCGCAGACTTGTCATGGGGCCCCCAGTCTTCCCAGTTGTCTAGTGGGGGCAGCCAGATGATGCCTGTGCGATGCATGGTGCACACAGACATCCTCCGATGCTGGCCAACACCGCTTCTGAGATGGAATGCCAGGACGTCATGTGACCAGCGCTGTATTCAGCACAAGACAAACAAGGAAAATGCCAAGGATGGCACTTGCCAGGATTGTATTCGCCAACATGGTTTCTGCGCACTGCCCAAGGCACACAGACATCCTGCCATGCTGGCTCTCCCTCTTTCCGTGCCTGTCTGCGGTCAGAGCGCCGGGGTCATGCGTCACATAATCCATTCGAAGGATGGACTCCTTTGTACCATATGCATGCTGTACAAAGCAGCGTTTCAACACCGCTCAGGACAGAGGTGCAAAAACCAGATAACCATGTTTACAATTGACTAAGAGGCAAAAGGTGATCATTGCTGACTGGATTTGGATGTGCTTACCCAGAATCCCTTGCAGTGCTGATAGCACTGGGAATGTGTGATTTCTGTGCAGCCTTTTAGCTAGTTTAATAATACATCTACTACCCACTGAATGTCAGGTGGAAGGGGATTCCATCACCTTTGTGCTTCTGTTAATTTACTACCCTGCAATATTGTATAAATGCCAACAAATACTGTATGTAGCACTAAAGAACATGTTAAAATCTCTATGTTGAGTTGTGATGTCCTGCTCCCCTCTGTGTTAACATTTACATTATTTTTTAAAATTTTTACATGGAATCGTTTTAAAATTGTTGGCACTTCGGCACAGTATGATCTAGTCAACTAAAACATTTGTTTGAAATGCTATGAAAGTTTTTTTTATTTTTTTAATTCCTTTTATAAAAGAACGGAAACACTTTTAAAAGTTCTTGGATGTGCTTATAAGAAAACCTTTTAAAGTATACAGGTTAGACACCATTTGATGTATCAAACTGAGTTTGAAGTCAAATGACCATTACAGCCTAGCAAAAAAAAAATATCCAAAAATTGAACAAATACATATTAAACTTAACACTTTTTAAAATGAAACTTGTATTTATTTGTTTTGATTTTGCAATACATAGCTTGATTGATTATCCCTCCAGGCTTTTTTATTTTTTTATTTTTACAAATGGGCATTCAGAGAATGTTTTGGGAGCCAATCAGAGGGCTTCTATTATGAAACACGGGCATACCCAAAAAATTGTCTCAAAGATTGATGAAATGATGAACACTCATTTCATCAATGTCCAAAGGATATGACACAGATAACACAATCCTTTCCATCAACACTGTTGTTTACCTCATGCAATGTTGTGCAGAAGTACTGCTCCACTTCAGATTTTAACACTTCCCGACCTGAATTATTGTGGGACAGAATGAGTATCATCAAGCAATACTCAGTTGTGCTAAACAAGCCTGGTGTGGACTTGTGTTGGCCAGACATGCTGCACCAGACGAGACGCACCATGAAGACCACCATATAGCCATAATGAAATGAGTAGATTAATGGCAGTGTATTTATACATTCATGCCACAAATTTCACCATAATGTTTTTTTTTTCCTCTCCCCCAGAATCCAGTTAAAAGAATCCCAGACTCCCATGAGATTACACTGCAGCATGGCACGAAGATCGTAAGTACACTATGTATTAATATTAGATTTTCTTTTTTTAATACACCTTGAATTACCAATGACACATTTATTCTGCAGGTTTTGTATAGGTTGGTTACATAGAAAGGAGAGATCTTTTATATTGGTTATTGCTGTTTATTAGTATATTAGATATATATGTATTAAACATTATTATGGAATAACCAAGTTTAAATAGCTCTCCAAAGTACCACTCTCCAGATAACGGGGAGGCAGAGAAAAAGAAATAAAGAGAATGTCCCTGTAATTGGCGAACCTTTGCGTATACGCTGAGGATCGCCCGCGCTGTCCTACAGTGCAATGCTCAGGCAGACATGTTGGAGTCCGTCTTATCCAAACGGGCTCCACAAAAATGTTGTCGCGGACCTCCGCGGGCGCACATGGAGGCCTACAACGGGCAGTCCCCTGCGGCCGCAGCCGTGGCGGAAGCTGCTGTCACTTGAGTTAAACGAGGATTAGCTGTTACATATTGACATTTGGTTGATATGCTTTAACTGATGGGTTTATTCTTTTCACACGGATAATTTTAACACTTAGAGCGGTTCTGCTTGACCTGTTTTTTTATTTTTTGGGCGGGGGGGGGGGGGGGGGGTGTGAACATGCAATGTCTCACACCTCTGGCCGTAATGTTTTATACAGAATAACTACCCGTCCATGTGATCCAGGAGAGTGAACTTATATTTACGGGAGAGTGACTCTGAATGGCTTTAGCACAGGAAATTAGAAAGGTGTCTGTGACATCTCCAAGTTAATGTACAATTTCTAATAATTTGCCATGCTGGGTGGGGTGTAGCGATCAGAGCTGTTGACAAGGGAACTTTCACTAAACAGGATCGCCTTTACTTAACCTTCAATTTGCAGCCTCACATCCAGCCGGGGGGGCTCTGAAGTGTGGGTGGAGTGGGATATCCTTAGTATGCTGTGATTTAGTACACTCGCAGATTGCTCACTCTCCATAATAAACCATTTCCTTCTATTCCTATTGCCTGGATTATGGACCAGAATAATGGCTCTGACTTATCTCACTGTTAGGTTGTCTATATATACATTTTTTTTTCTTTTGCTACAGAACATAATTCCTCGAATCCCTTGTATTTGCACTGTGTGCATGTGTTCAGTCTCATTTTGACCAGGCAGTAAAGGTAGCCCTCCAGAGAGTGTTACGTTGATTGAGGAAGCTTTGGAAGCAGGCCATGAGTACCTCCTCTACCGGCACCGGACTCCTGTCCTTCCTAATGAGTCATAGGACTTTATTTATAAAAGAGGGAATTGCAGGGCATTTCAAACTTATAATGTTTTTTTTTCCCCCATTTAGCTGAACTGGAGAATCTTTTGCAGCTAATTTGGCCTTAAGTTGTAAATTCCCTTTTACATGAATAAAGCCCACAGTGTGTGTGCCTGATGTCATACCGTGGTGCTCTGACATATTCAGCGGCACAGAAGTAAGATGGAGCACAGAGAGAAGTTTGTGTTGGTAGACAAAGACCTCCTTAGCACAGTACAATGGACGATGCCCTGCTCTAGTAGCTATGAAAGGTTAACGAAGAACGTTGCTTCTTCTCTTATTTTGTAGGTATCCGGGCTAGAGAAACGGTTAGGAAGGGAAGACTAGAGAACTAGGACACAAAGTCTCTTCCCAACATCGTTCTACTTGTTACCCCGCTGACAGAGAGGGGGGGAGACGGGAAGATAAACTGAAAAAATAAAAAGAAACCGGCTGAGGGTAATGAGGAGGAAAGGAGGGAAAGAAAAGTCCTATAAACTTGGATTGCTAGGCAAATGGCAATATTTATCTGGCCCCGCAGGTACTCAGATGGTTATCTTGCCTGCACATTTAATATTTCTCTTATGCTTCTAAACCCAAGGAGTCTGTCACCTAAACATTGTGGTTACTGTGAATGTAGAGATTAAAAAAATATGAAGAATGATCCTCTACATTGCATAAGCAGAATAACATTCAAATGTATAAATTAGAAAAGGAAGTTTATTGAAGCAGGCGCTGGTGGGCAATAGAGCTGGAAGTGTATGTAACACTCCTGCGTAAATTAGAGGGAAAAAAAGTGTTTTTAATCCCTTCGTGACGTTAGGACGTACAATACCGTCCTGATTTTAAGTGTCTTTAGGACGGCATAGTACGTCCTGTGTTAAACAGCTCATCGCGGCTCCCCGTGATGTGCTGTTCCTCGGATCCCGCTGCAGGCACTTGCAGCGGGATCCCACCTGTCAGATGAGGACATTTTGAGTGGCCTCAGGCTGACAGGGGAAATGTAGCCGGTGCTCAAAGCGAACACCGGCTACATTTCTCTAAATCGCACCGTGATGTCCGGAGGTCTCGCGATTTTTTGGCAGGGACCCACAGGGTCTATTGCGGTTTTCTGTTTGTCTATTTTGCTGTACATGTACCTCCTTTTTGGTCTCATGTTCATTGTTTAATAAAGCACTTTATTGGATCGCTCACTGGAGTGGAGTGCACATCATTTTTTCGTCTCTAGGGTCTATTAAGACCCTGATCGGGCCTCTGCCATAGTGTTCCTGGCTACCGATCACCTTGTGATCGGTGGCCAGGAACAAATCGTGACGTTTGGTGGTTGCGTCGTTTGGGACCAAGCACCATGCGTCACGAATGGGTTAAATGTGTCTGTGGCGTCTCCTGTTTATGACATCACCTTGTGACATTGAAAGAAGTTAATTTGCATATTTAGCCAAAGTTGATATGATCACCACAGATGCATTTAAAGCCCATTTCCCTCCTAATCGATGAATTTGCTTGGAATTCTACAAATGCAATGCACAAATCATTTTTAGTCTCTACATTTACAGTATAACAATGTGTAGGTGACAGAGCACATTAAGGGCAAATGATGTTCTATACCATGTTCTGTACCACAATCTGAATGCATGGGGTGTCCTACTGACATGGCATCAGAGCTGTGCACCCCCAGCATGGAATCCAAAGCTAGCATAGAGTGCTCAGGGCAGAGATTGGGATGAAGTGTAATATGGATGTAGCCAGATATTACTGATTATATTCTTCTTGGTTAAACACTATAGTTTGCTGGGCCTGTTAAGTGTTTTCATGCTTTGTAGTCCTGGAATGGTTGAACATTTCTTCTCCATTGCTGCACTTAGCCATGCAATGAAGCACGACTCAGGTCAACACAGTTCCTTGGTCAAAGGCTGAAGACTTGATGTCGGCTCCTAAATCAGGTTCTTGAAAACTTTGACCTTTTTTTGGGGGGGAAGGGACCCTTTTGAAAGTGACCAGCAAAGCCATCCTGAGCATGTTATGATGATTAATGTATTTGCTCTCAGTCCCAGATAAATGGAGATGAGATAAACAGAACTCCTTTTCATGAACTGGTGTTTTGATGGGGATCCAGTCCATAACTTGTGTCCCTAATGTATTCACAGCTCACTTACAAAGACCTATTGCCTGGTATGAGTCAGTGAAAGCAATCAGACAATTGTAAGCTTGATGTCTCCGATTTTAACCATTTATTGACACAGTTGGGTAACACTATAATGGGCCTGAATCCCTAGTTTGTTACAGATTGAAATAAAAAGTATTTGTAGTACTGGAAGTTCCACTGGGTCTTGCTGAAATGATTGGCTTGTGCATAATCCAAACTAATCCCCATTCCACTATTTGAAGTTCTAACATAATCTGTAGGATATAGACATTATTAAACACAAATCACACCAGACAAGCCAGAAGACTTCCTCTCCCCACAGAAATCCTCATCTTGCAGTGCTTACCATCACCACGCAAGGGATTCTGGGTAGGCACATGTAAATAAGGTTAACAATGATCACCTTTTTGTCTGTATATCCACTATGACTTTGTGTTTGTCACGGATTCCCAAACTTGAAGGATGTGCAATATAAATAGACGCCAGAGGGCAGTGTGGAAGTGAACAAAGACTTCATGGGGTTGAAACAGTGGCTTCAACTTTTAAATACGATCATTTAATATAATTTATAAACCACACAGCGTATACAGTGCTAACCGCAATCCTGTAAATTGAGTAGACATAGGTGCAGTAATGAGAGGTACGATGTACAACACTATACAGGGTATAATAAGTTACAGTGCAAAGATAAGACCGTTTCCTGCTACAAATTTAGTGGAGTGCAAGAAAGAGAAAAGGATGCAGAATGCCCAGTGTGCCCAATTAAGAAAGAAGGCACATAATTATTATTTTTTTATCCATTCTTTTTTAAGGCACAAATCTAAACAATAGTCATTCGGACCCACTTGTTTTAAATGGGAAAATCTCAATCTATTTGTAGCTCTATCGTTTTTTGTTTTTTTTGTTTATATTGCAAATGGGTCATTATTATTATTATTATTATTATTATTATTATTATTATTGGTCTGTTATCTTTCAGGGGCTTCTAGGGACGGGCCTACCCAAAGCCTCCCTATGTGCTCCTGCCTTTGCACCTAGTTGAGGCTGTGATGTACGTTGGTAAATAGGAATCCAAAACATGTGTAAGAAGCACAGAATGTAGGGTAATGTGTTGATGCAGATTGCTGTGCTTATAGGGACAAAGCTGGGGTAGGAGCAAACGTGTAAAACCAATATGTGATTATCTGTGGAATTGCTTGACGTGCACATTTCATTCTCTTTGAGGAATGTTGGATATTTAACATTGTTTCCATGAAATGGTTATTTCCTAGCCTTATATTGAGCTAAGGATCAGAGAATAGAAGCCAGTATAGCAGCAGATAATATAGTCATAGTTTAGCTTTTGCACTGAATAATAGTTGGGTAATATTTGCTTGAATATAAGTCGATTCCCCCCAAACCCTGGATTTTTATATATATATATATATATATATATATATATATATATATATATATATATATATATATATATATATATATATATATATAATTTTTTTTTCCCCTAAATATAAAGCAACTGTATAGGAAAAAGGTTTGCTAGTAAATATTGCTTGACATGTATTTTCATAAAAATGTTATTGAAAAAATACACTTCCTGTTTTTTTTTCCTTCCTCTGCCCCACTTTATTGCCCCCACATCACCACATTGCACCCATAAAATGTTCAAGAACACCCCCATAGCATCCAAAGGACCCGCCACAGCTCCTACATTGCACCTACTGGATTTACCACGGCACTCAAATTGCACCTACCGAACTTGCCACAGCACCTACAGAACTTTCCACTGTTCCCACATTGTAGTTACAGAACTTTCCACTGTTCCCACATTGTAGTTACAGAACTTTCCACTGTTCCCACATTGTAGTTACAGAACTTGCCACTGTGCCCACATTGCATTTAGTGGACTTTCCACATCACCTACAAGGACTTACCACTGCACCCTTTGCACCCACCAGGACTTGCCACTTTACCCATTCCAACCACAAGTACTTGCAATATACCCACACTGACTTGTCACTGAACCCATGTACCCACAGTGACTTGTCATTTCACCCACAGGGGACTTACTAATTATCTCTAGTGGGCGTAGAAACCTGTCCATGTGCTTCCCATGTCCACAGACATTATCTTAGGCTGCCTCTTACTTTCCCCTAGCGCTTTGGCTTCCAGAGACGTAGGGTCAGCTTAAGAAGATGTCTATGCGCTGGCTGAGCACACAGACATTGACCTGTTATCTCTCCCAGTGAAATCCTGGTCCCAGCAGCAAAAAAAAAAAAAAAATACTCAAATTAAATGCACACACCTGCATACACAGACACACATACAAAAATACATAGTAATTCTTACACATAAACTTACACTTACATACACTCAAATACACACAGTCACATTTACACACACATAGTCACACTTACACACACACACACAGACTTTGATTCTTCTTTTTTACAAGAAGAAGAAAAAAAACACGTTGTTTTGTTTGTTCCCCCTACCTGCTCGCTTACCTTATATCTGCAGGGAGGGGGATTGTTCCATCTGAGCACCGGGAGGGTCAGAGTGCGAGGGTGCAGAGCTTTCTCCCCTGTGTGAGGGGAGAAAGCTCCGCCCTCTCGCGCTCTGACGGTGTTAGAGCACCGGGTGTTAGTGACATCCCGGTGTGCAGTTTGCTGGAGCGCTTGAGAGGTAGCATTCTTCAACTACACCATAAACTACTATATAGAGTATCAATCTGAGCACAAGTTTCAATTGTATCCACAGGAACAAGTCCTTTCCCTTCAATAGTAATGATGATTGTAACAGTGGAGCCTGGCAGTACAACAAAGGCAGCTGTAACACATTAAATTATAAGTGTTCATAGAATACTCCTCTCTAGTAGCATAAAAATCCATTAAAACAATTTTACAAAGGCATGATGCAGTATCCAAAACCAGTATGCTTCCAGATCAGCAGACATTGATCAGAATCAGTGCCATTCTCAAGATGGACTACTACCTTCCCCTTAAAGGGTATCCTTAAAAACCCTCCCTTACACCTAATTTCGCAGTGCAAGTTTCCATAGCTATAAACGTATAATATACAAACTATACAGTAATTCTACGTGAATGTATATATAATACAACTCACTGTTAATATATATATATATATATATATATATATATATATATATATATATATATATATATATATATATATATATATATATATATATGCTATAAAAAGAAAAATCTCGACATTAGTTCACAGATGATGTTAGTTTGCCCTTATGTTAAACAGTGGATGTACGGAATAGATTTAATGACCTGGTCTTTATCTTGTTCCAGGTCTCTGCTCTTGGGTTGGACCCTTCTGGAGCACGACTAGTGACGGGAGGATATGACTATGATGTTCGGTTTTGGGATTTTGCCGGAATGGATGGCTCCTTACAAGCATTTAGATCACTACAGCCATGCGAATGGTAAGTATCTGCCCCTTTATAGCAAATGCTTAGCATGACAGTCCTCTGTAACCCCTTGCATCACGTATGGAAACAAAAACCTTACATGTCCACAATGGGCAATGCAGGAATACTGGATTAACACTGGGCTGTCCAATATCTGTAGCTGGCAGTCACATGAATAAACAATGTTATACAAATTATGAAACTCAGAGGTGGGAAGTGCAATACATATAACCTGCACTTGTATACTTTCTTATTTAATGATCACATCATAGAGGAATTTCCCAGGTACAGAGTAAATGTACCGTATGTTCCATACATTTGTAAAAATTGTTACCTGGAATCTGTAGATTTGAGGAACCATCAGATCACTTGTTACAAGTATAAATATGTCTACTCCCCTCCCCCCCCCACCCCAAAAGCTCTGTCTTAATGAATCCTATAACCCTGCTCTACTGTGCAACGCCTTTCAATGGAAATAGATGTAAAATATCTTTTCTTTTTTTTTTTTTTACCTTTTGGCAGCACTTGGGTCTCCTCTAAGCAGTGCCACGATTTCCTCTTGTTTGGGTCTGATAACAGATAATTCCACCCACGTTTTGGAAGTCAGTGGTATTCTGCCTTGGACAGGCTTGTGAAACTGAAAACTGCATGGTATTTGGAGTTTTATACAGTGTATAACATGACTGTAACAATTTTACAACTCTGTCTTGGGCCCTGAAACTCAGAGTTCAAAGGTGCCGTTGCACTTGGCAATACTGTGCTGCATCATTGGGGAAGCTAAAGAAACCGATCTAGCATTTTGTTTCTTAAACGGACACTACCACTTACATAAGATGTAACTAGATTACCTGTGCATTTAAGACGTATGTCACTGTTTTTTCTTCTATGTTTGAATTAATTGCATATTAAAGTCGGTGTTTATCCATTTTAAGAATTTTACCCATAATGCAATAGTCTCCAAAATCTTCCAGCCAGTCGCACTTTAAAACTGTGGCCAGAGCCTGCATGATGATGTCATAAAATAGTACCCTGGTCTCTTATGGGCTCCTGTGTATCACTAGTGGACTGGACTAGGTGGCTGTGTACAACCCTTTTTACCTGCCATCCAACACAAAGAGAGAGATTGACCTGATCAAACAGGATCATAACTCCGCCCCCTTGTGATGTAATAGTTACATTACCCTCCCATTCAATGCAAGTCTATGGTCAGAATTCTGACTTACAGACTGCACTCTGTCTCCCCAGCCCCAAAGTGAGAAACTAGTGCTGTAAAGTCTCTGGGGTTGGCACCCAAAAAAACTATATTTCACAAAATGGCAGCACCCAGTCACACTTGTTTAGCCAAATGTTTAATAAAATAAACTCCCATAACAAAAACAAAAGACATACCTGAAATCTACAATGCAGAATAAAAAAAACTTTTCATTTTTTGGTGGGTCTGTCCCTTTAAAGGGACTGTCTGGTGCCCAAAATGCATATTCCAAATGTTAGTGCATATTAAAGTACGTTCATAGTAATTTACAATACATATTTTACATTTTTCATTGCTTAAAATATGAAGTTTACACTTAGATGAATTTGTGAAATTACAGCAGTTTGCAAGAAACCAGGACTGCCCACACTAGATGAGTAAAAGTCAAATTCCTAAAAAAAAAAATATTTTTACTGCAGGAATCAATGAGAAAAATGTCATTCAAATGAATGGAATATCCTGTTTCTCTAATGAAGTCATCAGACAATGTGTTGCACTGATAAGAAATTCTATGTGTATAAGCAAGATTCATACACAATGCATTCTTTTCCACCAGCAGATCAGCAGAGGAACTGACTAAATGAAAGAAAACTGATACATGCTCAGTACCTACACACAATCAGTGTGTACCTGTAGGATGCAGGGGATGGCTTGAGTAGAATATTAACAGTGTGATTTATGCAGAATGCCTGCATCAACTCACACTGGAAAAAGAGTCCTGCCAGTCACCCAAAGCCCTCCTCTATTTGTGACATCACTGCAAGGGGAACTCCTATAACCCCTCCCACTTTTCTGGTGCATGTGAAATAGCCATATACAATGCTTGGCCAATGAGAGTCTTTGCTCTGATAAATCTGTGTAATCACCCTCACATACTATAAATAGATATTTACACACACATATTTATACTTATGTGATGATGGCAAGGTGTATATCATATAACACCTCTTCTCTAACACATTATACCATATGTCATACCTTTGTATGCAGATAGCAGGCACATGACATCATCACAACCATGTCATACCTCTGAAAGCATATCACACCATATAACTAGCACACAGTGTTCCTGGCTCCCAGATCCTATTCCGGAATTGCTGGGTTCACTACACTTTATTTTCTTTCTTTTTTACATAGGTATTTGTGTAGAGTGCATTTCAATACACATGAAATGGTTGCTTGACTGCCAAAAAAGGGAAAAGCTGACCCTACATCTATTAGATTTACAGTTAGTTAGAATTAGGGTTAGTACAAGGGTTCGATTTACAGTTAGGGTTAAATTAGAGGGTCAAAAGGTCACTGCAGGAGAAAATGATTAGGAAACAAAAAACACTACTTTTTTTTATTGCCCAATAACTTATAACGTTTGTAATTGCATAAAAGTTTTTTTTAGGGCAAATTTAGAACAATCATTTTATAAGTTTTTAGGAAATATATGATATTATGACACACACACACACTGCCAGTCACACACACAGTGACCGTTTCACCGAACCATTAGTTTTGAGGCTTTTTTGGGGGGGGGGGGGGGCAAAAACAAAATACCAGTCACTTCTCTTTGATAATCCCACATTCCTGATCGCATTCTCCGCTGTCCCAGATACCAGAGAATGCTTACTGTGCACGCGCAGCATTGTGCGCATGCGCAGTAGCGATCCTGGCTTCAGATGCCAGGATCTAAAGTGGCTGACAGTGTTAGCAAACAAACACGGCAGCGCTGACACACACCTCCCCAGACTCCACCGGGTTTCCCTATCCCCCCGGGTTTCCCTATTGGGAGGTATGTGTATCAGCATGTGTGTATTGGCTTGCGTATGTCATTGTGTGTGTAACGCCATGTGTGTCAGGGTGTGTGTGTATCGCTGTGTGTGTATCGCCATGTGTGTTAGGGTGTGTGCGTATCACCGTGTGTGTCAGCCTGTGTGTGTATCTGCATGCATGTATGTGTGTGTGTCAACGTGTGTGTGTATCGCCATGCATGTATGTATGTGTGTTAGCATGTGTGTAGATAGCTGTATATAGGTTTATATATGTTTATGGACTGGGACCTAAACAGCATTTTCCTCTGTGATGGTGACTGTTTTATCGATATATATGTACTTTTCCCTGGATGAAGAGTGTGTCTCTTAGTGTTTTCATTATAGTCCAAGGCCTGATTTATAGAGAAATGTTATTTTCCTGGGCGACAAAGTGTGTGTAACTTGATACAGTTCAAAGTATCCTTGTAATGTTCTCCACCTGCTTTAAATTAGGCTCTTTCTGGGCGATCTGCCTGTTTGCATTGGGTGACTTATTGGTAGTAGAAAAATTAGTATTTTGGTTTCGTCAAGATGTTTCCGCCACAAACCCCTCGTAGATTTAGTAAACCGTTTGCTTGAGTGCAAGGGGGTCCAACTGCGACCCTCCAGCTGTGGATAGACTGGCCCTGCCATAGTGGATAGACTGGCCCTGCCATAGTGGATAGACTGGCCCTGCCATAGTGGATAGACTGGCCCTGCCATAGTGGATAGACTGGCCCTGCCATAGTGCATAGACTGGCCAGGCCATAGTGGATAGACTGGCCCTGCCATAGTGCATAGACTGGCCAGGCCATAGTGCATAGACTGGCCCTGCCATAGTGCATAGACTGGCCCTGCCATAGTGGATAGACTGGCCCTGCCATAGTGGATAGACTGGCCCTGCCATAGTGGATAGACTGGCCCTGCCATAGTGCAAAGACTGGCCCTGCCATAGTGGATAGACTGGCCCTGCCATAGTGGATAGACTGGCCCTGCCATAGTGGATAGACTGGCCCTGCCATAGTGGATAGACTGGCCCTGCCATAGTGCAAAGACTGGCCCTGCCATAGTGCATAGACTGGCCCTGCCATAGTGGATAGACTGGCCCTGCCATATTGAGTGGCCCTGCCATATTGAGTGGCCAGCCATTCAGAATCATGGCACTTTACAGCCATTATTAAGGAAAGGTTGTGAGTTGGATGGGGGATTCTTGTGGGTATTGATCTGTGACCATGTGATCTTTTAAAAAGGAAAAAAATAGTATTTTGAAAAATGAGTTAGATATATATATGGATAATGGGGGTTATGTATAAAAACTCTTACACTGCAAAGTGTCGGAAGTTTTATAAAAAGGCTCAAACGCTGTTTATTATGTATAATGGCGATTTGTGCTTTTTTAATAACAACCGGCACTTTGTAGTGAGGGACCGGTACCTGTTTGACTTAGGTTCCCGACACATATATGTCTCTTAAGTGTGCTACCAAGGATGGCAGGGAAATGAAGAGTTCTAGATACGGAGAGCTCCTTTTTGCATCTTGTTTGGTTTCTACCTGTGCAAATAGTAATAACACCGAGGGTTACGTGGGGAATGAGGAACCTTTTATAATTTAGGAGTCCTGCCCTGCTATAGGAAACAAAAAAATATATGTATACACGTAGCACGTAATACAAAAAGATAGAGCAACAACAATACTCTCCTTCAATGTATATCTCTGCAGGGATGTCCTCAATTCCCATATTCATTCAGCACCTGACTCCTGAGGAAGTCTAGACAGACGAAACGCGTCGAGTCCAGGTGCTCTTTTTTAAAAACGTTGGATATTTTGGATATCTTTTACCACATGGAATATTTTAGACTGCAACTTTGAGACCCCGATTGAATCCATCTCTAAGGAACTTCAGAAGCCTAAGGCTCAGCCCGACAACGTTATCCAACTCATCGGGAACTGTTCCAGCCAGGGGTAATCAGCATTGCAGCAGTGCCTTTTTTGCACGTAGAGCTGGTTCTCTATGTGCATCTAATTTTGTGAGTTTATATGTAACAAATCATATTTTAATTACTGATATTTGCAGTACTACACTATTGTATATTTTCTTTCCTTGTTCCTGTTAACCCATTGGTCCATATCCGAGGAAGTATCCTGTCCACATCTAGATTTTATTATACGGTGTCAAGATATCCTGTGTTTTTTCTGCTGCCCTGCTATAGGGCAGAAGGAGCTGCCCCTCTAATTGTGCCACCAAGGATCAACAGGGAAAAAAAAGATGCTCTCTCATGAATTAAACCCTATGTAAACTCTGAATAAATCATCAGCTGCTTCTTTCATATCCACCCGATACTTGACACATGTAGTGTAGTATCATCACTTACTGGAACATGTATCTGGTGAGCTGGGTACCATGCTATTTCAAATATTCCATTTCGGGAACATTTTGTTTGCGTAACTGCATTGAGACCCCATTACATTATAACATACTGTTCAGAGCCTCTCCTATTGCCTGCACCAATGGCAGTTTACAATATGTTTTGGTTGTTTAATTTTAAATACTAACATTTCACTTATACTGGGTAAGTCCTTGGCCAGTTGCCTTGGCATTCCACACCATCCAGCAAATCAAGCTTTTCTTCTCCTTAGTTTCCTTGTGCTCTTGTTAGACGCAAACGTGTTGTGATCGTTCTTTGGTTTTCTTGCTCACCTTTATTAGAGCATTCCATCTGTCCGATGTATGTGATTGCATGCGTGTGTGTGTTTATATATGTTATTGTGCGTATAATTTATTTTGTGTGTGTGTGTGTGTGTATATATGTTTATTTATTTAAATTTGTGTTGTACAATTTTTATTTTTCTATTTTATTGCATCATCCTCCCATTCAGGGCCATCTTTACAGCATTGTAGGCCCGGGGCAAAGCAATTAACTGGGCTCCTGAATCACGCATTCACGGGATTCACCCATCCACCGGCTCCTAGAAGATTACTTGGCCTCAAAAGGAGGCATCTGTATCCGTTCCCCAGACATATTTGAAAACAACACGAAATCTCAGTTGTGTTATTTATAGAGCTGAGGGGCTAACCAGGAGGTGACGTTGGACTTCTGATGCTTATTCTGCATGAAGGTCAAAGCCACCGAGCATGACTCAAGGTCAATGTGCCTTTGGTCACAGGATGTTCTTTTACAGTAGTAGTAATCATGTCATTTTTCCCCTTTTCTTTCAAAAGAAGAATCTAATTTCGGTCTACTGGAGGCTATCTTCTATATAGCTTCATTTGAGTCTGTAATAAAACAGCCCATATCTCTCTCTGGCTAGATATATAGAAGGTTCATGTAGTCTTAGTGCATTATTCAATCCATTTCAGCCTCGAAGAGACCTCAGTATAACCGTAGAAGTCGTTCAGATGTATCATTTTTATTTTAAAATTTAGCTATATAATTATGAGATGATGTGCTATGCTGTCACATGTCTCTCGTATACTTCCCCCAGTTAGGGACCCAGTAGATAGTGGTGGCCCAATATAGCTGTTTATTTTTTTATTTAATTTCTTCCAAAACACTTTATTTATTTTACTGGTTGAGGTTTCTCTATCTCTCTCTTTATTCTTCGTTTCCTTCTTTTCCCCTTCCTATAATTTGGGGAAGAAGGCATAGAAAAAAATATATTTTTTTTTTTCCCCCTTTCTCTCATTTTTCTCTTTCTTTTTGTCTGTCTTCCTACTTATTTATTTCTAGTTTACATAGTAATGACAATTCTCTTTTTTGCAAATGACAAATACACAGAGCCATTTCCTTTATTAACATTTTTAGAGCTACAGAACAGAAAAAGGGACAGGGAGAATTGCTCTTTTTTTTAAGTAACCTACATTCCATTCTATTATACATTTTTACACCTTGGTTATAGGATATGTTCTTTTTCCACAGTCATCAGATCAAGGCCCTGCAGTACAGCACCACCGGTGATGTCATTCTCGTGGTGGCCGGTAACTCTCAGGCCAAAGTTCTAGACAGAGATGGCTTCCCAGTCATGGAGTGTGTTAAGGGCGACCAATACATTGTGGACATGGCAAATACAAAGGTATTGGTAATACGTAATCATACACTTCTTGTAATCTGTTGTTGTAATGACCCCATTATCCTTTTTATCAATATTGCGTAACTACTGCTAAATTATCCTGTTTTTCCTCCAATGCATTATCTGTATATGGCAACTAGGGACCATAAAGGTCTACTCAATAAAGAGAGAATTGCAGGGAATTGGGATGGAATTAAAAACCTAAGGCCAAAGTGGCAGAGTTGGAAACATTTCTCCCATTCAGCTGCATTGGAGAATGTTAGTTTAATTAAAACTAGAAGGTTTTCAGGTGGCAGAAGTGGGATCTGTAATTTACTAACCAGTCATTTAGGAATTAGTAAGTTTGACTGGTTTACATAGGGAAATATTCCTTTCCAGGTGGTAACATGGAGGAAGTGATCAGTGTTACTGTTCCCTCTGGCACTGAAGTGTTTATGTCTTTAAATTCTCTGGAAACCACTGGTGTATGGAAGAGAATGATTGATTTCTATTGGTACAAATGATGTGTGTGATAGTGTGTTGGCGATGACAAGAGTGTGCTGCTAGGGCCATGAGGGCATGCTGACAGGTATGTCCATGATTCCTGGATGTAGTTTAGTTTATAAATATTTTTTTTTTTTTACTGTGGGCAAAATAAATGAGCTGGATGTGTGGCTACTGTTGGCTGAGCAGAGATGTAAGGTTTATTTTTTTCTCCATTTGTATATTCTCAAGCATTGTAAAGCTTTGGAAACTCCAATTGTTTTGTCTGCTGCAGCCTGAGAGCTTCTATCTGTGAATCCTGCAAGGAATAGAAAAAGTACACATGAGGGGAATGGAAAATAGTAAGTAAGGATAGGGACAGATGCCAGGAACTTCAGTTTGTTTACTCGCTGATTTCTGTCAAAGATTGGGAACCATTATACAGAGCGCAAAGAGAGAGAGAGCGTGTAACCCGGAGGGAGAGATAGAGAGTGAGTTTGTATCCCGGAGTGAGAGAGAGCTAGAGCTTGTAACCCAGAGGGAGAGAGAGAGAGTAAGTTTGTATCCCGGAGTGAGAGAGCGAGAGCTTGCAACCCGGAGGGAGAGAGAGCGAGAGCTTGTAACCCGGAGGGAGAGAGAGAGAGCTGGTAACCCGGAGGGGGATAGAGAGAGCTGGTAACCCGGAGGGAGAGAGAGAGAGAGCTGGTAACCCGGAGGGAGAGAGAGAGAGAGCTGGTAACCCGGAGGGAGAGAGAGAGCTGGTAACCCGGAGGGAGAGAGAGAGAGAGCTGGTAACCCGGAGGGAGAGAGAGAGAGAGCTGGTAACCCGGAGGGAGAGAGAGAGAGAGCTTGTAACCCGGAGGGAGAGAGAGAGAGAGAGCTTGTAACCTGGAGGGAGAGAGAGAGAGAGCTTGTAACCCGGAGGGAGTGAGAGAGAGAGAGCTTGTAACCCGGAGGTAGAGAGAGAGAGAGAGAGCTTGTAACCCGGAGGGAGAGAGAGAGAGAGAGCTTGTAACCCGGAGGGAGAGAGAGAGCTTGTAACCCGGAGGGAGAGAGAGAGAGAGAGAGAGCTTGTAACCCAGAGGGAGAGAGAGAGCTTGTAACCCAGAGGGAGAGAGAGAGCTTGTAACCCAGAGGGAGAGAGAGAGCTTGTAACCCAGAGGGAGAGAGAAAGCTTGTAACCCGGAGGGAGAGAGAGAGAGAGAGCTTGTAACCCGGAGGGAGAGAGAGAGAGAGAGCTTGTAACCCGGAGGGAGAGAGAGAGAGAGAGCTTGTAACCCGGAGGGAGAGAGAGAGAGAGCTTGTAACCCGGAGGGAGAGAGAGAGAGAGCTTGTAACCCGGAGGGAGAGAGAGAGAGAGCTTGTAACCCGGAGGGAGAGAGAGCTTGTAACCCGGAGGGAGAGAGAGCTTGTAACCCGGAGGGAGAGATAGAGAGAGCTTGTAACCCGGAGGGAGAGATAGAGTGAGCTTGTAACCCGGAGGGAGAGATAGAGTGAGCTTGTAACCCGGAGGGAGAGATAGAGAGAGCTTGTAACCTGGAGGGAGAGATAGAGAGAGCTTGTAACCAGGAGGGAGAGAGAGAGAGAGAACTTGTAACCCGGAGGGAGAGATAGAGAGAGCTTGTAACCCGGAGGGAGAGAGAGAGAGAGAGAGAGAGAGAGAGAGAGAGCTTGTAACCCGGAGGGAGAGAGAGAGAGCTTGTAACCCGGAGGGAGAGAGAGAGAGCTTGTAACCCGGAGGGAGAGAGAGAGAGCTTGTAACCCGGAGGGAGAGAGAGAGAGAGAGAGAGAGAGAGAGCTTGTAACCCGGAGGGAGAGAGAGAGAGTGAGCTTGTAACCCGGAGGGAGAGTGAGCTTGTAACCCGGAGGGAGAGTGAGCTTGTAACCCGGAGGGAGAGTGAGCTTGTAACCCAGAGGGAGAGAGAGCGAGAGCTTGTAACCCGGAGGGAGAGAGAGCGAGAGCTTGTAACCCGGAGGGAGAGAGAGCGAGAGCTTGTAACCCGGAGGGAGAGAGAGAGAGTGAGTTTGTATCCCGGAGTGAGAGAGAGAGAGCGAGTATCCCGGAGTGAGAGAGAGAGAGAGCGAGTAACCCGGAGGGAGAGAGAGAGAGTGAGCTTGCAACCCGGAGGGAGAGAGAGCGAGAGCTTGTAACCCGGAGGGAGAGAGAGAGAGTGAGCTTGCAACCCGGAGGGAGAGAGAGCGAGAGCTTGCAACCCGGAGGGAGAGAGAGCGAGAGCTTGCAACCCGGAGGGAGAGAGAGCGAGAGCTTGCAACCCGGAGGGAGAGAGAGCGAGAGCTTGCAACCCGGAGGGAGAGAGAGCGAGAGCTTGAATCCCGGAGGGAGAGAGAGCGAGAGCTTGCAACCCGGAGGGAGAGAGAGCGAGAGCTTGCAACCCGGAGGGAGAGAGAGCGAGAGCTTGCAACCCGGAGGGAGAGAGAGCGAGAGCTTGCAACCCGGAGGGAGAGAGAGCGAGAGCTTGCAACCCGGAGGGAGAGCGAGAGCTTGTAACCCGGAGGGAGGGAGAGAGCTTGTAACCCGGAGGGAGGGAGAGAGCTTGTAACCCTGGGAGACTCAGTGACTCGCACATTGCTAAGGAGAGATCCATGTCTGTTTGGGGAATGAATGAGTAATCTAGTGTCCTTTCAAGCCGACACGTGATTAGCTTTCAGAGTTATCCAGATTCATAATATTACTGTCTGCAGGGAGTCAAAATATAGATTAGAGGGTCTACTCAATAAAGAGAGAATTGCAGAGGACTGAGACGGGAATTCCAAACTGAAGGCCAAAGTAGCCGAGGTGTAAAAACGCTGCTGTTCAGCTGCACTGTAGCATTTATTTCAACCTGCCTACATAGGCCTAACGTTTTAAACTCTCCGTTCCCTACAATTCTCTCTTTAGTATTGTGAAAGGAAAGTGCCACTTGTTTCCACTTCAATTAATCAAGTTTTCAAAGATTTTATTTTTTTTGTGGGAGAAACAGAACATGTAGAATATTTGAATACAGTCCTAAGTGATATAGGAATAATTATCTCAGAGGATTTAAATGTAACAGAGCAGCAGGAGATGCTAGCAGAATGCTTGGTTGTATATGTTTTTAGCAGTAGAAAGAGGGAAGTGATGCATGGAATAGCCTTGCAGCAGAAATGGTAGTGATAAACACAGTGAAGGAGTTTAAGCATGAGTGGGATAGGCACAAGGCTATCCTAGATATAAGATAGGGAACTGGGGACTAATAAAAGTATTTAGAAAATTGGGCAGACTAGATGGTTCTTATCTGCCGACATTCTATGTTTCTAGTCGGTATGGAGCAATGCTGTCTTTTTTTTCCTCCATGTCCATTTTTTTAAAGGGGCAGCCCCACCTAGCTTATTTTCTGTATGTTGTACATGTGTTTAATATTTGTGACATTTTTACTTAAAGCACTGTATAGTTTTCCTGTAATCAAGCGGGGTCTATAAATTCATTGACATCCAGTAGGGAGGGCCTGGAGAGACGGGAAGGATTGTTACTATACAACAGTAACTCTTTCATTGCACATGTTAGAATATGGTAAATGTGTTGAGGATAAGACTGGTGGAGGACCTATGTAAAAATATTTGGGGGCCACTGTTGGTAAGACTGCCCACTATGGTACTAGCTGATCTTCAGATGGGGGTCTGCTGAGTTATCTGGGGGTATGTACCATATTTGACAGTGAATTTACCCCATTACAACTAGTATTGTGTGTACCGTTCCATTTACAAGGCTTAGTTAACACCTATTTCTGTCCTTTCAGGGTCACACTGCCATGCTTAACGGGGGCTGTTGGCATCCAAAAATAAAAGAAGAGTTTATGACTTGTTCCAATGATGGGTGAGTCCTGCCCTCTGTTACTGTATTTTATTTCAGGTTAATGTGGCACTAGGTGCGAGAACAGACTTCATCCCTAGGAGAACGTGTTTCATGTTAAATACTGCTTTGCAGTAAGGCGATGCAATGTTGGAGTGGGGTTTTGTTTCTTATTGTTTCATTTTTATTACCTGGAAGTAACCATTGGAGGTTATAAGGGGATAATTACATCCCACCCTTTGTTTATAAACCACTCTATTCTGATTGCTTAATTGCAGAAGTCCTTGTTAAAGGGACAGTTAACGCAAACCAGTTTTATTGCTGGGATCAATGAGGTGTATTATTATTATCTGCCTTTCACATTCTTACCTGGCAGCCCCCTTTACAGACAACAGACCTGTGATGGGGTCATGGGGCAGGGCATTGCTCATGGGCAGCTGTTTGCATGATATTCTGGTAATGCTGCTAAATGTACAAACAAGAAGGAATAAGGATCTTCGCACAGTGTTTACTGTCTTACAGACGAATAAAAAAAAAAGAAAATCAAACAACATTTCAGACTGAAACACAAGTAAATTATTTTACCCACTTAAAGTGGCATTGAAGAGTATTTTAAACTTTTGCGTCTTTAATAAAATGATGTGCTAATGGTGCATGGCTTGTATCTTTAAACGATGTCAGCACCTGCTCAGCCAATCAGAGTCAGACGGTTCTTCAGCATGAAGCCTATAGATCCGGCCCCCGACTGTCACTCACTGTTCTTGCAGCTTTAGGTTCAGTTGGCCCAGGACATGCACCTAAAACTGAGGTGTCTGCCTGCAGCATTTTGACAGGGTGTGGGGTGTACACATTGCTTCAACCTCATAGTAGTTTTCAAAAAATGTTTTTTTGTAAAGAAGCCAAAGTTATTTTTAAGCAGTAGTGTATCTTCCACAAGGCAAACAAGGCACTCGCCTAGGGCGGCACTTTGCAAGCTTTAGCTCCTTCCAATTAATTTGGGTGATGGGGGCATGTAAGGGACGTGGTGGGGGCATGTAATGGGGTGATTGGGCATTTAATGTGGGTAATGGGGCATGTCATGGGTGTGCAATGCGGGTGATGGGGCATGTCGTAGGTGTGCAACGTGGGTGGGGGGTGCCCGAATTTTGTCTGCCTAGGGCACCACGGTTTTAAAGATTTTAGTTATTGACCTCCAGGCTTTGTGAGGGAGCACTGCATTAACCCCTTCGTGACGTTAGGACGTACTATGCCGTCCTGACTTTAAGTGCCTTAAAGTCGTTAGGACGGCATAGTACGTCCTGTACTAAACAGTAACCTGTGACATGGGTAACACCTGTGGCATTAGCATCTCCATTATCAACACCATCATACATGGAGGTAAGTGATGCATAGGGGGGGGGGGCACTGAGATCGGGCCACAAAAGGAAAGGGAACAATAACAGAGAGAAGGGGAAACTAAAATGAGCAGATTCTGCAATAGAAATGGGAAAGGGAAGCATAATCTAAAAAAATAGCACTGGGATCTTTAACTTGTTATCCTGCAGAACAATGGGCACTCAGGCTTAAACATGTTTGCCATCCCTGCCCTAGGGCTACATTTATTGTACAATTGTCCAAAAAGGCTGATGGAATTGGTATTTTCCATGCTAAATGCCAGGCATGCCTGTGATCATCAGCTCATTAATAGGAAGCAAAACAGGTATTTTCCACCCAAATAGCTTGTTCAGGAATCTTTAAGAAGTGTCTTACATTATAGGGTCATGACACTGCCTCGTTCAAGCCATTTACTCCTTTCATTGAGGTTGTTAACCTGCCCTTGTGCTATTACTTCCCTGCATGCCTCCATGGCATTTGTTAAGCCATTAAGGATTTCAAAGAGACCCTAATTGTTTTACCTCTGCTGTTTAAGAGCTGCACTGTTTGTTTGTTTTTTGTCTCTCCTTGCAGTTAACCAAATTTAACACAGGTCTGGACAAGTGTATGTGTTATATGAGGCCTGTAGGTAGAAGGGTTTGGTACATTACGATGGTGGTAGACTTGATGCCCAACAAATAATGGTCAACCATTGAACAGGAAACGCTTTAAAAATCCTTCAACTGGTTCATCTGGCTTGATGACACTTTCCCATTAAGTGAGAAGTATGTCTGGGACATAATAATAAAATCAATGTCTGGAGCTGGTGGAGAATGTATGAAATAAATTGGGGTTGCCAAGTTCAGATCCAGCTAGATGTTTATCTAGATATATTTGTCTCGTCTTGGTTTCATATAGAACAATACTGCATTATTTGTCATTTTATTCATTGGAGATGTTATCCAGTATTTATTTTAAGTGTTAAACAACTTTTATCTATTGATTTCGAATTATAACCTACAGCTTTGTGGCACCAAACATTATAGGGGTTTATGTATAAAAACAACGGTACTGCAAAGTGTCAGGAGTTTTATAAAAATTTAAAAAACGCAATATCTGTTTGTTATGTATCGCGGCGATTGCGCTTTTTTTTTTATAACTCCCGACACTTTGCAGTGTGGGAGAGAGGGACCTCCGTCAAACTGGGCTTGGCAAATGTTCCCTGATTTTTTTAACATTTTTATTTAATATATAGGCTGCGATGGCAGATGCAACCTAAAGCTACGCATTCGGCGCGATAACTCCCATGAGTCTGCTTTACACATTGGCCCACAGGATGATCGTGCCAGTATTTGGTACAATCTGTGTGCGCACGACGTGTTTATAGACGCCCCCTATATATTTTATGGTATTGTCTATTAAATTGTTTTTTGACACATTTAAATGTCCATCCTCATCTTTGCATTGGTTTTATACTTTGTCTAGTTAAATGACACTAGATGGAGACGTGCTGCTATATATATATACATATGAACTCTGTGTACATTTTTTAATACATTTTAATCTAAATATTTGATGGCAAAATTGCTAGCGAATATATAATGACTCAAAAGAATATATACTTACTAGTAGTAGATATTTTATATCTGTTTTTTCTCAATACTATGTCTTTGTCACTTGCCTCATAATATAAAGTATTGACACTACGTCTTTTTTTTTTTTTTTTGGTTCAAAGTTATAAACAAACCCTAAATTAATTATAACTCAATTAGTAGCTCAACGAGTAGCAGTCAATGCATGTTAAGTTCACCTTGGCAAGATATGCAATGAAGAGAAAACTGCAGGGTATTGAGAGAGGAATTTCCAATTTTAGGCCAAAGTAGCAGAGTTGGATTTTTTTTTTTCCCCCAATGCAGCTGAATGGGAGAGTTTTTCCAACTCGGCTACTTTGGCCTTAAGTTTGACATTTCCCTGTTTTTATTCAGAAGAGAAGTATAAAATAATCCTGGGTCTTTTGAAAACCGTTTCTGAATGTCCCGGGCGCTAATTATCACTAATATTCGCTAACTGATCATGTGATTAAGTCTCGGTGGCAGTGATGCAGAGTGACAGGACGTGAGTTAGTATCTGGTGTACGAAATACTCTTTTTGACTCTTTATGTCTCAGCTGATGAGAAAAAGTTTCTAAACATGTATGACGACCAGTCATTTAAACACACGCTCTATATTCAATAGAAAGTGAATATTGTATCCACGTTGGAATCATGTTTTAACCCCTATTTATATTTTAATGGTTAAACCCTAAGTTTTTTATTTCTGTTTTCTTTATTTAACAGTCCTATAGCGTAATAATGAATCTGGTAAATTACCACGTGTTGGATTCACTGGGGCTTTTTGTGGGGTTTTTTGGGGGATGAAAACAAGAAGAGAAAAAGTTTCTTCTCAATAATTGTTCTTCAGTGCTCGTGAGGGATGGGATTTTAAAAGGGTCACTGTTTTATTTGTAATAATTGCTTCCGTAGGAAAAAAGCAGGGGATAAAACAATTTGTGTCCCCATTTTCGGAAGTAAACCAGAGATATGTTTAGTGATACACACAGGGTTTGATCTCAGCTCTGCCTCTGAGCTGAGGCAGAGCCGGTTGGGAGGAGGGCGTGCGTCGACTGTGTCACTGCACACAAAGCTAATCAGAGTGGGGGCTCACCTCAGACGTACTATACAAAGAACATGCCAGTTTATCCTCATATACTAGTAGCATTACATATTTCACACTTACATTTTTGCATCTTCATTAGAAGCACA
>CM069860.1:194469391-194571891 GCA_036172795.1 Pelodytes ibericus | reverse complement strand
TATACAGCGTCATGCAGGAGATAAACATATACAGCGTCATGCAGGAAAGGAACATATACAGCATCATGCAGGAAAGGAACATACACAGCATCATGCAGGAGAGCAACATATACAGCATCATGCAGGAGAGCAACATATACAGCATCATGCAGGAAAGGAACATATACAGCATCATGCAGGAGAGCAACATATACAGCATCATGCAGGAGATAAACATATACAGCGTCATGCAGGAGAGCAACATATACAGCGTCATGCAGGAAAGGAACATATACAGCATCATGCAGGAAAGGAACATACACAGCATCATGCAGGAAAGCAACATATACAAAAGCTCTGTATGTAGACAGCTTGATGCACCATTTATTATTCTATTTAACTTCAGTTTCATTTGTAACATTTTTAATCAGCTCACTTCAAAATGTATTGATCAACAATATATTGTTTTTAAGGTTTTTATTTGCATTTCTATGTTACCACTGCAGTGAAATGCTACAGTGTCGGTTGCAAACGGCCTTCCTGACCCCCTATAAAATTCCTAATCCCCAAACACATGATGTATACCATACAATTCATGGCCTAATCACAAATGGTGTGTTGTGCGTGCCTATGCATTCACAGGATATCACAGGATACAACTGTAACTAAAGCAATATGGCCAGCAAAATACAGTATTGGAAATTGGACTTCATGCCAAGAAATCTCATCATGTTACCTTGACAGGTTCACTAGTATAAGAAATGGTACTGAAAATAAATTCCAAATAAAAGGATGTGACTGTTCCTTTCAATGTACAATTACAGTCTGCTTCCCATTCTCACCAACACCTGAATTTAGTGGCGTTAAACATAAATAACAATGATCTTTTATACGTGCTAAAACATGACTTCTGCTTATGAAGTACAATATCACACATACGTGCTGGAATGCATCATTTGTGAGATGAACAGAAGCTATGGTACATGGTATGTGTCTGTCACCCCCCAAACACACAGACCACAAGCTCCTCTTCAGGTACCTAATGTCTTTAAAATGTTAGGGTTTTGCCAGGCAAATAATGTGTATTAAAGTGTTCTCTTTTAAGCATGTTTATACCACACGTACTGCCACCATGTCCTGGAGAGCATGAACTGTACAATGATAACATGTCTGAACCTATGATAATAATATAATAACTAGTATTTATATACTTCTGTTCTAGTTAAAGCTCTAATGCTCGGAATTAACCAAATCAACAGCTAAATAATAAATATTATCCATGGTATTCAATAATCGACCTCGGAAGGATGATCCCTGCCTGGATTTGAACCTGGACCTTGAGGTTTGAACAGATTTCTCTAGTCTGGGCATTAACCAACTGAGCATTTTACAAGGAAAGTTTCAAGTAGATCCTGGGGATTTCCCTTTTGCTCAATTTACCCAATTTAACGTGAGTTATCTGATCTAACTCGGGAGGACCCTGTGTTGAGTCTGTGATCCAGTAGGCTATTACAGGCTAGCAATGTTTTGGTTTTTAGTTAGTCGCTTTGGATGGCTAGGCGTTAGGCTAATAGCTTGTCCTTAGACTGTAGTTGGCAAATATTTGGGCTGTTGGTAAAACAGGTTAAGAAAAGAAAATCCCATTAGAACTGTCCAGCAATGATCATGGGAGACTTTTAGGCCACAGACAATGGTCTTTATCTGGGGGCTGTTCCCTCAAGCTGGAAACATCTAATCACCTTATGTAATAACCACCCAACATGACTTTCACTTGTGAATAAAAAAAATGTGCAGTACTAAGCAGTGGTGTATCTTGGTTTTGTGCTGCCCTAGGCCGACAAAATTAGGGCACCCCCCTCCCCCACCCACGTTGCACACCTAGGACATGCCCCATCACCCACGTTGCACAACCACGACATGTCCCATCACCCACATTGTATACACATTAAATCAGGGCTCGACAAACCCCGGGCGCCAGGTCGCCGTGGCGACCAGGAAATCAGACCTGGCGCCCGGGTGCTGTTTGTCACAGGGAGCCCTTGCCGGCTGCCATCTGTTACATGCAGCGCGAGGGGAGAAAGTCTGTGCGGATCACACAGACTGTAAGCTCCGCCCCCTCGCGCAACACGCTGCAATGCCGATTGTCACGTGACAACACAGCACTTAGCAGAAACCGAAAGAGGATCGGGCTCCAGCATAAATGTCCCCCTCCCCTGCAATGAGGTAAGCAGCAGGGAGGGAGGACACCCTAAGAAATACCATTTTTGTGTTTTTTTTTTTAAAGAACAAAAATGTGTGTATGTAACTGGCTGTGTATGTGGTGTATGTATGTGTGAATGTAACTGGCTGTGTATGTGGTGTGTGTGAATGTAACTGGCTGTGTATGTGGTCTGTGTGTATGTGTGAATGTAACTGGCTGTGTATGTGGTCTGTGTGTATGTGTGAATGTAACTGGCTGTGTATGTGGTCTGTGTGTATGTGTGAATGTAACTTGCTGTGTATGTGGTGTGTGTGAATGTAACTGGCTGTGTATGTGGCGTGTGTGTGAATGTAACTGGCTGTGTATGTGGCGTGTGTGTGAATGTAACTGGCTGTGTATGTGGCGTGTGTGTGAATGTAACTGGCTGTGTATGTGGCGTGTGTGTGAATGTAACTGGCTGTGTATGTGGTGTGTGTGTGAATGTAACTGGCTGTGTATGTGGTGTGTGTGAATGTAACTGGCTGTGTATGTGGCGTGTGTGAATGTAACTGGCTGTGTATGTGGCGTGTGTGAATGTAACTGGCTGTGTATGTGGTGTGTGTCTGAATGTAACTGGCTGTGTATGTGGTGTGTGTGAATGTAACTGGCTGTGTATGTGGTGTGTGTGAATGTAACTGGCTGTGTATGTGGCGTGTGTGAATGTAACTGGCTGTGTATGTGGCGTGTGTGAATGTAACTGGCTGTGTATGTGGCGTATGTGTGAATGTAACTGGCTGTGTATGTGGCGTATGTGTGAATGGAACTGGCTGTGTATGTGGCGTATGTGTGAATGGAACTGGCTGTGTATGTGGAGTACGTGTGAATGGAACTGGCTGTGTATGTGGCGTATGTGTGAATGGAACTGGCTGTGTATGTGGCGTATGTGTGAATGGAACTGGCTGTGTATGTGAGGTTGGTGTATGTGACTGTCTCCGTGCGTTTATGATTTTGTGATGTGCCGTTGTCTGGCTCCTAAATTTTTAAGCTGGCTCCTAAAACTTAATTTAATTTGTCAAGCCCTGCATTAAATGTCCAATCACCCCATTACATGCCCCCCATCACCCACATTGCTCACACATTACATGCCCAATCACCCCCTTTACATGCCACCATCACCCTCAATACATACCCCCACCACGTCCATTACATGCCCCCATCACCCTGATTAATTGGAAGGAGCTAAAGCTTGCTGAACGGTGGGGGAGGGAAAATGTTTGAAGCACCAGAAGTGTGTATAACACCCACTGGCAAAGTGCCGTCCTCTGGCAAAGTGCCGCCCTGGGCGAGTGCCTTGTTTGCCTTGTGGAAGATACACTACTGGCACTAAGTCATGTATTTAGGTTGATGAGAAAGCTTTGTCCAAGGATAGGCAAAGTGTCCATACAAGGACACCAGTGTACGTGCCAATTTCAACGAAGGTGCATAGAATATCATTAAAATGTCCATAAAGTCCAGTCAATGTCCACCATGAACAGTGTTGGTGCCAACTAATGATTATGCATGCGTACTGCCACTGGCACTCACAGGTCTGCATGGTGTCAATGCACATCGGCCAATACATTACGTATTATTCTTGATTGACTGAATAAATGGTGCAAGGAAAAGGAACTTAAGGACATTTTGGGGGTAATGTATAAACATGGTGCACACGTAGATGGAGCCTATTACTGCTGCTACTATGTATAAACCAGATTCCTGAGCGATATATGGAGACTGTACCACCTCTGCTGGTCCCAGACTTCTGTTGGTTGCACCAGCACTCAGATCGCTGGTGCAACCCATGTATAAGCAATATATTGGAATGTTTTTACATGAATAATCCATACCAGAGCCGGGTACAAAAGGCTCTCGTAAATGTGAGTGAAGGTTTTTCGGACGTCAATAACGCACCAAGAATTGTGTATCTACAGAGTCACAAATGGTTTCTTCTTTTTTTAAATATTTTGAGTTATTACCCTTAACCGCCATTTAGAAAAAGCGCCCACTGAAGGATACGTTATTGTTTTATTATTTCTTAAGACACAGACACACTTGTATTTATTTGCCCATCGTTTTGTGTTGTGAAGTTTCTACATATAATCAGGTCATTCTGCGGTAACAGAATGCTATTAACCTTTAAAACTACAGGTTTGCCCAGCAACGTTGGGGTTAAATATTAATGCCATTTCATCTACTAAGAATAGCTACTATAATAAAAGTGATGACATGTACTTTAGTGCATTAAAATAAACCAAATTATTTTCCATTGGCAGGCACGGAAACCCTTAACTTCCTTAATTTGGTCTCATTAGGACGTGTGAAATGCACCGTCCAAGAAGGTGTTAATGGAAAATTAAAACCCTTCAAAAGAGGGCATGAAAATAGATTTGTACAAGGATTGTAATAATTCATGCTGCCAGTGTAAATTGATTTGCTTGTTATTACTCACTGGGTTTTCTGGTTGTTTAATAAAGAGTGTCTGGTCTTCAGAGAAAAATGTGAACAAAAAAAAAAAACTTCCAAAATAGGTCTTTTTATATGTGTCATTTTGACTTTAAAAACAAGGTCGATTTTATTTTGTGCCGGTGGCTTCGACGTCTAGAATTTAGAGAGGGTCAATAGCTTCTAATCCAAGAATTAAAGGCATTAAACGGACAATCATTATAACTATGTATTTCTAAAGTGCCATTGTATTCCATAGGGCTGAAAGGTAATATCTTTAAAAAAAAGCATTGTTAAGCATTTATATTCCTTACACTGAATTCCCTTTGTTTGAGCACCAGGAGTGAAACATAGAATGTGTCGGCAGATAAGAACCATTCGGTCCATCTAGTCTGCCCAATTTTCTACTTTTATTGGTCCCCGTTGCCTATCTTATATCTAGCATAGCCTTGTGCCTAACCCACGCATGCTTAAACTCCTTCACTGTGTTTACCTCTGCCACTTCCACTGGAAGGCTATTCCATACATTCACTACCCTCTCAGTAAAGTAATCCTTCCTGATATTACTTTTAAATCGTTGCCCCTCTAATTTAAGACCATGTCCTCTAGTTGTGGTAGTTTTTCTTCTTTTAAATATACTCTCTTCCTTTACTGTGTTGATTCCCTTTATGTATTTAAATGTTTCTATCATATCCCCCCTGTTACGTCTTTCCTCCAAGCTATACATGTTAAGATGCTTTAACCTTTCCTGGTAAGTTTTATCCTTCAACCCATGAACCAGTTTAGTAGCCCTTCAAATTCAGATCCTCGCTGCGCCACACAATGTAGTCATTTCACTGAATTCCCTTTGCTTGAGTACCAGGAGTGAGCGAATATAGATCCTCACCACGGCACACAGTGTAATCATTACAATTCTTTTAAATGATGGACTTTCTGTTCATGGGGGGGGGGGGGGAGGGGATGAAGAAAATGCTTACCATGGTGATTTCTCCTAGTTCAAGCTGTGCTCTACCCAACGTCTGCCAGGCCTCAACAAAGTGTGGATCCCTTTGGACTGCTGTCTCAGCAGCTTGCACGGCTTGGAATATATCATGAAGACAGATCAGGGCCTGCAAGAAATAAAATGGAAAAATGATGGTTTGGACGATTTGGAGCAGTTAATTTTAAACTAAATTTTAAAGGACGACTAAAAACTTTTTCTTAACCCTTGCTTCCTTAAGGAAGGTTTACTGAGACTCAGCTGAGACACAGCAGGTGTGGTGGCTGGCGTGCGCTGACAACCAGGGCAGGGGCTCATCGCTTGTGTATCGCGACAGGAGATTACTCTACAGAATGTTTAGAACACAGATTTTCAATAATGTTTCTCAACTTTCCCAGTGCATATTTTGTTAACTGAAGTGCTTAAAGGAACACTCAAGGCACCAGAACAACGTTGATGCTCCTAGTAGTTTTTAGCCTGTACTTTGTGCAGGTTTTTTTGCATTCAAATGCATGCAAGGAATACTTGGGAATCTCTTTCAACGTTTCTTGCACTGGCAGTCTTTTGTTTGCACTGAAAGAGGATCAGTTCAGATGACCTGGTTCTCATGCACTTAGCGCTGGCAACAAAAGCTTCATTCAAAAGCTGGTAACTACCTCCCTTTTTCGACTGGGTGGCAATGACACTTGGCATTCCGATGCATGTGTATTGTCATATCAATGTTCGATCATATCAGTGTCTGGACTAATGTTATCTTTTCCTTTGCACGTCCAGGAGACAATCAGATGAGTGGCAGTTTTATAAATAACTACGAAAAATATAGACCTTGTTGAAAGAAATATACCGCACATATTTCTTTATTATAAGATTAGTTATAGGCGCTAAAGAATGGTATACTTGTTCCCCATACCTTTACCCCAATCACACATTATTTTATTTTAAATGTCAAGTCTATGCCAACTATTCCCCATACTGCTCCACCGAGTCCCCACTGCAGCCACTGGGGAGGACACTTGAGGAAATTGTCCACTTGATGTGACATAAGCTCATTCGACATTTTTCTTTTCCCTGCTTGCACATATTTGAGGTTGTTGGCTCCTCATTGTCTGGTTGCAGCTTGCTGTTAAAGGGTTAATTGGGAGGAGGTTTAATTGCACCTCTTCCAACACATTAAAAAGGTTTTGGTAGCAGTTTAAACTGCTTTGTGTGCCCACTAGATAGGAGGAGAGGTTAGGTTCTCACCCTATTGAGAGTGTGCCTTGACGTGGCGGGTGAGCTTAATTATGCTTTGGCCAATTCATATAACCAAAACCTCTTATTTATATTATATTTATATATTTGTTGCCAACTTTATTAGGGTGAGAAGTGCAGACAGTTTTTATTTTTTATATCATTCTTAGTTATTGTTAGATAGAATAATTTAAAAGCAATGGGATTAGTTAAAAAATTCAAACCAAGTTGCGTCACTTCCTGTATTATTATTACTGTACTATATAGATGGGTTCTTCCTGTATACTCTTCATATTTGTCTCCTATCCCAGAACATCTAAATCAGGTACCTTACATCAACATCATGCTTCTCGCTCAGCCAAAGGGAAGCATCAATATTGTTACAGCTATTTCATTAGTAGTCTTTTAAGTGCCAATTGGTGGAACCAGAAGCCAAACAAGATAAACTTCCTATCATATATTACACTCACACCAAAAAAGCACTACAAACATAGGATTTTCCAGAAAACTGGATTAATACTGATCGACACCCACACATACACAATAGTTATCTTTGTTACAGCGACTTAGTCCTCTTGGAGAATCCAGAAAGGTCTTTCATTAGTTACTGTCTCAGCAAGACTACAGAATAATTACAAGGTTATCTTTTTCCCTAGGACATGTGTGTTACAACATATCTGTGATCGTTCATTGGATTTGTAAAGGGAAAACAACACTGACAAACTAATAGAGGTGATCTGAACAGAAATGTAAAAATCCAAACAAAATAAAAATTGTTTTTTTATTATTATTTTTGAAGAATCTTTGCAAAAAACAACACTAATTAATTTTTAGGATGAGAAAGGTCATTTCCAATAGACACTTTTCCACCAGGCTTTAAAATAGAGTATAATACGATGTAGAGCCTTATTACCTATATTTTATATTTTTACCACTTATATAAAGAGATAAACATATCCTCATTGAAGTCCCCTTTCGAGTAACTTATTGCAATAATTGATAAAATTGCAGAACACTCTAAAAGTCACAAAACTATAGCATTTATAACTTTCTTTTCTTCAATTTGTTTCAATAATATATATATATTTACATTTTCCTTCAATACGTAAAGACTGATCTCCACAGACTGTGTATCAAGCGTGGGTGGAAAGCTCCACGATAATTAATTCAATCCACATTCTGGGAATTCTACACTCGAGGTATGAGGTGTCAATGGCTGGTGCACCACAACGATGGAAAATGAAGTATTAAACATATAAATATTAACTTCCAGGGCTTTTGCCAAGTATGGAAAAACTGCAGATTTCAGCTGATGTCTACAACATGTCTACAACACCTAACTTAACCACCCATATTCTCATAATCTCTATAAATGGTTACTTTTTTTTTGTTAAATAAAGTTAATTTAAACTTGTGTTGAACTGCATAGCAAGACCACTTAATATTATCTCACATATATATTCTTATTCTTATTATAGCCAAATTTACCACCCTAACTCCTCCCACAGTTTTTACACTACATAGACAGTAATATACCGAAACGTGCAGATTGTTCCCGATTGGTGTGCTATTACTTTGTGGAACGTTTTGCCGAATGGTTCACAAAATATCGTCGTTTTTGTGGCAAAATTGGTCCCATAGGAAAGAATGCCGGAATGTTCAACACTAGAGTGGGAGCTGACAAAAGCTAGAGTGGGAGCTGAAAAATCAGGACATGATTTCTAAACTGCCACCACTCAGCTAAGTTCAGCTATCCCTGCTGCCACTAAACATGTCCATGGCTAAGCCATAGTCCTGATAGTTTTCACAGAGACATACTATGCATCAAAATGTAGGTCTGGGTCTTGTGATTCTCACAATATAAAGTTCTTTGCTGTAGGATTTATAGTTTTTAAAATACGACCGTTTGAAGATGGCAACCGCACTCCAACCTTTCCACAGTTACTCCAGCCACTCCACCCAGTTACTCCAGCCACTCCACCCAGTTACTCCGCCCACTCCAGTTGTAGACGACTGGTGGAGGCAAGAACACTGCACACAATTTCCCCAGAAATTGTAGCTTTTCGAGTTATTAATAATAATTGCAAACAAGAACACACATTATTGCACGGATACTCGTGTCCACATAAAAAAATAATTCACATAAAAATATTCACTCATTAATTCTGTCATATAAGATAAATTGAAACTGCTCCGGACATGCTTTGTGAAAATATCTGATTGTCCAGATACACAATATATTTACCCACTGAGCAGCACACAAACACCCTCTGGGTGTCCCCTCTAGAAACCAGGGAGAATTTGCTGCAAGGCAAGTCCTGGGAGTGCAATGGCCGGTCTTAGGGGGTGTTGTAATGTGGTGCGGGGACAAGTCCAGTGGGTAACTTAACGTGGTGCAGGGGCAAGTACTGTGGGTGCAATATTGTGGTAGGCAGAAGAACTGGCATAAACGGGAACAACCGAAGGGAAAAAGTGAAGAAGATGAAGATTTTGAGGCTGCTTGGCCACATTAAACCTAAGCTAAAGGGGATACTATGCCAGTCACATAACTGTAATAGCTAATCACACCACTTTGTGTCAGTATCTCAAGTGACAGCCATGTAGCTGTTTACAGTGCAAAGTAAAATGAGTTTGTATTGATCTAGAATGGATCTAGAATGGAGCTAGACAGTGATCGATATATATATATATTATTTTAATGTTGTTGCTATTGCAAAGTTAGCCCTGACTTGTAGTTCAAGAGGCAGTATAAGGTGGGTAAAGGGTCTATTCAATCAATTACAGGGAACTGGGACAGGAATTTCAAACGTAAGGCCAAAGAAGTCGCGTTGGAAAGATTCTCCCATTAAGCTGCATGGGAGAAGTTTTCCAACTTGGCAGATAACAGTGGTGAGTTAACAGTTGCAGAAATCAGGGCTCATTAGCTAAGCTGGGAAAACAGTAAAATCGGAACATTTCTTCCTTTGTGGAACTCAGCTATTTTTTACTTTTGCAAAAGTTAAACAATTAATTTCCTCTTCCCACCCGGCATGTATCTTTACAGATACACATGGCAGAGACATAGCTTGTCTGGCACAGGCTCAGCCAATCAGAGTGGAGATGTGCCCCTTAAATGATTCACTAAATCAAAACAACTGATTAATGAATAAATATTAAAGATATTTAATACATTATTAGTATTTTTTTAAGCAATGTGTCATTTTTTAACTATTGCTGCCCCTGACTGTGTATTCCATGGGTTTGCAGCTATGCTGTATACTTTAATAACTATTGCTGCCCCTGACTGTGTATTCCATGGGTTTGCAGATATGCTGTATACTATAATAACTATTGCTGTCCCTGACTGTGTATTCCATGGGTTTGCAGCTATGCTGTATACTTTAATAACTATTGCTGCCCTTGACTGTGTATTCCATGGGTTTGCAGCTATGCTGTATACTATAATAACTATTGCTGTCCCTGACTGTGTATTCCATGGGTTTGCAGCTATGCTGTATACTATAATAACTATTGCTGTCCCTGACTGTGTATTCCATGGGTTTGCAGCTATGCTGTATACTATAATAACTATTGCTGTCCCTGACTGTGTATTCCATGGGTTTGCAGCTATGCTGTATACTTTAATAACTATTGCTGCCCTGACTGTGTATTCCATGGGTTTGGAGCTATGCTGTATACTATAATAACTATTGCTGCCCTGACTGTGTATTACATGGGTTTGCAGCTATGCTGTATACTATAATAACTATTGCTGCCCCTGACTGTGTAATTCCATGGGTTTCCAGCTATGCTGTATACTTTAATAACTATTGATGCCCCTGACTGTGTATTCCATGGGTTTGCAGGCAGCTATGCTGTATACTATAATAGGTATTGCTGTCCCTGACTGTGTATTCCATGGGTTTGCAGCTATGCTGTATGCTATAATAATCCTTCATAGTTTATGATGATCTGGGACCCTGTAAGTTAGTGAATAGATCCAAACTCCTGCTTTTACAAGAGATTTGCCATAGGGAACATAAAAATGACTTTGGTTTATATGAAATATGTTTTGTTATTCTGCATGTTAAATTGCTTAGACAGAAAAAAAAACTATACAAATGAAACTATTTTTAAAACTAAAAATTAAATTTTTTTTGTGAGACGCCCTAACAAGTGTAATCAGCACTAGGCAGAAAAAAATAATAAAATATTCAGGATTATGAGATTAATCAAGGCTGTGATTTCAAACAATAATGAGAGAATGTCATACTATCAAAGAATTCTAAAACAAAATACAGATCTCTCAACACTCCAGGCTTAGCTTTATGCAATATGACATGCTAATTTCAATGGAAATCAAATACATTGGTACTATGCCAAATAACCTCTGCATACTGATACCTAAAGCTGTCACAACACTACACTTACAGTAAAAAAATCAACGCTCGTTGCTTTCGAACCTCCTTGATGTCTGATTACTTTTACTCAGCACTAATCCATTAGTGAACTAGAAACCTGACCACTGATGATATTGATTGGCAGGCTGTAGATCAATAACATTTTGGGGGTGGAGGGGTGCGACATCCACTGATGTAGTCAACCGAGAGACTTGCTCCATAGGAGTAGCACTAACTCTGTGTTCTCTCCTGGTATGGTTGTCTCAAGACATTGTCACCATTGGTACATAAAGATCAGCAGGTAGCTGGAGTAACCTTTTACTAATAGTATTAAAGGCCAACACATAAGGAATGGAACTAACATCTGGGATGTGAATAAGGCCAATCCATTCATTGTGGATGATCTCTAGATGATGGTCACTCGAACAGTGATAAAGGCTTGAAAACTCTATTGATAAGGTAAAATCCACACGATTGTATTAAGTAGGAATCTAACCGTGAAGTAGAATGGTACTAACAGTGAACAAAGCAACCAAAATTATTTTTACTGAAATATATTTTTTGAAGCTGAAAACTTGAAGAGAGAATGTTACATGAAATTACCACCATATTGGCAGCTGAATAAACTCCAGAATTGTTTGCAGTGTCCTCGGATTTGTTGTCAAGTATCCAGAAAACATAAGCCCACCTGGCAACTTGCCCAGAGTGTAACCATTGATTTCTGAGACACGGGGAGAATACTGTCTTTTCTTGATGGGAGAATGGTCTTTGGCTCCCCCTACACACACATTTTATTTATCTTGTACCCACTATGGAGTGTTCCCACCAACTCTGGGGTGAATGGTATCTCCTTTTGCACTGGGAGGAAGAAATAGTAGAACAACATCGCTAAAATCAGAGACACGAATACAGCGCCAAGAAGTACATAAATGGACTACTGTATATAATTCACAGATCAGAGTTTTGCACCAAAGCTTCAGGATGATAACATGTTGCTGTTGATGTTTATGCTCCAACTTGTAGCCATAACATCTGGGAGTCAGGCACAAGCATTTCAAAAATTGATCTCGATGTTACTTAGTATAGATTTTAGCAGACGCAATTTAGATCAAGATAAGATCAAGCACGAAGTCATTGGGTAGTGACCTGATCTATTGTTATTGCAACAGGGGCTTCCATACGATTGTTATCGCACCACTTCTACCTTGACCAGCCTGACAATCATCATATGACTTGTACGATACCCTTGCTAGCATATGACGTGGCACATGACACGATTAGTTGCTATAGTTACGTAGTAGCAGAGCCGCAATCGAACACCCCAGTCACAGAGAGCGAGCAATAAAATGCAGTGCGGCACTTTGCACAATGGTAATAATGCAGAATTTAATTTAGGAGATGTCCACTTTAAAGATTGGGAAAAAGATTATGTCAAATTTATGGGAACAATTTTGAAAGGCAGTTAATATAATTAATGTTGCTGTGAGCTCTGTTGAATGAAGGGACACTTCCTGTAGGTGACTGGATCACATTAAACTTTCACCATAGAAAGTCTTGTGACCTTTGCTAGAAAGCAGTAGTTAATAGCTTGCTTGCCTCTGGGGAACTCAGGAATACCTCTGATGCATGATTATGACGAATGCATTTTCTTCTAATGCAGTGAGTTTCAATAGCTGACCTTCACAATGATGTCATTATACCTAACCTCAGTTTCTATCTTTTCTTCACTCTTGTCCTGCTATAGTTCTTTTCAGATTTTAAAGGACCACTTAAGACTTTACAGTAAGCCTGCCTTTTTGTTTTCTTAAACGCATATTAAAATTCAATAATTATAAAAACAGATGAATTTATTATAATTTGCAGATTTTTAAATATGCTAAATGTACTCAGAAATATAACATTTGTGGTTTCTACTGATGCTCCCACTTAGATCTCCGCCGTATGACTAGAGACTGGGAGAAGAAAATAAGAACTATGCTTGCAATTAGGGTTGCCACCTTTTCTTCAAAAAAATACCGGCCTTGGTGCTGTCTCCATAGACTTAACATTGGCCTGATGACAATTTTTTACCGGCCTGCCGGTCAGGCCTATCAAAAATAAGGCAGAATGTTAAAGCATCTTAACATGTATAGCTTGGAGGAAAGACGTAACAGGGGGGATATGCTATATATATATATATATATATATATATATATGAGAGTATATTTAAAAGAAGAAAAACTACCACAACAAGAGGACATAGTCTTAAATTAGAGGGGCAACGATTTAAAAGTAATATGAGGAAGTATTACTTTACTGAGAGGGTAGTGGATGTATGGAATAGCCTTCCTGCAGAAGTGGTAGAGGTAAACACAGTGAACGAGTTTAAGCATGCGTGGGATAGGCACAAGGCTATCCTAGCTATAAGATAGGGAACTGGGGACTAATAAAAGTATTTAGAAAATTTGGCAGACTAAATGGACCGAATGGTTCTTATCTGCCGACACATTCTATGGTTCTATGTGGATTTTTGGAGCCAAATGAGAGGCTGACGCTACAGAAGACAAATGAGGCCCGAACATGAACAGGTGAGGATTGGCTACATTTAGCCCTGGTAAGTAGTGGTATACCTATACATCTCTCTCTTTCTGTACATATAATACGTATCAAACTGGCCTGGTTGTAGGTCTTCTAACTTGCATTTTACCTCCAAGATTAAGGCTACAGGAACTTGGTAACATTGCCCCTGTGAGTCAGTTTTCCCAGAGGGGATATTGCCTCCCCCTTAGACTCTCTTGCCAGTTTGCCTCTGCACATATACAATATAAAATATGCCGCACGTGATCTGATAATATACTAGTTATGAAGTGAAAAACAAAAATGATCCGGTTTTGGAAATCAATTTGCCATGTAATGAGCGATATGATTCACTCCCCTCTCATGTTGCTGCCTAATAAACAGATGTAAACATCTGTTCTTCAAATGGTTTCCCAGCATTCCTTACACGAGCTGTGCTCACTGACCTGGCACACACTCTACTTAACATGTGTCAGTACGAGCAATCCTCTCTGCTGCCACGGCACAGATTAGTAATGGATAGCTGCAATGAAATTGTCATCTGAAGTATGAATGCGTTAGTGTGGCCAACGCCAGCTACTGTGTCTGAGGAATCTTTTCTATGTTTTTTTCTCTCACCCCAAATGATAGCATTTATTTCCCTTCATTGTGACTCATAAGCAAGTCAATGATGAACCGATTGAACTGAAATGGAGATACAGTCATCCTGAAATTCACAATAAAAACTTTCACTTTGGATGACAAGAGATTACATTTTATCAATGGCATAGATGCAGTGAGAAGTCTAAAATATACATTATTCTGTTGGTAGCCGTGGAACGTCAGCAGTTTTTGCACATTCTGGCTAAGAATTATGGGTGAGCGGATTTAAAAAGGTCAACTGCTTGTTCTTTACTCTTGACATACAATGGACATGGGCATGCATAGCTGTCATCCAGGTGTTAAGTTACTCGCGGGGTCAGAAATAAACTAAGCACACATTTTTTTAAAAAATGTATGTTGCATTTAATATGTTATAGGATGGTTTGTATTTCTAGGGTCTGATGCACCAATGTCCATAAAGGAATAGCTCCAGCACCCTTTATTCTCTCATCATCGCTTTCCGGCACACAGGGGCCAAGAAATGTTATCACATAAAACAGTGCAAGATCATCCAACCAGAGTGAACAGGAAGTTACTGGCTTGTGGATGGAGTTAAACATCACTCTACCCGCTTGGAGAACTGGAAGATGCCTGCAAAATCCAGAGCCTCTGGGGGGAGCGCAGTAATCTCCCAGGTATGAGTTTCACCAAAGAGAAACTATAATTACTATAAATATATATTCTAGATTTTCTTGTCTCGTCCATGTATGTATACGCAGAGACAGTATACTAGCCAGAAAGCGGGCAAACAAGGTCTGGGGAGTGTCAGAGCCACTGTCCTGCACGAAACCCAGAGCATCTGGTATTACATCAGTAAGGTGGCAAAGATGAGTTACTGAGAGAATGCCTGAAGCAGCAGCAGACATGGAAGGAAGACCAAGTAGAGAAAATGCCAAGCAAGCCAAGACCCTGCATGGGATATACTAACGACAGATAGCCGAGGGCTAGACTCAAAGACAACACTGAGGCAGTTATCATAACAGCATAAAACAAGCACTGAGCACCAGATCCATAGAATCAGGGATCTACCAGACACAGATAGGATCCAAGGTGCAGACTGTGTAGAGAGGCCTCTGAGACAGTCCAACATATATTGGACATTGTTTACAGGAACTTCTGCACCGCATATAGGTAAACCCTCCAAAGTCCAGACGGGTCGTGGAGAACAACAAGGCTAAGAGCCTGTGTCCTGTGGGACTTCAAGATCCAGACGGACAGACATGGTCTGGCCAATCAACCTGACATTGTGGTGGTAGACAAGGACCAGAAGACAGCAATGGTGATAGACACAGTGGTGTCAAGTAACTGCAGCATCAGCAATAAAGAGTGTGAGAAGTTGGAGAAGGACCATGGCCTGAAGGAGGAACTAGAGAGGATGTGGAAAGTGAAGGCCAAAGTGCTCCCAGAAATGAAAGGGGCTGTGACACCTAAGCTGGGAGAGTGACCAACAAATTCCTGAAAATGAGAGGAATCTCAATGTATTCTTCCTGGTAAAACGCTTTCTAAATAAATAAATAAATTCCAGGAACAACATCACAGCACTCTGTCCAGAAGAGCACAGTGCTAGGAACAGCTAAGATACTGTGTAGAAACTCCCAGGGCTCTGGTAGAACGACCCAAGGATGAGGAAGACACACACCACCCATAGGAGGGGGATAAAAAATATATATATATATATATATATCCATATAGTGTCTTACTATATATACATGTATATATATATATCAACTGATCAACATATCACTCTAATAAAGTTGCCTTTAATAGACTTTTATTAAGAATGAAAACAGTAAAACATTAAATCACAGCCAATGTTCTTAATCACACTTTTTGCCTTAACCAAGCTCTGCAAACATGTCTTGTGTTTTCCCAACACATAACTGCAGACAAGACAATGAGTGAGTAATAATGAATTGTGATGTTGTTATGTATCCATGTACACATAGACAATGCATTGGACACAGCAATGATGGCTACCAAAGAACGCAAAACTTTATAATTCAACATAGTACTAGAACTAAAACAAAATAAAATAAATAAAGAAAAACTATTGGGAGTCCCAAATACTATATGAATATACACAAATAACAGGAATAGTGACATGTATTGTAAAGTACGTTCTAATTCCCAACATCCAGGGAACGTACCATTACCCGATTTAATAATACTTGAACCATTCAATCTGATATGACAACCAACAGCAAGCCAGGGAGCCATCATTCACTTACCATTCCACTCATTCTTCTTCTGTTTGTTGTATGAAGAAAGTCATGGTTACAAATCTGATAAACGTCCATGTATGGCTTCCAGGCGTCCCTTTGGGGTATTCAACAGGCTTATATATAGCATAGCTTCAAAGAGCACAGTTACTCACACACTTATCTGTGCAGCTGCTTTATCTTGTACAGGGTCCAAAATCGAACCATGGGTCATCACTAACCTTCCTGTATACACACTAGGCCAGGCTTTCAACTTCCATAGAAAATCTATTCCCTGCAGATTGGTCATTTCTTGCAAGCTCTCTATTTGACTTGGCAAAGCTTCGCTATGTCACTTGGTGAGAAAATCAGAAGATACAAGTGGACGAGGAAAAGGATCCAGTATAAATGAAGTCATAATATACGTTATGGCCTTTATATGATGAGGCAGTGGCGTAGCGTGGGGGGTGCAATGGGGGCCGGCCGCACCGGGCGCAATATCTGGGGGGGCGCACTAGCCCTATGCGGCCGCGTGGCCGCCAGGGCCGTCTTTAACGCGGGGCAAACGGGGCAGCTGCCCTGGGCCCATTTACTCCTGGGGGGCCCCAAGGCAGCTGTCCCGTGGGCCCCCAGCCCCTGCTGCCGCGTTCACAGCGCATTGCGCTTGTGAACGCTTTTTTCCGGCAAGCCGCATCCGATGGATGCGACGGCCGAAAAAAAAAAAAAAAAAACTGACGCCGGATGTGACGTCGCGTCACATCCGGTGTCTTCTTCCCTCCTCCGTGCAAGAGGGAAGACTGCACGGAGGAGACATCCGGCGGGGGACACGGAGCCGCTTCATGTAAGTACGGGGGGGGGGGGGGGGGCTGGCACAATATTCCTGGTATCTGACTGGCACTATATTACTGGGCATCTGATTGGCACAATATTACTGGGTATCTGATTGGCACTATATTACTGGGTATCTGATTGGCACAATATTACTGGGTATCTGATTGGCACTATATTACTGGGTATCTGATTGGCACAATATTACTGGGTATCTGACTGGCACTATATTACTGGGTATCTGACTGGCACTATATTACTGGGTATCTGAATGGCACTATATTACTGGGTATCTGATTGGCACTATATTACTGGGTATCTGATTGGCACTATATTACTGGGTATCTGAATGGCACTATATTACTGGGTATCTGATTGGCACAATATTACTGGGCATCTGATTGGCACTATATTACTTGGCATCTGATTGGCACTATATTACTGGGCATCTGATTGGCACTATATTACTGGGTATCTGATTGGCACTATATTACTTGGCATCTGATTGGCACTATATTACTGGGCATCTGACTGGCACTATATTACTGGGCATCTGGCTGGCACAATAATACTGGGCATCTGACTGGCACAATAATACTGGGCATCTGACTGGCACTATATTACTGGGCATCTGGCTGGCACAATAATACTGGGCATCTGACTGGCACAATAATACTGGGCATCTGACTGGCACTATATTACTGGGCATCTGGCTGGCACAATAATACTGGGCATCTGGCTGGCATAATATTACAGGCATCTGGCTGGCACTATATTACTGGGCTCTGACTGGCACAATATTACAGGCATCTGACTGGCATAATATTACAGGCATCTGACTGGCACAATATTACAGGCCTCTGACTGGCACAATATTCCTGGCCTCTGACTGGCACACTATTACAAGCATCTGACTGGCATAATATTACAGGCATCTGACTGGCATAATATTACAGGCATCTGACTGGCACAATATTACAGGCATCTGACTGGCACAATATTCCTGGCCTCTGACTGCACACTATTACAGGCATCTGACTGGCATAATATTACAGGCATCTGACAGGCACCATATTCCTGGGCTCTGACAGGCACAATATTCCTGGGCTCTGACAGGCACAATATTCCTGGTATCTGACTGGCACAATATTATTGGTATCTGACTGGCACAATATTACTGATATCTGACTGGCACATTATTACTGGGCTCTGACTGGCACAATATTGCAGGCATCTGACTGGCACAATATTACTAGGCTCTGACTGGCACAATATTACTGGGCTCTGACTGGCACAATATTACTGGCATCCGAAAGTTACAATATTACTGGCATCTGAATGGCACAACAATTATGGCATATGTGTGTGTGTGTGTGTGGGGGGGGTAACATTAGAGGTACAGGATTGAGGAAGTTGGCTCCATCTAGCCCAGTCTTGGATCATCTCCAGGGTATGGTTCCATTTTGATGTTTAGTTTTTGTTCTTGATATTGTTTGTCGTTTACGATGGTTGTGAGACGACATATAATAGCATGGCCCATGCTAGGTTACTACATGTGTATATTTAATTAATAGAAAGAGAGACAGCGCTAAAATATACCCCAAAAAGAACAAGACATAATTTATAAAAATAGAAAAAATTATTTATTGTCACAAATATACATGTATATAAGGTAAAAAGACTATAAATGAGTCTAGTACCACAGTATTATAACAAAAACCACAAATAGAGTAAAAAAAACACAAGAAAATAATATCAATATGCGGTAAAGTAGAATAAAATAATATATAAAATATATATATAATAGTACAACCTTACCCACTGCTAGTATAGTGTTGTTCACCTGGCCAGGTTCAGAACATATGTATAAAATATACACTATAAGCACAGACACAAAAACAGGACACTCCTAATGACGCGTTTCGTAAAAAAAACTTCTTCAGCTGGTGGGTGAGTGCGCATGTGTATATTTGTATTCATAGACCTGCTGAAAATGTGGAGAATGTGTGTAATGCATGTTCGCACTCAATAAAGTGTTGGAAAATAAACTTGTATTTAGATGCATTTTACTTTAATTACATAAGTATTTTCATAACAAACAATACATGTGCTTGGGGGGTAAGGGTTTCTTTAACTAATCTAGTAGAAGAGACTCGAGTGCTAAAATCCACGGGTTAGGGGGCGCAAATTACTTGCCTTGCCCCGGGTGCTGACAACCCACGCTACGCCACTGTGATGAGGGTATACGTTTACCTTAGATTACCTTTCATGTGTACGCTAGTTTTCAACTGTGCTGCACTATATACAGGGCTGGAATAACCATTGAGGAAAATAAATTACAAAAATAAATTAAAATATATATATACATAAACAACTGGAATAGTAATAATAAAGTATTACTATCATACTATTAATAGTATTATAGCTTTCAAGAGGTTAATGATATATTTTAAACTTTGGGTTATAATAAAACTAGAATGTGGCAACTGTGGCACGGAGCATCCTCAATGGCTCAATGCTCTCTCAGTTGTGGATCAGTTGTGTGGCAGCCACGGCCAGTAGCAGTATGTGATGGTCTGTGTCTTGCTGTAGTTTATCATCTGACCGACAGCTGCCATGCTTCCATAGGAATCAGGCAGCCGTCTGGTTGGCAACAGTCTCTCTCTGCAAGGCCAGAGAGAGACCCTCGTTTTTGCATGGGATCAGCAGGGGGGACCTTAACTTGGTGTCCCCTGCTAATCCCATGCAAAAACGAGGTTCTCTCTCTGTGCTAGCAGCGAGAGACCCTCGCATTCGGATGTCAGAGCAGGGCAGGCGTCGCAAAGAGGTTAACGAACAGCAATCCTGGTGGTATCAAGGCTTGGCACATCCAGAACGATACAGATATTGTTTTGCTGAAAATTAATTTGATCTTCCAGAGTCACAGAGATCACAGTTGTTAAAACTCAACGTAACCAGGTGGAACTAGGGCTGATAATACTGTGCACAGAAGAATTTCAAAGATAAAAAGGCATGCAACTTTGCTTGCACGCTGTTTACTTAGAATAGTTCAGCATGCGCCATTTCCAAGTAAGCCTGGGACCTTGACTAGAGATAAGCACATTGTGTATTGTCAGTTAGTGCAAACTACTCAAGTCAGGAATTGTATGAATATTCATAACAGAAAAGAAAGGAGGCTGCTGAGAGAAGTGTTTTGTTTGTGTCTTTATTAATCATTTAGAAAGGAGCAAAGTAGTGTGATGATGTAAAAGCATACCTCCTAAGTGTCCCGATTTAGGAGTGACAGTCCCTGTTTTGCAGCCCAATCTCCCTGAACCTCTTTCCTCCTCTGTTGTCCCTCTATTTAAGGAAATCTGAATTTTTTATTTGTAGGACTGTATCACAGAGCTCCAGAGCAATAAAACTGTACCACAGAGCTCCAGAGCAATAAAACTGTACCACAGAGCTCCAGAGCAATAAAACTATACCACAGAGATCCAGATCAATAAAACTGTGACACAGAGCTCCAGAGCAATAAAACTGTACCACAGAGCTCCAGAGCAATAAAACTATACCACAGAGATCCAGATCAATAAAACTGTGACACAGAGCTCCAGAGCAATAAAACTGTATCACAGAGCTCCAGAGCAATAAAACTCACAATAATCCGTTTAATCTGTAGTAAGTGTTTTTTTTATTAATTTGTGCAAATAAAATACTTTATTCTTATCCTAAATGACTTATCAAAAGACATAGTTAACAACTGGCCATAAAGTCACCAATATGTTCCAACAAAGCCCCACCCACAGCCACTCCCACAAAAATAAAAGTGTCCCTCTTTGGACATTTGACATGTTGGGAGTTATGAAAATGGAGCACATTTAAATGTGGTTTTATTTGGCTAACAAGGAAGGAGAGGAGTTTAAATTAATCCCAACATGTGACTGCTTCCTCGCCTCAAACAAAACTACAGCTTGATCTTATTTCCCAGCATTGCTACTGGAGAGCTATTCCTGGAGGTAAGAGTTAAGACAGAGATCTAGCATTTCTCTAAACCATGTTAATAAACCCACACTTTCTCTTGTTTCTCAGCAAAATAGTAATAAAATATTATTATTATAATTGGCTTTCTTTGCAATACATATAAATACGTCTACCACAACTAGAGGACATAGTCTTAAATTAGAGGGGCAACGATTTAAAAGTAATATCAGGAAGTATTACTTTACTGAGAGGGTAGTGGATGTATGGAATAGCCTGCCAGCAGAAGTGGTAGAGGTTAACACAGTCAAGGATTTTAAGCATGCGTGGGATAGACACAAGGCTATCCTAGCTATAAGATAGGGAACTGGGGACTAATAAAAGTACTCAAAAAAAATTGGGCAGACTAGATGGACCAAATGGTTCTTATCTGCCGACACATTCTATGTTTCTATGTTTCTATGTTTCTAAATACAAAACCTATTTTTATCAGCGATATCTTCTAGACAGGATAAAATAGAAGGATTGCTTAAAAAGTCAGCAAAACAGGGGTAATTGTATTACTTAGTCATAAACCCCAGTTCCCTTAACCTAAAAGGATATCTCTGTCTGTAAAGTTCTCTGTATCAAGAGATCTACACGGAGGTTTTGGCCATTAACAGAATTGTATAGAACGGGGCTTGACAAATACCATAGCTGCCAACTGTCCCGGGATCAAAGCAGTACAGTAGGTTATGACAAAGTATTCCGTGAACTAAATGGAAACTTTTTTTTTCTTTTAATACTGTAAAAATTGACACCAACAGAAAATGAGCCATCGGAATGTGATTTTGAGAAACAGCAGATATTTTTCATTTAAGTATCAGCTGACGTGCTAACAGCAGGAGAAAGAAACTCTTAGTTCAAAGGTGTGATGCTGAATAGCCGGATACAAAGTGCGGTCGGCGCCCCAAATATAATGTGAGAGAGCCTTACTGATAACACAGGAAGAGATTCTACAGCAGGAAAATAATATATTTAGATGCAGAGTGAGTGTGGGCCAACAGTTAGACAAAAAGAGAGTACATACACGTGGTTGGTCACTTCACCGGACAAGTAAGGCTGGCAGTGATCCCACTGGAGCAAGAAGGAGTACAATATAGCGGTGCTCCCTGCCACACGACTCAGAGTCGAATTTTTACATTATTTGAAGCCTGCAGTTGCATGTTTGTGCACACTATCTTCTTTCGCCAGCTGGACATCAATTATTAAATCAGGGAGGTAACAATCATGGTAGTAGAGGTCGAGCTTGCAAATAGGCTTGCCACCCTAGGGGCCCCCCGGCAACCCCATTTATCCTGCTAAATGCATACAGAGAATGGGAGGGCAATGTTACCACTGACAAGTAATATGGGGACAAAGCTGGTACTATAGCAAGTGATATGAGACAAAGCTGGCAGTATGATAAAAACATCATAGAATGTGTCGGCAGATAAGAACCATTCGGCCCATCTGGTCTGCCCAATGATCTAAATACTTTTTTAGTCCCTGGTCTTATCTTATATTTAGGATAGATCCCACGCATGATTGAAACATAGAAAGTGGTGGTTGGTGATGTGGGGACAAGGCTAGTAGTGTGACAAGTGATGTGAGGACAAAGCTGGTACTATAGCAAGTATGTGGGATAAAGAAACACGGAATAAACTATAATTCACAATATGTAGTTATGTAAGTGTGATGCAATGTTCATCTCATCTCAGCTTTTAGTATAGTACACGTCATGTAAATCCAATTTGTATTAATATTGTGCAGTATCCTTATGTAAAGTCTAGTCATGGTCTCAGAAAGATTGATAAAGTACGAAACTGAAATCAGTGTCTCATCTCAAAAAAAAAAAATAATACTAATGAAACCTGCCAATACAGCTTGACTCATAGCACACAAATATTTCTTCTATTACTACTAAATCATTTTCCCTAAAATGATTATTTTTAAATGCACGCCAGCCAGAAAAACAGAGTTTACGGTACTTCCCCCTAGCAGATCTCAAAGCCGACGTCTTGTTGTGTGGTTTATTTAATCCTCTGGGGGGGGGGGGGGGGGGGGGGGGGTTTGCTTTAATATTCCTTTATTGTGTTTTTATTTTATTTCCTTATATGAATAACTTGCCTTTATTTTTACAAAGAGAGCAAAACAATTGGAAGCGCTCAATTGACTGATTTTCCAGGAGGGGAAGGGGGGGCTCAATTTACAGAATGGTTTTGCTTACTGGAAGTTTATTCACATGTCATTTACTGTATGAGCCATTTACTTTCAGATTTGCTAACCTTGTCAGTTAAGCCCATCTCTCTAAGCAGCTCTTAGCCTCTCGGGTTACACATTTGGTTTCCAGCCTTACATGGAGTGTAATTGTTCCAAAAAAAATTTCTTCAAGGAATGCTTTTAACTTCATATTTTGTGCCCAACCTGACACATTACAGTACCACATTAAGTATACAAAGCCAAGTATGTTAGCCACCGTGGATGTGCAAATACAAAAAAACCCAAACCACACGTGTATCATTCTGGGCCTTGTGTAATACCAATGAATAGGCTGTATGTTATCATAACAATGGTAAACAGTGGGTCAGTCTCAAGGTGTAAGATGGTATAGCAACTAAAAATGCATAATGCACTGCTTTGTTCCAAGTAGTGCTGCCCTCTACTGGTAACTGTAATCCTTACACTTTATCTGTACTATGATATGCATTGCTTATTTGTACACTTATTTAAATACGAATTTCTTTAACAATGCATTTCAATGAGAAGTGAGATTATCAGTTTGTGATCTTCTAGACCAACCTACAATGTGATAAACAAGTTAAATGACAAATGCTTGCAGCGTGCTTTTAGTCACCTTCTTACTCATGTATATAGTATATTGAATAAACATTTTATGACACAAAACATGCAGCTCTACTGACTGCACGTCTGCTACTAGTACATATGCTACCCATACAAACCGCGATCGGTGATCCAGTAACAAATCTCAGGGGAATAGCAGGATACCACAAAAGAGCAAGGAATGGAGATCTGGACAATAAAAAAAACAGATCTCCTGTTTCTACTGCTGCTACATTTCCTGGGATAGAATGAAACGTATGGTGGCTGATAACCTTTACTAGGGAGCCTCAAATACACACATGCACCTTTCCCCTCCATATAGTTACTGTAATAAGAGTGCATTAGCAGCCTAATTCTGCTTAAACCTAATCAATGGTTTATGTATCAAAAACTCACTGTTTGGGGGCTTTAGACATCATCAATAGTAGCATTGAGTCAACCACAAGACTCTTAAACAATACATACTACCCCATCATCAAGGCCCCTCCAGAACCCCATCATCAAGGCCCCCATCATCAAGGCCCCTCCATGAGTCCATCCAGAATTCTCTGCAGAGAAATAGGAAGAAGATTAATTATGCCGTGGACTTTGCCAGTGGCCGCACTAAATCCTGCCAGAGTCACCAGACTTTTCTATCTCAATAAAAAGAACCAGAATCTAACATTCTGCAAAAACCTGCTACCGGTTCCACTGCTTCCAACTTTTACCACCTCCACTGCACTGAATCTTTGTTACTACCTCGACTGCTCTGAACTTCTGTTACTACCTCGACTGCTCTGAACTTCTGTTACTACCTCGACCGCTCTGAACCTCTGTTACTACCTCCACTGCTCTGAACTTCTGTTACTACCAACACTGCTCTGAACCTCTGTTACTACCTCCACTGCTCTGAACCTCTGTTACTACCTCGACCGCTCTGAACCTCTGTTACTACCTCCACTGCTCTGAACCTCTGTTACTACCTCCACTACTCTGAACCTCTGTTACTACCTCCACTGCACTGAATCTTTGTTACTACCTCCACTGCACTGAATCTTTGTTACTACCTCGACTGCTCTGAACTTCTGTTACTACCTCGACTGCTCTGAACTTCTGTTACTACCTCGACTGCTCTGAACTTCTGTTACTACCTCGACCGCTCTGAACCTCTGTTACTACCTCCACTGCTCTGAACCTCTGTTACTACCTCCACTGCTCTGAACTTCTGTTACTACCTCCACTGCTCTGAACCTCTGTTACTACCTCCACTGCTCTGAACCTCTGTTACTACCTCCACTGCTCTGAACCTCTGTTACTACCTCCACTACTCTGAACTTCTGTTACCACCTCCACTGCTCTGAATCTTTGTTATTACCTCCACTACTCTGAACCTCTGTTACTACCTCCACTGCTCTGAACTTCTGTTACTACCTCCACCGCTCTGAACTTCTGTTACTACCAACACTGCTAGGAGATCCTGCTACTCCCTCCACATCTATAAACTATGAGTCTACCTGGTCGATCAACCTTTACAGTAATTTGAACCCCGTAATTATTATCCAACATGTGCCTTCGGATTCCCCCATTCTATATACCGACCCCTGTGCCAATTATAAATAAAAAAGCTTTAAAAATAGGAAATATATAGGGTGCATTTATTAGGGAAGAGTATAATAATGCATGCTTCTAAATATTATATTTTAGATACAACTAGCAGATTAAATGGTTTGTGTCTTGAACATTTTAGTCATAAATTTCTACTATTTACCAAAAATGGAAAGCCAGCTGAATATAATGTTCCTTTATACTGTTTAAGGTGGCTGAATTCCTCTACAGATTAGTAACATGGGACTTTACTGTAGTTTTGTGTTGTGTAACATAGGTTACCATTAATACAGTCATTTTTCTTCTGGTGTAGTTACCTTTTGGCTTAATTAGAAGAATGACTCATTAGGGGTTATGTATAAGATACAAAGCTATGTGTAATCCTTTACATGTCTGCACCTGCATAGTATGTAAACCATTATCTGAGTGGGTGTTATACATGGGGCGAATGAAAAGGAACAATTTTAGAGATATTAAAGTTATTACCGAAGGACTATTAGACTTTGCACAAAAAAAAAAGACTCTTCCTTGTGCCTTTTCTCGTAAATGCTGCATAATTATACTTCCTCCGATCCTAAACTAACGAGAGTCTCTTAATGCCCAAATAATGAGTGACAGCTGGTGTAAACATTAGCATGCATGTCCCTTAAAAAGTGACTAAACCCCCAAAAATATGTTTTAATAAAGGCATAAAGCCACTTATGCTTCATTAAAATGGCTATTTGAATGGTGAACCAATTGTGGTTGACTAAGTCACTGTAATGGACAACTGTGGCCATGAACATGTTATTGATTTATATTATGTATAAAGCCCTATCAGTGTCTTTTTTTTTTTTTGCTGGTAAACTTCTATTTTGCACACTCAGATATGTTACAAGGAATCCTCGGTTGGATGTGACCATAGATGTATGGCCACGCCAGTCGGACGCATATTTCGCATTTGTGTCTCATTAAGGTCAAAGGTCAAGTGTTGCCTACGACCTAGAGTTATGTAACGATATATATGTAACAGCGGTAAGTTTCCTGAGCATTGGTTTAAGCAGCCGTTCCCAAAGCAGAGAGCTGCTTGATTAACTTCAGATAGCGCAGACAACAGCAAGGTAGCGATAATATGGATATCAAACTGACTGATGAAATGTAAGAGAATTTTCTCTTGGGAAAAGATTGCATCCCTCGTGAGCAGCAAGTAATGTGTTCCTGGAAGAGTTTACACTTACTGTACACAAATAAAGAAATTACGCTTAATGGAAAAATGTATTCCGCTGATCGGCCTGATTGTGTACAGTCAAAATTAATTATGCTATAAAATGACGCTCCATTCTCTGTGTCACCGGCTGTGGTTTATTGGGACTGGCTTTAATGGCAAGAATACTTAGGGCCAAAGTAGCCGAGTTGGAAAAATTCTCCTTTTGAAGCAATCCTGACTTGTAGCGTCTTTGGCCCTAAGTTTGAAGTTAATAACACAATAAGGGAGGAAAACTGGAAACGTGCAAAAAAACAAAAAACACAACACATCTAGAAATATGTAGCCGGGTGCAAGCCACTGGGCAGTCCCAATCTACCCCAAATAACAACAATATACACATAGAGACTGTTTTATTCTTCTTTCCTCTATTTTATTTTTTATACATGTGACTAATAAGAGTTATATTTTACATATTACTACTTCTCATTTGGTGTGCAGTCTATTTGTATATACCCAAGTTTGAATTTCCCTTCTCAATTCCCTGCAATTCTTTTAACTTAATAATGTGGCTTTTCAATGCATTAGTACAGGGCTCGACAAACCCCGGGCGCCAGGTCGCCATGTAGACCAGGAAATTAGACCTGGCGCCCGGGTATTGGCACACTCTACTTTGCGTCCCCTCACCTCTGGGATCCATGGAGTTTTTTCTGTTCCTTTGGACAGCGCAGTGCGAGGCGGCAGCATGTGCCGTTTTGCACACACTGCCAGCTCCGCCCCCTCGCGCTTCAAAGTCTGAGTTCCGGGGAACACGTAACATCCTGGTTCTCAGCAGGATGTGTCAGACTGAGATGAAATGGAAGTGCTCCCCTCCCCTGCAATCAAGCAAAGCAGCAGGGATGGGGACACACTGAAACATGCACCTTTTACTTTATTTATTTAAAAAAAAAACGGCTGACTTGTCAGGTCTGTATGTCAATGTGTCTGACTATCTGTCTATGTATATCTTTTTGACCATCTGTTTCTGTCTGTGTCTGTCTATGTGACTGTCTGTGATATTCTGTGTATGTTAGTGGAACTGTCTATGTGACTGTCTGTGATATTCTGTGTATGTTAGTGGAACTGTCTATGTGACTGTCTGTGATATTCTGTGTATGTTAGTGGAACTGTCTCTGTCTATGTGACTGTGTGTGTGTGATTTTCTGTGTGTGTAATTGGAACTGTGTGTGTGACAGTCTGCGAGCGTATGATTTTACATGACTCTGTGATTGTGTGTGTAGATGTGGTTGTCTGGCTCCTAGATTTTTTTGCTGGCTCCTAAAACAAAATGTAATTTGTCAAGCCCTGAATTAGTTATACCAAGCTATAGACAAAGATGTGTAGACTTTAGAAGCTAAATAGACCAATTCAGGAGCCAGGCTGGTGATTTCCTGGAGCTTCTACCAATCAGTAGTAGGAGCCAGTAGTGGGTATTGTGAGAGCCATGGCTCCCTGGCTTCAGCAATTTGTCAAACCCTAGTTGTGATTCTTTAGCTCTACACAGTGTAAGTTGGTTCAGTTATATACACACGGCCATTTTTTTAGGAATATATTTATCATCAATTTATTCCAATGTGCATGTACAGAGTGTTTTGATGTCTGCTTTAACAGCTATAGTCTCTCCCTGCTCTATAGCGATCGTGTTTCAGTGATAGCAGTCTACCTCATACCACCCAACTTTGCACCTGGGCCAATCGGGACACAGGGGGCGGAGTCTGGGAGGGGGGTGTCAGTGCTACCGCTCATGTGCAGAAACACTGTCACCCATTTTTGATCCTGGCATCTGAAGCCAGGATCACTACGGCGCATGCCCAGTAAGCATTCTCTGATATCTGGGACACCGGAGATTGCGATCAGGACCACGGGATTGTGTACCTGAGTCCCGCTGTCCCACAGAGCGTGGCAGGACATCGGGACATATCTCCCAAATCGGGACTGCCCCGCACAAAGCAAAGTAAAATAAAAATAAATTAAAAATGTAAAAAAACAAATAAATAAATTTTCAATAGCACACTAATAAATTGTATAAAAATTAGAAGTTATTCCATAGAGGACCCAGTGACATGTTAGAACTGTTAGTGGTCCCCTAGGGATATTTTATTGTGGGGCCGCCAGCAATAGATATGGGCCACAGCAGTTGGATATATCATCCATGTAGCCACAAGGGTATCAACAATCTGTGCTTCCTACTGCAGACTGATTCTAAGGCCACTTTGGGCTGGTTGAGCATGATAGGAAATGTAGTGAGGAAGGAATATTTAAAAATTACATGTTTTATAGTTGCAATGAACGTATTCCATATTTGGCCTTGCACCTACCTCATAAGTTATGCATATACTCGGGGCGGGGGGGGGGGGGGGGCGGTTGCCTAACATATATAAGGGTGGTGTTTGGCAACTCATCATAACAACTCCTGTAGATTAAACAACGTGTGCAAAAAAATAGATAAAAAATGACCATGGCAAAATTTGGCATAGATTGGTGGTAAAACCACTGCATGAAAAGTATTAAAATACCCCGAGTTACATACCCTGGGCTGTGTACTTTGGAAATATATGTGCCTGTGTGGGGTATTTCAGGGATTTAGGACATATATCAATGTTACAATGTCACTATAGTTACTTCTGGAAAAAAAAGGTTTTGAAATAGCAATGCGCTATTGTACATACTGCCCTGTAACTTGCAAAAAAAAAAAAAATGTAAACATGGGGATATTCTAAACCCAGGATTTTTTTGCATTTATTTTTCTTCTCCTGGCATTGTCGATTTAACTTATGACCATTAAAGGAAATGTGAAAATAATTAAATTAAATAAAGAACTTCTCAAAAATTAAAATCACGAACAAAATTAATTAACAGATGACTTAAAAAAAAAAAAAAAACTATATCAATTTACAAATAACTAAGTAAAGCATATATTCTCTTGCATATCTCCACTATACCTCCTGGCATGGGACCTTCCCTACGCAAATGGAATGTTAAGTCTTTGGTGGAGACACTGCAAAGTCAGAATGTCAGGTAGAGGTCTTAATGACCTCTGTCTTACTGGTGTGTCAGGGTTGCCACCTGGCCAGTATTTTACCGGTAGGTCGGTAAACAATTGGGTTGAGACCAATGTTACGTCTATGGGGCAATAGCAGAGCCGGTATTTTTTTCAAGAAAAGGTGGCAAACCTAGTGTCAACCCAGTAGGAGATCTGCTACTACCAAATACATGGGAACCTGTACATAAAGACCAACTTTTTATCCGCATCTCACCTGTGATTTCATTTCATATAAGGCAGCAACTTCAGGGGTTAACTGGATAGCTTCATCCCATTTTCTTACCGCTTCCCTGTGTCTGAAAACAGGAAATACAACGTTGGAAAAGAAGACAATGTGCACAAGTTTTACAACACAGCCATTAAAAGGTTAACATTTCAGTATTTTGTGATCAAACCCCCATGTGTGAATCAGTTATCAGAAATCTGGGCATTTACCATCCACGTGATGACCTTTCCATAATAACAAATGCTATTCATCTAATCTGCAGGCGATAACGTTGCAGGGTGTGGTCCCGGGATATGATGGGGGCAAGGTGACGTTACCATTCCTCCCAACTTTGACCTTCGGCGAATCCGGACACCGGGGGCGGAGTCTGGGGAGGGGATGGGGCGGAGTCTGGGGAGGCGGGGTGACCGTGCTACCGCTCATGTGCGGTAACACTGTCACCCATTTTTGATCCTGGTTTCGGAAGCCAGAATTGCTACTGCACAATGCTGCGCATGCCCAGTAAGCATTCTCTGGTGTCTGGGACACTGGAGAATGCGAACAGGACCGCGGGATTGCAGTCCTGAGTTCCGCTGTCCTGCCACGCTCTACCTCGCTCCCGAAAAGCAGGACAGCGGTAGAGCACGGCGGGACAGTGAGACATGGCTCCCAAAGCGTGAGAGAGGTAGAGCGCGGAGGGGCAGTGTGACATGGGTCCCAAATAGGGACTGTCCTGCGTATGCGTTGCATGACATCACAAGATTGATGTCCAGCCTCAGATGCGGTGTATTTAGAGCTCAATTCCTTGTTTAAACAGTGTACATCTAATAGACATACATTATTATAATCCCAATGCTGCCTCTACACCAGGGCTCGACAAACCCCGGGCGCCAGGTCGCCATGGCGACCAGGAAATCAGACCTGGCGCCCGGGTGCTGTTTGTCACAGGGAGCCCTTGCCGGCTGCCATCTGTTACATGCAGCGCGAGGGGAGAAAGTCTGTGCGGATCACACAGACTGTAAGCTCCGCCCCCTCGCGCAACACGTTGTAGTGCCGAGTGTCACGTGACAACACGGCACTCAGCATAAATGTCCCCCTCCCCTGCAATGAAGTAAGCAGCAGGGAGGGAGGACACCGTAAGAAATACCATTTTTTTTTTTTAAAGAACAAAAATGTGTGAAGGTAACTGGCTGTGTATGTGGTCTGTGTGTATGTATGAGTGAAGGTAACTGGCTGTGTATGTGGTCTGTGTGTATGTATGAGTGAATGTAACTGGCTGTGTATGTGGTCTGTGTGTGTGTGTGTGTGTGTGTATGTGGTGTGTGTGAATGTAACTGGCTGTGTATGTGGTGTGTGTGAATGTAACTGACTGTGTATGAATGTAACTGGCTGTATATGTAGCATGTGTGAATGTAACTGGCTGTGTTTGTGGCGTATGTGTGAATGTAACTGGCTGTGTATGTGAGGTTAGTGTATGTGACTGTCTCCATGCGTTTATGACTTTGTGATGTGCCGTTGTCTGGCTCCTAAATTTTTTAGCTGGCTCCTAAAACTTAATTCAATTTGTCAAGCCCTGCTCTACACAGTGTTTTGCCAATTAATTCATTATTAGGCAATGTTCAACTGAGCGTTTTAATTGAGATATAATTGAGTACGCTAAAGACTGTTGCGAATATTTTGTGAAAAATAATTCTTATTTTGCGCGTGACAATTACACCAGCTTTTAGCAAGTGCTAATACAAAGGGTAGAAAATATATTCGAAAATTTGCCCGCTGTTATTCACAATTTGCTCATATTTACTATTTGAGTGTTAAATGTTTAGTTACATTGCAAAAGGAGCAAAGCGCAAAAATAGTTTTGAATGTAAATACATTCACCCTCTAGAATCGGAGAAATGTCATGATTTGGAATCAGATTATATCTTAGACTCTGTCCATTGAAGCATTTAAAAATGTATTACAGATCAATAAGGGAATTGTCCATTTGGTACACACACTTATGGTATTTAAGTAATATCTACATGGTATAAATATAGTTTGTATATTGTATAGTTACTGGCCATCGTAGCTCAATTACCAGGGAAGATGACCTCACAAAAGGAAAACAAAAACTCGGAGGGCACAAATACAATGGACAATAGCTTTGGTTATTAAGTAATTTACTAAATTGTGGCCCAGTATTGGCCCACGTCTATATATCCCAAGTGTCCTTATTTTGGAAGAACAGTGCCCTCTTTTGGACAGAGAATTCACTGCCCCCTTCCTGTCTTAATGTCACTATATTTAGGGCCTTAGAATGTTTGATGTGTATAACAGATAGACACTGCATGGAAAGGTCAATAATGTGTATTTAACCTAAATGTGATTATAAATTAGCTGTGTAAAACCTGCGTGTCTCTCGTTAACATTTTGTATTACCGTATTTGCAGGTATGTACTACTAGCTTAGAGTTACTTCCAGCCCAAAACTGGCAAAGTGGCTACTTTTTGCTACTGTGTGGAAGCCCACAAAAGCTGTTGTTTCCATGGTGTTTGGCAAGTGGTAGCCGCAACATGATTTTAAAGAGACTCTGTCAACCTTAATGTAGAGAATAAACTGCTATAAAATTATCTACACACTGTGTCAGCAAAATTGCAAACAAGTGGATAACATAGGGAAGCATGTTTTAACTCCTTAGTGACAAGAAATTTTTACATTTCTGGGGTGTTTGTGTTTAGCTGTAATTTTCTTCTCTCTCACATCCTGTACCCACACAAATTAGATTTTGTTTTAATCGTCATTAGATATCATTATGTTCATCATATCTTATAAGTTACTACAAAAAAAATCATAAAATATGATGAAAATAACCAAACACTTTTTCTGACTTTGACCTAAAATATAATTTACACAAATATAATCATTAAAAAAGACCCCGTCTAAATAGTTTCAAAATGTTGTCCCGAGTTCAGAAAGATGCATGTTTCTCTGCATTTTTTTTTGCCAGTTATGGGGAAAAAAACCCCCAAAATTACATCTTTCCCATTGAAAATTACATATTTCCCATTGAAAAGCAGGTCATGTCACGATATGTTTAAAACATATTTTTCACCTAATATATGTGTTGCCAACACAATGTAGATCATTTTTAGGATTTTGTTTTCTCTACATTCACAGTATAATCAAGGACTTATTTATTCTTTACCAAGGTTGAGCAGCAGAGATTTAAAACGGGGTCAAAACACATTCACTAGGCTTCTCGGATTTTGTGAGTTGACTTTTAAGGCCCCCTAGAGTAGCTCCCAGTACTATCCTCACTCACACATTACCGCAGGGTTTGTACTTTTATTACCAGTAATTCACAGCTATGTAAATTGTGGCACTCGCTGAGGACAATCCGTAGTTGGAGGCGCTCGGTCATGTAGACAAGGTTTGTATTAGAAATGTAAGAAGTAATAACAAGGGAATAACAAGCACATTTGTAGATTAAGAGAAAATGTGTTCATAGCGTCTCCTGTTTATGACATCAGTCTGTGCCTTGATACGCAAATGACAACAAGATGATGTCATAAACATGGGACATCATTTTTCAATGAATCTATATATTTTCTTGAAATTTTGCATTCAGTGTAGTTAAATACAATGTTTAAGCAACAGAGGCCCATTACGACAGCTTACTTATACCTCACTGGGTACACATACCCAAAAGAAGAAACATATAATTTAGATATTCGAGTCTGTCTGCACAAGTACAGGTGATTATTATCTGAACTTCACACATGCCAACTGAGCCCAACTGTGTCTCAAGCAAGCCAGGCAGATATCTGACAAATATGGAACAGAAAAAGTTGTCAATTTCCCCATGAAAGCAACAAATACAGCAATAAAAATGACTCATTACCACTTTGTGTGACACAAGCATTTACCTGACTAATGTATTGTGTTCTATTTGCACTGTACCTGTACCATATACACTATGACATGATGGTTATGAATGGAGATTCTGTGCACAGTCTTTTGTATGCAGTACTAGAGACCGGATCTCCAGAAGGATATTGATACTTTGGAAAGAGTTCAGAGAAGGGCTACTAAACTGGTTCATGGGTTGAAGGATAAAACTTACCAGGAAAGGTTAAAGCATCTTAACATGTATAGCTTGGAGGAAAGACGTAACAGGGGGGATATGATAGAAACATTTAAATACATAAAGGGAATCAACACTGTATATTTAAAAGAAGAAAAACTACCACAACTAGAGGACATAGTCTTAAATTAGAGGGGCAACGATTTAAAAGTAATATCAGGAAGTATTACTTTACTGAGAGGGTAGTGAATGTAGGGAATAGCCTTCCAGCAGAAGTGGTAGAGGTAAACACAGTCAAGGATTTTAAGCATGCGTGGGATAGACACAAGGCTATCCTAGCTATAAGACCGGGAACGGGGGACTAATAAAAGTATTCAGAAAAATTGGTCAGACTAGATGGACCGAATGGTTCTTATCTGCCGACACATTCTATGTTTCTATGTTTTCATGATTTACAGAAACACAGGCAACAGGATTTAATCAGTTTTTATGTTATGGGAATAACTTCCTCTGCAGGGTTTAAATCAATTCCAGCTGTCTTATTAGTTAGGGTAATCCAAACATATATACATTTTATAGTCTGTAGATTAAACTCATGTTTTGGGCCATTTTCTAATTCTGTTGAGCCCCATGATATGATACATAATTTGATTTTGCAGATATTACCAACCATGTGACTAATCACCATTAATAAAGCAATATATACTACTTAACCTGTGGGCTGAAATGCATGGTTTCCAGCAGTATTGTATTTTCCTTAACTGTTACGTTTGTTGCTTCTGGACTATACAGTACAACGGACTGTATGTGAGCACTACATAGGGGTGCTAGCCAGCACGCAGCTTTAAATTGGTGTGGAGATCTACCTAGGACCTGCCTGCTAATAAGAAAAACAGTCCTGGAAATAATTATATACCAGCCCCACAGCATTGCATCATTCTACAAAAAGAAAAGTGATACAAAAAGCACCATCAATTGTGAAAATGTATAATTAGTGACCCAGATACACTTAATAACAATGGTGTAGACCGTATAATAGAGCAAACACATAAAGGGGCACATTTATCTATGCAGAAAAATCTAAAGAGCAATAGTTTAATAAAAATGAAATACTTATATTAATACAAAATAGCCTTCCAATGTTTCCAGGAAAATCATTTATACATAGAATTTAAAAAAAAAGGAATCCCTAGACATGCACTCACTTTTTGGTGAGCAGATTGGCCCTCCAAGCGTGCACAGTCCAGTTATGTCCAGATTATGTCTACAGAGTATCAATGCCCGCTGGCATACTACAGTCAGTGATGCTCAGCCAGTCACAGGGCTGACATGATGCTAGTTGGGCATCACGGGATTCTACAAAGCGCTAGTTACTGATGCAGAGACGTCACAGTCAAACAGACTGGCATCTCACGCAAGTACATTTCACAATAAGAAGACCGCATGACCGTAGTAGGACCAACCTTTTTCCCCCTTCCCAATAAATATAGAGACAACTTGCTGGCTAAAAGGTTGCAGTTTTATTAATGAAAATCACCTGCAACAAAATTATTAAAATGCTAATAATATAGCTGTGCTTATCAAACTCTTAAAACATCCTATAATTAATGTTATAAAATCAGTACTATAACGAGTACAAAATAAGTAACCGGGTGCCACCAAATGAATAACTAACAAAAAGCGGTAGCGTGCCTCCATATAACTCCTAGGTCACTAGGATGGGGTCCCCGAGGATCTGACGCAGGCATAATCCAGCTACCTGGGCTACTGGCGTCCCACTATGCACAGTAGCCCCCCAATTTGCTCGCCAGGGACCAGCCCATGGTGAGCCCCCGCAGCTAGCCACATAGCCAGGTTCATCATGCCCAATCCCTGCCTTGCATGGGTTGGGCATGGTGACCTGATTGACATAAGGCAAACTGACAAGGGAATGGGGATGTAATGCCCACCCCTGTCATGCTGACATCACACTTATTTTATAGTTGCAGGTGTTTTCTAGAATGATGACTAATCTCTTTCACTTCAGCTGTTCTGGGCTACTATTCCAAGGCTGAGCCTCATTCGGATGTGTAGCCCGCAACAACTGGCATGCAAACTGTTAATCATAACTATAATTAGCACATGCTTTCCCCAAAAGTGTAGATTGTGGATGTATGAGGTCCAAAGCTTTTTACACAGAGCTCCTTTATTATACCCCTGTATTTTGTTATGTTTACATGGCATGCAGTACTACCTTGCCACCACATGGGTTAATTATAACCACTCATACTATTCAGGCATTCACTGAAACCAGTGGCGTAGCGTGGGTTGTCAGCACCCGGGGCAAGGCAAGTAATTTGCGCCCCCTAACCCGTGGATTTTAGCACTCAAGTCTCTTCTACTAGATTAGTTAAAGAAACCCTTACCCCCCAAGCACATGTATTGTTTGTTATGAAAATATTTATGTAATTAAAGTAAAATGCATCTAAATACAAGTTTATTTTCCAACACTTTATTGAGTGCGAACATGCATTACACACATTCTCCACATTTTCAGCAGGTCTATGAATACAAATATACACATGTAGTAACCTAGCATGGGCCATGCTATTATATGTCGTCTCACAACCATCGTAAACGACAAACAATATCAAGAACAAAAACTAAACATCAAAATGGAACCATACCCTGGAGATGATCCAAGACTGGGCTAGATGGAGCCAACTTCCTCAATCCTGTACCTCTAATGTTACCCCCCCCCCCCCCCCCCCACACACACACACACACATATGCCATAATTGTTGTGCCATTCAGATGCCAGTAATATTGTAACTTTCGGATGCCAGTAATATTGTGCCAGTCAGAGCCTAGTAATATTGTGCCAGTCAGAGCCTAGTAATATTGTGCCAGTCAGATGCCTGCAATATTGTGCCAGTCAGATGCCTGCAATATTGTGCCAGTCAGAGCCCAGTAATAATGTGCCAGTCAGATACCAGTAATATTGTGCCAGTCAGATACCAATAATATTGTGCCAGTCAGATACCAATAATATTGTGCCAGTCAGATACCAGGAATATTGTGCCTGTCAGAGCCCAGGAATATTGTGCCTGTCAGAGCCCAGGAATATGGTGCCTGTCAGATGCCTGTAATATTATGCCAGTCAGATGCCTGTAATAGTGTGCAGTCAGAGGCCAGGAATATTGTGCCAGTCAGATGCCTGTAATATTGTGCCAGTCAGATGCCTGTAATATTATGCCAGTCAGATGCCTGTAATATTATGCCAGTCAGATGCTTGTAATAGTGTGCCAGTCAGAGGCCAGGAATATTGTGCCAGTCAGAGGCCTGTAATATTGTGCCAGTCAGATGCCTGTAATATTATGCCAGTCAGATGCCTGTAATATTGTGCCAGTCAGAGCCCAGTAATATAGTGCCAGCCAGATGCCTGTAATATTATGCCAGCCAGATGCCCATTATTGTGCCAGCCATATGCCCAGTAATATAGTGCCAGTCAGATGCCCAGTATTATTGTGCCAGTCAGATGCCCAGTATTAGTGTGCCAGCCAGATGCCCAGTAATATAGTGCCAGTCAGATGCCCAGTATTATTGTGCCAGTCAGATGCCCAGTATTATTGTGCCAGCCAGATGCCCAGTAATATAGTGCCAGTCAGATGCCCAGTAATATAGTGCCAATCAGATGCCAAGTAATAGTGCCAATCAGATACCCAGTAATATAGTGCCAATCAGATGCCCAGTAATATAGTGCCAATCAGATGCCAAGTAATATAGTGCCAATCAGATACCCAGTAATATAGTGCCAATCAGATGCCCAGTAATATAGTGCCAATCAGATGCCAAGTAATATAGTGCCAATCAGATGCCCAGTAATATTGTGCCAATCAGATACCCAGTAATATAGTGCCATTCAGATACCCAGTAATATAGTGCCAATCAGATACCCAGTAATATTGTGCCAATCAGATACCCAGTAATATAGTGCCAATCAGATACCCAGTAATATTGTGCCAATCAGATACCCAGTAATATAGTGCCAGTCAGATACCCAGTAATATTGTGCCAATCAGATGCCCAGTAATATAGTGCCATTCAGATACCCAGTAATATTGTGCCAATCAGATACCCAGTAATATAGTGCCAGTCAGATACCCAGTAATATTGTGCCAATCAGATGCCCAGTAATATTGTGCCAATCAGATACCCAGTAATATAGTGCCAATCAGATACCCAGTAATATTGTGCCAATCAGATACCCAGTAATATAGTGCCAGTCAGATACCCAGTAATATTGTGCCAATCAGATGCCCAGTAATATAGTGCCAGTCAGATACCCAGTAATATTGTGCCAATCAGATGCCCAGTAATATAGTGCCATTCAGATACCCAGTAATATTGTGCCATTCAGATACCCAGTAATATTGTGCCAATCAGATACCCAGTAATATAGTGCCAGTCAGATGCCCAGTAATATTGTGCCAATCAGATGCCCAGTAATATTGTGCCAATCAGATACCCAGTAATATAGTGCCATTCAGATACCCAGTAATATAGTGCCAATCAGATACCCAGTAATATTGTGCCAGATACCCAGTAATATAGTGCCAATCAGATACCCAGTAATATTGTGCCAGTCAGATACCCAGTAATATTGTGCCAATCAGATGCCCAGTAATATTGTGCCAATCAGATACCCAGTAATATAGTGCCAATCAGATACCCAGTAATATTGTGCCAATCAGATACCCAGTAATATAGTGCCAGTCAGATACCCAGTAATATTGTGCCAATCAGATGCCCAGTAATATAGTGCCAGTCAGATACCCAGTAATATTGTGCCAATCAGATACCCAGTAATATAGTGCCATTCAGATACCCAGTAATATTGTGCCAATCAGATACCCAGTAATATAGTGCCAGTCAGATACCCAGTAATATTGTGCCAATCAGATGCCCAGTAATATTGTGCCAATCAGATACCCAGTAATATAGTGCCATTCAGATACCCAGTAATATAGTGCCATTCAGATACCCAGTAATATAGTGCCAATCAGATACCCAGTAATATAGTGCCAATCAGATACCCAGTAATATAGTGCCAATCAGATACCCAGTAATATTGTGCCAATCAGATACCCAGTAATATAGTGCCAATCAGATACCCAGTAATATTGTGCCAATCAGATACCCAGTAATATAGTGCCAGTCAGATACCCAGTAATATTGTGCCAATCAGATGCCCAGTAATATTGTGCCAATCAGATACCCAGTAATATAGTGCCATTCAGATACCCAGTAATATAGTGCCAATCAGATACCCAGTAATATTGTGCCAATCAGATACCCAGTAATATAGTGCCAATCAGATACCCAGTAATATTGTGCCAATCAGATGCCCAGTAATATTGTGCCAATCAGATACCCAGTAATATAGTGCCATTCAGATACCCAGTAATATAGTGCCAATCAGATACCCAGTAATATTGTGCCAATCAGATACCCAGTAATATAGTGCCAATCAGATACCCAGTAATATTGTGCCAATCAGATGCCCAGTAATATAGTGCCAGTCAGATACCAGGAATATTGTGCCAGCCAGCCCCCCCCCCCCCCCCGTACTTACATGAAGCGGCTCCGTGTCCCCCGCCAGATGTCTCCTCTGTGCAGTCTTCCCTCTTGCACGGAGGAGGGAAGCAGACACCGGATGTGACGCGACGTCACATGCGGCGTCAGTTTTTTTTTTCCAGCCGTCGCATCCATCGGATGCGGCTTGCCGGAAAAAAGCGTTCACAAGCGCAATGCGCTGTGAACGCGGCAGCAGGGGCTGGGGGCCCACGGGACAGCTGCCTTGGGGCCCCCCAGGAGTAAATGGGCCCAGGGCAGCTGCCCCGTTTGCCCCGCGTTAAAGACGGCCCTGGCGGCCACGCGGCCGCATAGGGCTAGTGCGCCCCCCCAGATATTGCGCCCGGTGCGGCCGGCCCCCCCTGCACCCCCCACGCTACGCCACTGACTGAAACATACTATAACTATCACATGTTTACTGCGTGGGATAGGTACAAGGCTATCCTAGATATAAGCTAGGGCCAGAGACTAATAAAAAGTATTTAGAAAACTGGGCAGACTAGATGGACTCAATGTGTCGGCAGATAAGAACCCTTCTGTTTCTATGTACTTGCCCCTGCTGCCTTTTATCGGAGGCTAATTTCTTCCACATATACAACTCCAAGTGCGTTAAATATCCAACTAGTGCATCATGCAGCAAAATAAATGAAGAGAGAAAGCTAGCGGGGTGCCCTGCTCTGTCCCAGTTGGGACAAAGTCTGCACTTTGGATTTTGGACAGTAAGGAAATTAACCTACAACAAAAGTGGAAGGTAGAGAGCAAGTATCTGGTTTTCCCTTTTTAGCACTGTGTATTTTCTCTTGGGATGCGATATGGAGCCTCCACCTTTACACCGGCAGGCAGCTACTGACAAGGTGCATCAAGCTCTCTCCTTTTATAAGAGAAGCGCCAGTAAATTACTGCAAAGTTGTGAAGGTGACGCCAGTAATCTCACATTGTATTGGGGCTGCATATTATTATATAATATTCATAAAATAAAGATATTATCATAAAGAAGACTTTATTTTATATTAAAAATACAGTTTTACAACATACTTTCATAAAACCAAATGGAACTACCCCAAAGACAGATTGGAGCTGGCATCATATAGTCCATCAGACACAATCAGTGTTATATATATGGACAACGGTCTCAGGTTCGATTTTCATTCAGGATTTCTTAAAGTTCATTTTGCAGCTGTTAATACTGAATTGACATTACTGTGACTTCTTCCTTGTTCCTCTCAATGATTTGCCAATTTCCCCTTTTTTTTTCTAGCAAACCGAGAGAGGCGGAATTAGGACATGATTTAGTTGGAATGTATGCTTTATTTACTGTCTCCTATGTGACCTAGGAAATACATACGTAAAAGGGATATGGATTTGACAGTCCAGATTTATATTATTTTCCCCTCTATTAGACATGTAGCCGTGCACTGTCTGCATGTATGGTATTTGTATGATACTTCTGTTTAAACAGATTCCCTGGTGATAGAGTACCGTCTAAATGTAATAAATGATTTCCCATGTCACCGATTATCAAACTATTAGCATTACATTCATATTTCTCAGAGAGCAATTTTATATAAGCAGTTTAATGTCAGATAAAACCATTCTATGTACAATATGAGCAGCATACTATATCACACAAGAATGGAACCCATTGTATTCCAGACTCCAGCCCATGTACGATACAACAGAAGGGATGACAATTACCTGTGAGTGGGGCATATGCTAAAAGTAGGTGGGGTTAAATTAACCCTTTAAGGACCAGGGATTTTCCTGGGCCAAGGACCAGAGCGTTTTTCAATTTTTAATACGCGGTTTTTGAAACATAATTTTCCTCTCTCTCATTTAACGTACCCATACAAGTTATATGTTGTTTTTTAAAGGACAGTTAGAGCTTTCTTTTGATACCCTATACATAAAAATGATTTACATTTTAGTATTAAAAAATACATATAAAAGAGGACATTTTTGAGGAAAAAAAAGTTTTCCCCATTATTTTCCCAATAATAAGCTACACAACTAGTGCAACACTAAACACTTATCCCCCCTAATTAACTAACTAATAAAAAAGAAAAATATTGGTTACCAAACCCCCCTAAACAAAAAAGACAGAAAAAAAACTCTGAAGAGTGCGATGTCAGATAAGTAAAAATCATGCAACAGGCATGCAAGGGTTAAATCTTATTAAATAAATATATTAAAATTACCTTTATTTATTTAAAAAAACTTTATAAATTGTAAAAATAAAAAAATCTGTTAAAAAAAAAACTAAATGAGGGCCCTAAAGTGGAAGGAAACTGATCACAGTTAAAAACTGTGATCAGCAATGAAAGGGTTAATTTTTTTATTTTATTTTTTTACCTCTGTGTATGTTATTAATTTATTTTTACTTACAGGTCACTCTCTGTGCTTCACTATAAGAATGTGAAGCACAGAGAGAGAATTAGACGCAAAGTCAGTGTGTGAACACACTGACCGTGCATCTAATTTGCATGTTATCGCGGTGATCACTCGATCACCGCGATCACATGCCCGGAAATGCACCGATCGGGTCCAGGAGCTTTGCCTCGGGTGCGAGGCTTAGTCCTGGACCCGTTGCAGACTGGCTGGCGGTGCCCACGGAGCGCACCGCCGGCTAGACTGCATGACGAGTTAACTCGCCATAAGGTTGCTAATGCTGCGGCTCTTATGACGAGTTAACTCGTCATAAGGTCGGGAAGGGGTTAAGAGAAGTCAACATGTTTACAAAGTCGACGAAGCTACCATCATAAATGTGCCCTTCTTTCTCAGTGCTCCTATAAATGTGACCTTAATGTTAAAACAGGGTTTAATAAGTCTTCTCAGATTTGAGAAGCAAAGGATGGACCTCTATTATTTTGTGGGTTACTAAAATGTATTTTTCACTTGTGCTGCCAAGATATGTGAACAGTTAGTTGCCTCTAGAAGGAGGATGTATACTGGCGTGTACTTTTGACAGTACATGCCAGCTGCCATGTTTCACTGGCAAGTAGGCAGCACGGTCTGGTCAGCGACGGTCTCTCTCACAGAGAAAGACCCTCATTTTTGAATAGGATCAGCCAGGGGAACTTAACTAGACCCTCTCTGCGACTCCATGCACAACTGAGGGTCTTTCTCTGCAGACGAAAAAGGGTTTGCAGAAAAACGGCACTCACCAAGCAATGGCAGTAACAAAAAGATTTTAATGTGAAAAAAATCTCAGTTGAGTCAAATGATCCACAGCAGCAAGTGGGGAAAAAATGCACTCCAATCAAAGATAAGCTTGACGCGTTTCGCGTACACAGCGCTTAATCATAAGTCTTTCTCGCCAGACCCTAATCAGATGTGTGGGGCAAGCCCCTGCTCTGATTAGTTGTGCCCGCTCTGACAGATTTTGATTGTTTTGTATATGTATCAGGCAAAGAGCCTGTGTGCTTCACATGTGTTCACTCTCATCATTGATAAGTTACACGCCCTTGCTTTTTTGTGCACCATATATAAGCCTGTTTTTGACACCTGACCCTAGGCTTAAAAAACCCCCACCAGGCTTGAAACGTTGCCTGCGTTCTGAATAAATATCTTTGAGTACTGGGTCCTCTTTTTGCAATTTCAAAAACTGCTGTGTCTCAGCTTTGAGAATAATATGGATATATAATGTGATTAAATCTCTAATTCTATTATCTTAGTTTTTTAAGTAGACTTAATGAAAACTATATCTTTAAGAGCTTGTAAGCTGTTTAATGTGAGTGTGCTCCCTGTGGATTGTATATCATTGTATATGAAGAGAGTATATACATCCATTTAATTCCTTACTGTCTAAACAAAACGTCATGTAAAACTAAATGGTTTACATCATTTTGCGGATACAATTTCTACTTCACAAAGTATGGTATATCAATCCACTGACTGGGGCCCATTCACTAAAAAGGTTAACTGCTCTGAATGTAAAAATCAGACATTTATAGTTGAGCTGGAAAGACGGGAAAACGTTTCCAAGTCGGCTAGTAATGTCTTGCCAGTACACCGTAGGTCACTTTTTAGCGAACAGACCCCAGTCCATAACTCAGCAGGGAAGCATGGAATGTAAGAGTGCGTCGTCGGGGTAATAAATTCTAATAAAACGTAGGGAGCGCTTCCTTTAATGTAAATCATTCGATTTTTACCAAGTTAGCGTACATGCGTTTGTTTCACGTGGTGATGAGACAATTTCCTTGAAAAGGTTGCAATGAAAATATTATTTCATCCAAGGAAAATAAATCCAGATCTTGTTTTGTCTACGAGGATATTAGACAGAATTCTAGCCAATTTATTTTATTCGCATTTGCCAGGTGAATATCACTTTAGTTAACTCACAGTTCTCTTTTAGGATGACAGTTCATAATACGTTTCACGTGATTTGTCGGAGGATGATGGGCATTACTGGGACATGGCTGAGATTGGCATGGAAGCACAGGGTTCGGCAGCTGACTGCCAGTAGTTTGAGTGAATCCATCTTATTCTCGGAGGGGATAATGCTGCTTACCATGGCTCTATCTACAGGCTCAGCCTTTCACCTACTGTCAGGACTATCCTGCCACAGAAAGAGAATCTTCAGGCCACTCACTGTGTCACCAACATGACCATAATGATGGGTGTAGATGAAAGTCTGACTACAAAGACTAAATTCTGCTCTAAAAGAACCATGTTTGAGGTTGTCAGTAGAATGAAATAGCATTAGGATGGAGCTACATGAAGCAGTAAGAGAGAACACCTTTGGAGTTCCTTTTAGCTTCAATATGGATTTTTCTTTTTTTACAATAAGAGCTTGTTTAAATAGGTCTATTGTGCAACCATGTTATTCAGTGGATAAAGCAGAAGTAGAACTACAACATCCAGTGTCCAATACACTACACAGTAAGGCAGGAACACTTTTTAAAGGACAGTTGTCACAAAAACAAAATAAGCTCTGTTTAATTCAAACATTGCATCAAGTGCAGGCATTTTAAATAGAAATGCTTTAATGAAAGAATAAAAATAAAGTACCTTACGGAGCACTTTTTGCTTGCATAGCTCTATCAGGAGGCGGACATGTTGTTTAGAATCTTGGGTCAGATGAATGAACTGACCCAAGATGTCTGCCCCCGATAAAGATATACAGAGCAAATAGGGCTCAATATAGTACTTCATTTATATTCTTTCATTAAAGCATTTCTACTTAAAATGTCTACACTTGATGCAATATTCCAGATAAACAGAACGTATTATTTGGCCGAAAGTTGTCCTTTAAGGGTGCAAGTAGATCTAATGAGATTGGTGCTTAGCAGTCACTTCATGTTTTAATTAAGATCCATCCACTTCAACCAAAGAACAGCTGTAAGTTCTGAAGCCTGTGGACCCAAACATTCCCAGATTATTGATTAGATTAATCATGATTTGATCCAATGGTCTTAGGAGTTTTACTGAACAAATGAGCAGTAAATGTCATGTGAATATTGGCATGTATTCAATATGTGGTGTTGACATTAGAGCACATCAGCATATATATATATATATATATATATATATATATATATATATATATATATATATATATTATATGTGTGTGTGTGTGTGTGTGTTGTTCCTTGCTCCCCATTCTCTTCAAGGAGCTCTGTATTAAATTGAGAAGGGACAAAGCTGCTAGGTAAGAAATCTGTTCAGTGTTTGTCAATGTTTACATATGTAACTGTGCGGTATGCAAATTGACTCTTCTAACAGGAGAAACTCTCTAGGTTTGGTCCTGCACAATGAACAGCTAACTCAGTGAGATGAAATGTTAAAGGGAATTTATCACCTAAACATTGTTTTTACTGTGCATGTTGAGCATAAAAAAAATGATTGAAAATGATCTATACATTGTGTTTGCAAAACTGCAAAACAAATGGCTAAATTAGGAGACAAAGGTGTTTTAAATTTGTTAAAGGAACATTAAACATTGTTTAAACCTTGCTTCCTTGAAGGAAGCAAGGGTTAAACAAAACATGTCCCGGAACATTTAAGTAAAGCAGACGTGTATCTTAATAGATACACGAGGGTTTACTAAATGCTGTGTTTCACATGAGAGACACAGCAGTTCCCGGCTCGCCCTGCTCTGACTGGCGAATGCGAGGGTCTCTCACTGCTAGCGAGGGGCTTTCTCTGTGGTAGCATGGAGAACTAGTCGCCAACCAGACGGCTGCCTGCTTCCTATGGAAACATGGCAGCTGTAGGTCAGAGGATAAACTGGCGTGAACTCTCAAAATACACGCCAGTTTATCCTCATACTAGGGGCAACTAACTTTTCACCTGTGCACAAGTGAAAAAAAAAGTTGTGTTCCTTTAAGCATGCCAACATAAACACACGTCACATACAGTCAGTCATATACAGTCAGTCAATCCCACATACACACACATATACAGTCAGTCAATCCCACATACACACACATATACAGTCAGTCAATCCCACATACACACACATATACAGTCAGTCAATCCCACATACACACACATATACAGTCAGTCAATCCCACATACACACACATATACAGTCAGTCAATCCCACATACACACACATATACAGTCAGTCAATCCCACATACACACACATATACAGTCAGTCAATCCCACATACACACACATATACAGTCAGTCAATCCCACATACACACACATATACAGTCAGTCAATCCCACATACACACACATATACAGTCAGTCAATCCCACATACACACACATATACAGTCAATCCCACATACACACACATATACAGTCAGTCAATCCCACATACACACACATATACAGTCAATCCCACATACACACACATATACAGTCAGTCAATCCCACATACACACACATATACAGTCAATCCCACATACACACACATATACAGTCAGTCAATCCCACATACACACACATATACAGTCAATCCCACATACACACACATATACAGTCAGTCAATCACACATACACACACATATACAGTCAATCCCACATACACACACATATACAGTCAGTCAATCACACATACACACACATATACAGTCAATCCCACATACACACACATATACAGTCAATCCCACATACACACACATATACAGTCAGTCAATCCCACATACACACACATATACAGTCAATCCCACATACACACACATATACAGTCAGTCAATCACACATACACACACATATACAGTCAATCAATCACACATACAAGTGAGCTGGGGGGGTTATTTAAAAAACAAAACTGCTGATCAATCAATATGTCCCCCCTCCCTGCTGCTATATACCTCATTGCAGGAAATGGGGACTTTCTGTTCCAGCTTGGTCTGTGCTAAGTGGCACAGACCATCCTTGCTGCTAGCCCTGCTGTGCGCACACTCTGCTCCCTCGCGCGCCGCTGAATTAAAGTTTGTTTTTTTTGTTTTTAAATGACCTCAGCAATGAAGGCCCCATGCTGGACTCACAGTAGTGCTGGACTCACAGACCTGGGCGCCAGGTCTGATTTCCTGGTCATCATGGTGACCTGGGTTTGTCAAGCCCTGGCCTATATCTTTGCTCCTTATGAGAAAGGAGCTGTGTTTGCGAGTGTACCTATCCTGTACATTTCTTTATATTCTTAACGTTATTTCAGACATACTGCACTATTTTTATCTTTTCATGTAGTGTTTTTACATGTTTTACCATCTACAATCTATGTGTTAAATCTTTAGCAATTTTTCATTATTGAATCACTTAATTTCCCATATACAAATCGAATTTGCACTTTTTGTACTTTTTTGTGAACCATACTTACAGATTTGGGTGGCATACAATCATTGTGTGAGTTGTATCTATCGGTGTGATAAATGTCTATTCTTATGGGTATCCGGGTGAACACTATTTTATACAGATTTTTTTATTGGTTGTTTTTGGCACTGCAAATTTTCACAGAGAGCACTTTATTTATTAGCACTTTTTTGGTGTATTAGTAATACTCTTTAACATATGGTTTTAGATTTGATTGTCCAAACCCCTAGCACTCCTAAAACTAGAATATCTGTTATCTGCATATAGATATTATGAGTAAAAACCATTAAACACAACGTATGATATACATTAAGATTAACTGGTCTAGGAAAGCAAACTTTTGATGTTCTAGGGCAAGGTTTAATGGTGTTTATTTTAAGAGACAGCCTTCGTATGTATATTGTAAGGTCACATTTGACGCAAGTCTGCGAAACCACACAGATTCTCTCAAGACAATCAATCTAGAAATGAAAAGGATATGTCTTATAATGAGAAGAGGGAGAGGTGGAATACATACCGTTATTATGTCCAATATACTGCACACACACACACATACATAACTTATTTTTATATTCTTTTCTGCAGAACATGGGGGGAGTGTTTCACAGGATGGCAGGAGTTTCAAATCAGGACTGTTCTACCATACCCGGGAGGGTTGGGAAGTATGCACACACTTACAATATAAAAAAAAAAAAAGTCATCCTCAAAGTAAACTCTATACACACACGTAGCATAATACCAGAAAACCCCCTTTCTTATCATCTTACCAGACACAAGATGCTACTTTATATATTATATTTTTGTGGTGCTGAATTTCATGCCAGAAATATAAACCAGAGTATAAGGAACCAGGTTGGAGTGCAGAATTATTTTTTTTAACCTCAGAATGTATTTTTAACATTGGATCACTTAATCTGAATAAAGCCTGGACCCCATAGATCATCCTGTATACTCACCGCATTATCGGTGCTGCTTTAAGAACTACTATTTAGTTACCGATTATTATTTTCGGAATAGAGAAAAGTAAAGCGTAATATGGAAACATGTATCAGAGAACGTCTCCCAATAGTAGGTTTGGGTTTCAGAGACAAATGTGTACTGAAATCATAGCTGTATCCTGTGTCTATTGCCAAGGGCAGAAAGAGAAAGCAGAAAGGCGAAATAAAACGCTCTCTCGCAAACACACTACTCAATACAGAGAGAATGGCAGGGAATTGAGATGGGAATTTTAAATTTTAGGACAAAGTAGAATTTTTTCAATTCAGCTACTTTGTTCCCGGCAATTCTCTCTTTATTGAGTAGATCCTAAAGTTGTGTTTAAAATATAGAGTTCCCCCCACTCAAAAACAAACTAACACTTAAAGGGCAACCACATATTTATTTATATCACTGTCTGTATTTATTTTTATGGGCATGTTGTGATGTACAATCCATTTACTACTTTCCTTACAATCTATTCTTCCCAGTCTTAAAGATACGCTCTGCTATATGACTGTGTAGAGCAGTGGCTTCCTAAGCCTCAGTCCACTACAGCAGAACCAGCACTGTCACAGCAGAGCCAGCACTGTCACAGCAGAGCCAGCACTGTCACAGGAGACCTGGCAGTCGGTAGGGACTTTGTATGTTTGTCTGTGCGGATGACTGATTAAGGGATTTGTTCATGAAAGAGAGAATTGTAGGGATTGCTGTGAGGCCGAGAGGCACTGCCAATCAAGACATGGAACCTTATACGGTCATGAAGGGGTTAATTCCCGTCAGACAGCTTATCAAATAGAGCGCTGCACTCATCTCCATATAGTGTATGGAGAGCTCAACCCTCCGAGAATAGACAGGCTCAATTTAACATAAAAAGAACATCCTTTCCTTCCCTTGTGCACTGCTATGTTAAAGGCCCGGGGCACCCAACGTGTGGCCCAGCTGAAAAATACAAATATACTGTTTGGATCTGGTAATGTGTACTGTATGAAGAAAGTGGATTTAATCTATTTTTGGACGGATTTTTTAACACTCGTAATAAACATTTGTCTTCATCATTACTAGATACATATACATTTGCAATTATGTGACTGACAATAAATAATTTGGTTGCCCCTCTCCTAAGGGTTAATGATGTGCTGTCTTGGCTGCCCAATCTGGCACACAGCAGGTTAAAATACTCTGTGCATTCAGGAATCGAAGGCTAAGCGGCATTGTTTGAAGGTATTATGACTAGAGTTGAGCGAACCCGAACCGCAAAGTTCGGGTTCGTACCAAACATTACGGTGTTTGGACCCCGGACCCGAACATTTCACTGTATGTTCGGGTTGGAGTTCGGTGTTCGGCAATCTAATGGCGCATTTTGAAAGGCTGCAGGGCAGCCAATCAACAAGCGTTTGACTCATTTGCCCTTAGAAGCCATCACAGCCATGTCTACTAATGGCATGGCTGTGATTGGCCAGTGCAGCATGTGACCCAGCCTCTATATATAAGCTGGAGTCACGTAGAGCCGCACATCACATGAGTTCTTATTAGTGTAGGGAGAGGATGCTGCAGTGGTGAGGGACAGATTAGGAAAGAATTCTGGTGTTGAATCTGCAAACTACAGCGATTATTCAAATTACAGTGATTATTTTAGTGGGTGCTATACTGCATTTTTGTACTCTGCCCTGAGCCCAGTGCCACAGAGAATGCAGTGCACCTGCAACTGCATGTGTGCCAGGCACATGACTTTAATCCTGTTCTGGTAGCTCAGTGGGCAACATCTAGGCATTATTAAATACTGCAGTTTTTTTGGTGCTAAATAGTACATTTGCGTACTGCATTTCTTGCAGACTAATAAAACCCTTAAATACTACTGTTACATTGTTGTTTTAAAAAAAATCACACTTTTTTGTGCTAAATGGTACATTTGCGTCCTATCTGAGCACTTCATATCTGAGAGTTAAATAGAACCATCAAATACTGTGCTTACAGCGCACTCTATGTATAGTATACCAGTGATGGCTAACCTTGGCACTGCAGGTGTTTGGGAATTGCATTTACTAGGATTCGCAGTCATCCATAATGTTGACTGGGAATAATGTACAGTGGCAAGAAAAAGTAAGTGAGTCTGTTGAAATTACAAGCATTTACGTACAAATTTCTCTCAGAAGACCTATGATCAAAAGTTATTTATTTGCATACCGCTGGAAAGGGTTAGAAAGTAAATCGCAAAGAGTTTACATATTCCTCAGTTAATTTGTTTATAAATTAAGTACTGTGGCTACACTGCCTAGAAGTGGGCACTCAGCCTAGATTAATCCAAGGACACAGTGCAGAATGCTCAAAGAGGTAAAAAAAAAAAAAAAAAAGAACCCTAGAGTAACAGATAAAGGTTTGTTGGAATCATCGGAACTGGTTCAAATCTCAAGTTTTTCAAGGTATCATACAGGATAATGTCAGGGTGGCTGAGCACCAGCTGTAGCTCCATAGAAGGTGGATGATGCAATAGGACAAAAATCCTAAACATTAAAGTAAATCTACCATAGAATTGCTTAGCAAAATTAAAATGTGCCTTTTGGAGTGACACAGTCAGCCCTGACCATAACCCAATGGAGATTCTGTGGAATGTCACACCAGACGTCCTAGGAATATGGCTGAGCTTAAAAGGTTCTGTAAGGAAGAATGGTTCAAAATTCCTCCAGGCCAGAAGCTCTTATTTGAGGTTACTGCTGCCAAAGCAGATTCGAGCAGTTATTAAATCCAAGGATTCACTGTGAATGTTTAATAGGTCTGTTCAATAAAGACATGACAGATTATCGTTCTTTGTGTGTTATTAGCTTAAGTACGTTGTGTTTGTCTATACTTGTGATTTATATGAAGATCAGATCATATGTTATGATCATTTAATGCAGAAAAGCAGGTAACTCCAAAGAGTTCACTTACGTTTTCTTGCCACTGTAGTTCCAAAACATCTGGAGTGCCGAGGTTAGCCATCACTGATCTCCGAAGTGTCTTTGTTGGTGACATAACTGATTGTTATGGATGATATATAACCAGCCACACATGCATTTCACGCAGGTGCCAAATCTGGCATATTATAGCTGAACTCAGTAATGGGGGAAATAAACATCATGCATTAACAGCCAACTTGGAAAAATTCTCCCACTTGTCTATCTTTTCAAATCGCCTATTAATCCTGATTCCAGTTCACATTTAAGTGAATTCAACACAACACGGGTGACTTTCTGTTCTTATCTAACCTGTGTGAACTTTGAATTTGAACCAGGGGGGTAAATTAAGAAACTGTACTGTGTGTGTGTGTTTGTATGTGCCTGTGTGCGTGACTCTTTGTGTTTGTATGACTGTGTGTGTATGTGACTGTATGTGTGATCCCAGTGCTGAGCATCCATACCTACTTTCCCATATGCTGCAAAACAAGTGTGTGACTGCGTGCATTTAAACTATTTCACACAATGTCACATGAAACTGCCCCCTTGGGACTTTGCCCCCACCGTGTCCTGTGTCCTGATTCCCAGTATGCCAGCCTTTATCAAGGCAGGAAGCCCAAGAAACCACAGACAAATAATGTATGTGAATTACAGACAGGCATAATACTAAACATTACAGGAGAGAAACAGATGTGACTGCAGTTGGGAAATAATGCAATGAAACTGATGGAAAATCAGAAAAAGATTTTGCAAAAGCTTTTCAACTGCCCTCTAAAACCAGCAACTGAATGAAAACGATACGTATCAGCCTTCTAGGAATACAAGGTCAGATGCTACACATATTAATTCACAGAATATGGCAGTTATGGTACTCAAGGTATTGAAGAAATAAATATGCCACTTAGACTGATATACTTGAAAATGGAATAAAGAGACAATATAGAGAAACAAGACATGGTGCATTCCATGGTTTTGTATTGTAGGAGCCAATTCTATTTATATATATATATATATATATATATATATATATATATATATATATATAATTATTATTATTATTTTTTTTAATTCAAACCCATGGCATCCTGACATCTGGGATTCAAAATAATTGAACCCCTAAGGGACAAAAACGAAGATGTGGGATCATTCTCAGCGAGAACAGGCAAAAGCTGAAATAGCCGGCCCTATAGGTTGTAACCTACTCAGGAGAGGAATCACTGTTTGTTTTTTGCTCGCTTGCACCATTACAGAGGAAACCTCTTCATTAGCATTTCAGACTGGTCCCACCCATACGGGCAGTCCAGATCCAAATAGCCTGGCAGGTCTCCTCTGCACGAAGAATACAGCAACCACAGATGTACGTAACTGAACCCCTAACCAGCAAAATGTTATAACTAGCATACTGTCCTATAAGTATGGTAACTCACGAAATCCAAATTCATATAAAACACTCAAAAATGTACATGTAATGACTCCCTAGTGCCCGGGAATTGTCAAGCCATGGCCTAGCAGCTTTACCATTCCCGCCTTACAATCCTGCTTGGCACAGGCCATTCTGCCTTCTGGACACAGGTCTCCTGATCCCATGGAACCACAGAAGGGAACAACATGCTGGAGATTCATTTATTTTATGCCCGATTTTGCTTTCACCAGTCAGTTTTAGTGAATAGCCTTCATTGTGTTGCATTCTGCATATTCATTAGGGCTTATTGTATAAAGATGGCACACACATAGGTTAAAAAGAACTTGATTGCACGAGAACCTCCGCTGGGTCTCACTCCCGCACTGCAAGTAAGGTTGCCACCTGGCCAGTATTTTACCGGCAGGCTGGTAAAACATTGGCTTGAGTCCAATATCAAGTCTATGGAGGCAGAAGTAGGTTGGGTTGCCACCTGGCCGGTGTTAAGTCTATGGAGGCAGTACCAAGGCCGGTATTTTTTTGAAGAAAAGGTGGCAACCCTAGAAGTAGGGCCGGTATTTTTCTGAAGAAAAGGTGGCAACCCTAACTGCAAAGTGTTGGGAGTTATAAAAAAGGCGCAATCGCCGTTATACATAACAAATGGTGATTGCGCTTTTTTAAAATAAAACTCCTGACACTTTGCAAGGCGGAAGTTTTTATACAGAACCCACATTTTGTATTTTAAATAAATGATTCCAAACTTCCTTAACATGTACTCTACAAAGAAGATGTAACAGCCAGGGGGGTAACTCTACCTCTTACTTAAACACCATCTTTTAGATTTATGGCCGTTATACTTGCTTAAATAAGAATTTAAACCACACTTAACCATAGGAGCAAAAACAGACTCGGTAAGATAAGCATTTATCCAAATTCCTTCGCACTGACAAGGTTTCTCTTCCTTTTAAAAAATGTTTTACAAACTGCGGTAAATTAGTACCTGTCACATGTCTCTTTGTTGCATGGTACCTGGTATCTTGTGTTATATATATATGTTATTTACTGCTGCGATTTTTTGGGAATTACTTGGATGGGGAAGAATGACAGTGTTTTCTTTTGGTCTGACTTAACCGTTTATTGCCAGAGATATGGAAAGTCTGTGCACCACATTCTCCCGTGGCATTGTGGGAAAACTTTACTAAATAGCAGATTGCTAAAACTGACCAGTGAATTGCAAAAGCTAGCTAGCAATGTTGAAAATAACAAATACTTTGTTTAAATAAATAAAAAATAAAAAAATCATAGAAATCAAGTTGAAGTGTCGTGTAAATGGCAATCCAGGTGTCACATTAAAGAGTGTGAAATGATTTCTATACATTGTGTAAATTGCAAGCAGATTTATAGATTTTTATTTAAAACATTTTTGGAAGGGCTTATGTTTTTACACCTTGCTGCTACGCTTACAAAAGAAAAAAACGACAAAGATGGCGGAGGACGAAGATTGCAAGTCCCCCAAAGCATGACATCATCTTCCAACGCTACTTAACACCATGACATGGCAATGACACTATATAGGCGGTGAAACCAGACGCACATTGGTTCCGGGCTCCATTCAGTAGGAGGAAGCATTCTGGCAACTATGGTGTCTTTGCATGTATAATTCTTTGGGATGTGCCTCAGGGAGATGGGAAAAGGGGTTGGGAGGCTAGATTCAGGGGTCCCCAGTGCTGAACATTTATATCTACTGACCCATACGGAGCAAAACCAGTCAGTTTTTCTGTCACGTTTCATATATTCTATCACTGTATTTGTGACTTTTCACACTGTGCAAGACAAAAAGCAGCTTTTCCCCCAAAAAAATGTTCAGAAAAAGAAAACAGTTTTGCTCATAACAGGAACTTTTTGAACGAACAAGTGAAAAAACAACAAAGGGACGTTCAATGCTCCGTGATTTTATGACACAGGGAGCAATTTTCTTTGAAAACCCATCTCCGCACACCAATTGCAGTTTCCCACCAGGGGTCTGAGTCCCAATGATGTGCGATAGCGGATATGAGTTCCCGTCAATCTCATCTCCTCAGTAATGATTTGCTCATACTGATAACACATAAAGCGCGTCACTGGCACAAACTGTCTGGATCGCTCTGCATTTAACACAAGAAAACAGTTACAGGTAGAGCGTCAAGCTGAAGACGTGAAGGCGAGTGTTTCTGCAAAGTAAGGACCGAACAGGACGATGTGACCAAGATCTCTCTGTGTTTATAGAGTGCTGTAGCAAGCCAAGCCAAGCAATCAATACCAAATGAGGCTGTATAATAGTCATGCTCACAGTTCTTTAGACAAAAAAAAAAAAGGAAAGAGGGAGTAATGACAGCGATACATGAATTGACAGGACTTACGCACCTTTAACTGATTAACCCCTTGGTGACGCATGGTGCTTGAGTCCCAAATGACGCAAGCACCAAAACATCACGATTCGTTCCTGGCCACCGATCACAAGGTGATCGGTAGCCTGGAACACTATGGCTGAGACCCGAACAGGTGTGGGTCCATGCAAAACAATAGAGAGACCTCCAGATGTCACGTGTGACATCACAGAGGCGTGCCCGAACCCGGAATTTCGGGCACAGCGCAATTTAGCGAAATGTAGTTGGTGCTCGTTTTGACCACCGGCTAAATTCCCCCTGTCAGACTGAGGCCACTCAAAGTGGCCTCATCTGACAGGGGGGATCCGGCTGCAAGTCACGGGGATGAGCTGTTTAAAACTGGACATACTATGCCGTCCTAACGACTTTTAGACACTTAAAATAAGGACGGCATAGTACGTCTTAACGTCACAAAGGGGGTTTTAAAGAAATTTAATATGGCATCAAAAAAAGTATTAAAACTATATATATATATATATATATATATATATATATATATATATGTATACATATATATGTGTATATATAGTACTCACGCTATATATATAGGTAGCCTGAGTACCAGTGGCATACAGACAGCATACAAACCCAGAATATACACAAAACATAACATAAGTGGCCGACGGCCGCATGAATTCGGGATCAAAGTCATTCACTCCATGAAAGGTTTACAAAGTTATTTTCGTATACTTTTCGTCCTGGTCGAATCTACAGAGTGAGCGACTCTGATGCCGAATTCATGGGGCCATCGTGTTCTCGGGCATATTTCACATTTCTTCAGGGTTTGTGCACCTGTCAATCATTGGCAGCATTCTCCAGTGGCGAGTACACTATATGAGAAACCAGGCGCTAGGACATTTCACCCCGTTTTTTTCTGAAGTGGGCCGCATTTTCAGAAAAGTCTGTGTGTATTGGGAGTCATTACATTTCTTTACAGTAATGGTGAAGAATAGTTTGAAAGCCATAGAAAAAATGTCTAAAAAGCTTAAATCAACGTTATTCAAACAGAACAACATATTTATAGTGCTAAAGAGTATGTGTGTAGTTAAGTCGGGTCAGCAACATCTTGCTTTCAAATGGAGCCCACAGGCCGCATGTTGGACACCCCTGGTCTGCCTAAGTCCGCCACATCAATAGAGCCATTCACAAAGCATTGCCTGTTATAATGACGCAGACTTAGCAATACTCTACATCCATATGGACCGATTCAAAGAACCAAAATATCCTACTGCTTGTTCTCCACTCCTACTTAACCTGTGATATCTACCAAGTGAAAAGTGACAAAAAGCTATTAAAGCAGCAGAACAGAGACAGTTTATTAAATTATTCTTATTGTTTTTTTTATTTTTTAAATTGAGGTAACTCTCCCCAACCAGCCCAGTCTCTCTACAGAGCAATTTAGTATCCTGGTGGTCTCAGGCTCCAGGTGAACCATGTACACCCACCTCAGATGCCCCCTTGAAAGATGGGTTTACTTTTCATTCAGACTGTACACACAACAAACGTATAGTCATGAAAAGTAAAAATATGAAGGTCTTGTGGATCCAACAAAGTAAGGGGGTGAGGCAGAAGGAAGATAATGTTTGTGTAACATAAAACCTTCACACCTATGTGGATTTGCTCTAAAACAATGCAGATTATGTTTAAAATGGCGGCACATGATGATGGTGCCTAAAAGTATTGCTACTGTCGCCTGTAAGAATGTGTAACACTTTATTTCCTCCATTCACGCTCTTCCAAACTGCTACATAGCCCAGAAAGCCAGCACAAGTCATATATAAAGATTCAAGCTCTTTTTACTGCTTGAACACGCAAGTGTTAAATCACCGTTATAGATAGTCCAATTGCCATTTTCCTTTTGTTTAGATTCTTCAAAACTTTTGTACGAGGGATATTTATTTTACATTGGTTAGCATCCATCTGCTTTCTATATGAATCCTCAATATATTAACTTTTACATCTGAACATGATAGATTAATCAGATTATATAACCACTTCAGTTCAAGAGTGCCAGTGACATATTCTTCTAAGGTTCATCTGGCTTTCCTCAGTCCATAATTTCTTCCAAAAAAAGCCATTGTTACACAGTATAATCCGTGTGCTGCTGGTCCCGATCGGTAGTTTTACAAACATTATTTATTACATGGCTGGAGAGTAGCGCAGGAGAACCATTCAAAATGAATTAAGGGACGTACTTAATCCTTTACGGATGATTCATGCGTCATTTTTATGAACAAAGGTTTCGAAGCGAAGAAAGACGGCAGACAGCGTAAGCAGCGAGAATGACGGAATATAAACAGATTTATTCGGAGTCTTGGCAAACCCATCTTGAAAGTCAGCCTAAGCAACACTTTAGAGTTGACATTGATGAATCGCAAGGCCAGTGTTTTGACCAGAGACCCGTGTGATAGTCATGTGAACGCTGGAACAAGACATTATGTATAATGAGTTTACAATATGTAATAGAACCAGTTTTTCCTCTAGATAGAAGAGGTAAGAAAAGAGAGAGACAAAAATTACTGGATGAGCACAATACAACCCAATATAACAAACCGAGAGCAGGACAACCTATTTTCTTACAGTAATTAGTTATTATTTTCTTTTGTTGGCAAAATTGTATTAACCAGTTAAGAGCTGTACCCACTCACACGCTCGAATTAAGGGAGAATTTTCAGTTGCCATAGCATTTTCTAGGCCTGAATTAACTATGTCCTCTATTGCTAGTGGAAAATAAAAAATTGCTCATTTTATTTAACACTTTTAAAAATTGGGTATTCAGAGACCAAACAATCTACTCAATATGCTCCTATCCATCCCTAATTGGATTCTGATTGGGCATATTAGCCGAATCAAACAAATCCCTGAAATGTGGCTACTCCGTATCGATGAATTCAATTCAGAATCGGCTGTTTAGGCCTTTCAGAAACCGAAGCATTGGAGGCCTTCAAATCAGGAGATTTTCATACAATTTCAGCTATACAATATGCGACAATCACCCCTGAATGCATTTCGTATTCGCATATGAAAGCTGCATTCTGGGTGTTTTGATTCTCCAGAAGTGAATTGAAATTAAAATATTAAAAATTTGTTAAAAATTAAAAAAAATAGCCCACCTTGGGGCCGGCAAACTGCTGCTAGCCCCATGAAAAGTGTCACTTTGCAGGGGTGGAAATTGTGCCCTTCTAGAAATGTATAGGTCATGGGTGTCCTAATTTTTTCTGCAGAGGGAAACTTCAACCGGAAATGTATGTGTGTGTGGGCTATATTCATTTTTCATTGATTCAGAGAGTATATATATATATATATATATATATATATATATATATATACACACATATACATACATATACACTCACACACATATGCATATAATTCACACTAATGTGCAGTGTGTGAGTGTATCACAGACTCCACAGCAATAAAAACACGCATGCATACACAGCCACACAAATACACACATTCACACTAACACAAATACATACATACACACAGAAAGACACAAAGAGAGAGTAACACTTACACACACAGTCACACTGCCACAGTTACAAACACACACACACACACAGAAACACATTGTCACACTTACACACACATAGTCACACTTACACACACACACAGAGTCACATTGTCACACAAACACTGTCACACTGACAGACTTACACACAAACACTGTCACACACGCTCACACTTACACAAACACTGTCATAGTTGCACAAACACTGTCACAGTTACACATAAACAGTGACACTTACAAACACAGAACATGCCTAACCCCAGGGCTGTGGGCTCCAGGTGGGACCCTCCTCCAGCTTTTGCTCAATTATTCGTTCTGGCGTGTTCCTTCCCTCTGACTCCTAGGAATTAACTCACATGGAGGGTAGAGGAGGAGTTGTGCACACTACAGCTGCAGAGCTCTTTGTTCCCTGACACTGCTTCTACACGGTCAGCAGTTGGAAGTGTTGCTAATGGTGCAGAGCTCACGCCTGCCAAATTGCAATGCCCGCATTTGGTCAGCGGGCCGCATTCTGGATGCACCAGGTATGTTAAAACATATAACCAAAAGAAAAGTGTTAGCAGGAACCAAATAAAGAGAGTTTCCCTGATACATTTCACCACACCAGGTAGCTTCCACTAGGCATGGGGAAATATTTAAACACGTCTTGAAATTTAAATACAGTTCCTGTTTATCAATTGAAAAAAGCTTGCGTACGTGCTGAACAATAGCTTCAAAAAGGGAGAAAAAGAAAAAACTCAATTTGTACGAGTTTTAAATCACAGCAGATGAGCCCTCTTGTCTCCAAATATCTCTTACAGGGAGCAGACATGTTTAGAACCTTGGGTCAGATCTTACTTCATTTTACCCAAGGTGAATGAAGATCTGTCCCAAGATTCTAAACAACAAGTCAGTCCCCTGATAGAAATTTGGAGCAAACACGACTCAATAAAGATACTTTATTTATCTGTTTTGTTATATTAAAGCACTGCTATTTACAACATTTACGCTTGATGCAATCTTTCAATTGAATCAAGTAGTATGGCTACAGATGTCCTTTAACATAGCAGTCCACAGATGGAATTTAGCTAAGTGTGTCCATAACCATTTTGGACAGTAGCAACAATGCAACTGCCATAATGGATTTGACTTCCCAAAAATCCAATGATTATTATTAAATTATTACTGAGTTATGCCAATTCCTCATTTATATAATTCATACAACATCTGGGCATCAGAGCTGCTTTTGAACCTGTTTCCCTTGAGCTGCTATTTTTCTTATAACAGAAACAGGCATTTAGTGGATTTATAAAATATACTGGGAATATTTTGCAAACTCTAGCATTTTTAGTTTTAAATGCATAAAACCAAGCCTTCTGGACAAAACAAATAAAAAAGCTGAACTATACAAAGTGTTCCGGTAAATGTCTAAATCTAATGAGGTTATTTAAACATCACCTCCAGCTGATATTACATCTACAATATTAAATATTCATCAGTAAACACATTTAAACGCAGACCATTATTATTACAGGAGACACATTGTCAACCTGTGGGCCTAAGCGGATTTATTTTCCATTTGTTACAGTATATTTTACAGCACTTAATAGGGAAATAGACAAAATGCACCATTATACTTGCCGTGTGAAGCATTGTTCATAAGAGGTAGAAATCCTTATTAAAGGGTACCACCAGAAATCCAAAGGCTACGATCAGGATTAACTTATATTAAGCAGAATCACGTGCAATGAGGCTTGCAACTATTCCAACTTTGCAAGTACAGTTCTGCAAATGGAACGTTTGTCTTGCAGGCCAGACATTTATCCTCTACAGCTGAACAAACATGATTACTTGCTTGTAAGGCCATGTTAATGTGGAATACACAGAGTTTGGTTCATTAGGTTCCCAGCTTTGATTGTACTACTTAGATAGCTAAAACCTGGCCAGCTAAGAGTGAGAGCTTGAGTTGAGGTTTGTCTCCCAGATTTCAAGTGTCTAGCCTGCAGCGGTTTCACGGGAGAATGGTGTGCTTCATGGACCATTCCTAGCTGAGGTAACAGGCTTCATGGACCATTCCTAGCTGAGGTAACAGGCTTCATGGACCATTCCGAGCTGAGGTAACCTGCTTCATGGACCATTCCGAGCTGAGGTAACCTGCTTAATGGACCATTCCGAGCTGAGGTAACCTGCTTCATGGACCATTCCGAGCTGAAGTAACCGGGGATGGGACAGTTCATCGCGGCTGCATAAGCCGCTTCACCATCGCGCGAGAGCTCATCACGGGACATTTCATTGCTAAAGGTGAGTTTTAAGTATTAGGGTTTAGGGTGGTTAGAATTAGGGTTTAGGGGGTTAGAATTAGTATTAGAGTTTGGGGGTTAATTTTAGTATTAGGGTTTACGGGGTTAGTATTAGGGTTCGGGGGTTAATTTTAGAATTAGGGTTTAGTTTTAGAGTTCGGGAGTTAATTTTAGTATTGGAGTTTAGGGGGTTAGTATTAGGGTTCGGGGGTTAATTTTAGTATATGGGGTTAGGGGTTAGGATTAGGGTTCGGGGCTTAATTTTAGTATTAGGGTTTAGTATTAGAGTTTGGGGGTTCATTTTATTATTGGGGTTTAGGGGGTTAGACTTAGGGTTCGGGGGTTAATTTTAGTATTAGGGGTTAGTATTGGGGTTTGGGGGTTAATTTTAGTATTAGGGTTTGGGGGGGCACTTGGGGGGGGTCATTTATTAGGGGTGGTTAATTTAATTGGGGATGTACGTTTGTAAGGGCTGACAGTTCAGCGTTCTAACTGCCGCGCTGAACTGTCAGCGGTGAATCAGCCGCGATGAAGTGTCCTAGACCCGAGGTAACCTGCTTCATGGAGTATTCCAAGCTGAGGTAACCTGCTTCATGAACCATTCCGAGCTGAGGTAACCTGCTTCATGAACCATTCTGAGCTGAGGTAACCTGCTTCATGGACCATTCTGAGCTGAGGTAACCTGCATCATGGACTATTCTGACCGAAGTAACCTGCTTCATGGACCATTCCGAGCAAAGTCACCTGCTTCATGGACCATTCCAAGATGAAGTAAGCTACTTCATCGACCATTCCAAACTAAAGTAACCTGCTTCATGGACCATTCCGAGCTGAAGTAACCTGCTTCATTGACCTTTCCGAGCTGAAAAACCTGCTTCATGGACCATTCCGAGCTGAAGTAACCTGCTTCATTGACCATTCCGAGCTGAGGAAACCTGCTTCATGGACTATTCTGATCTGAAGTAATCTGCTTCATGGACTATTTTGAGCTGAAGTAACTTGCTTCATTGACCATTTCATGCTTACGTAACCTGCCTCATGGACTACTCGGAGCTGAAGTAACCTGCACAGTTTACCTAGTGATTCCTAAGAATTATCGCCTTTTAGCAAATTTGAGCCTTCACTGAAGTACAAGGAAGTATTAGCAGCGGCTATTGACCTGTATCACTGTTTGGAAGACAGTAGGAAGGAGAAGGGTCAACACGGTCTTCCCAGACACATTTGGTTATTTAGCACACTCTACTAAGCAACCTTGTTTGTCATTGTTCGGGTGTTTTGTTTTGCATTGGAATAGAAGTTTATATTGAAAGATTGTGATTAGTCACAAAATAATCAGGAATGACTACTGTAAAAAAAAACCTCTGTGGAAAGCTTTATCTTCTTTTAATGGATGGTTGTTTACATGTCTGTGATGAAAACAAATCCCTGTTGAACTCATCTCTGTAAACAAGCCTCAAATATGAGCCATACGTGAAAGAAAGCAACGGATGTAAGTGTAACCTACCCCACAGCTCCATGTGCATTGGCAAGAAATACGGAAAAAAGTCTTACAGATTTCAAGGATATTTCGGACATTGTCATCTGAAGAACTTTCAATGACCTTCTCGATGTTGCATCTCGGAAACAAATACCGGGCAGTTTTACCATTTTTTTAACAACACTTCCAGGAAGGCAGTAGAAATGTGTTCAAAATATTGGAGCCAAACACAGGACACAGTTCCTTGAACTTACACGATGTGTGTCAAATGTATTTATGGGAACACTACACGATTATAATGAAACAAACAAAAAATAATAACAAATCATTCTCTCTTATCAGACCATGGAGGGGACGGTCAGTAACCCCAATAGTCGGCACAGCTGCAGCCCAGGAGCCCAGACATGGAAGTGGATGAGGACAGCTCTGACGTGTTTCAACCTGTTCGGAATTCATCGGAGATGCAACAATGGTTCGTAACAGTATAGAAGATAAAGAAAAATCTATAACTTGTTTTCACAGACTTGCAAGAAAATGCATAGATTAAGTGAAAGAACTTGTTTTTAACGCCCCATTTATGACACTTTGAATGGTAAATGTGTAATTTGCATATCATGCCCCCAGGTGATCTAGCTTGAAACATTTAAAACACAGTCAGTTTATACAGTTGTTCACAATTCTACTAATACAATGTATAGATCATGATTTATTCTCAATATTCCCAATATAAATAATGTTTAGGTGATAAAGACCCTTAAAATGCATAATGACAAATGGGTTATCACAAAAAGGGTCCATGAACTCTCATAAGAGACAAATAAACTGACTGTGATGATGGCCACGAAGACTCTCTCATGATTTCTAAGAGAGAAGTACCATACTGTTACTAGGGATCAACCGATATTGATTTTTTAGAGCCGATACCGATACCGATAACCTGTGAACTTTCAGGCCGATAGCCGATAACTTATACCGATATTTCGTGCATTTTAATTTTTTGGGAAAAAAAACAATTTCTACACAAATCTGCTGTTAAATGAACATGTTTATTGTTAACGTTTAGCTTTTTTTTGTAAATCTTTTTCATTGCTAAATAAAAATAAATAATGCAGCAAAACAATGGTGATATGGTCAAATACAACAAATTGGACCACTTTTTTTTTTTTTTTTAAATAAATATCAGTCAAAAGGTAACAAGAACAACAATGTTCAATTGCACATAGTCCATACTTAGATTAAATCTTAGTAAAATGAGCAGCAATGACATAGGCAATTATATCAAAGGGACACTACAGTAAATATAAGCAAGGCATCAAAACAGCTTAATTAACCCCTTAGTGACAAGACATTTTCACCTTGACTTTCCCTTGGTGACAATGGCTGTTTTGACATTTCTAGGGTGTTTGTGTTTAGCTGTAATTTTTTGCTTTCTCACATACAGTACCCACACAAATTATATGTTGTTTTTATCGTCATAAGAAGGGCTTTCATTAGATACCATTATGTTCATCATATCTTATAATTTACTACAAAAAAAATCATAAAATATGATGAAAAATTTAAAAAAAACCACTTTTTCTAACTTTGACCTAAAATATAATTTACACAAATAAAATCATTAAAAAAGACCCCGGCTAAATAGTTTCTAAATGTTGTCCCGAGTTCAAAAATATGCATGTTTCCATATTTTTCGGTATTTTTTTGCGAGTTATGGGGCAAAAACCAAAAATAGTGTTTTTTGGTTTTTTCCTATATTGATCTTTTGACCCCAACCCGAACCCAAAATTTAACCCTAACACTAAATTTAACCCCAACTCTAATCCTTATTATATCCCTTAATATTTTGTAACTTTAATTTAATTTTAACCCTATCCCTTATGCTAAAAAATATTTAATTTTAACCCTATAGGCTAATATAGCTAAATAACCTATTTTTATTTAATTAAATATGTATTTTAATTATTTTCCATTGCAATGCTACTAAACTCAAGTAGCATATTTAGAGCGACGGAAGTGAAGTTACTTCAGCATGCTCCGTCAATATGGCTCCCCACGATCGCTCCGTGGGGCGATCGTGGGGGTCCCAAAATAGAAATATCGGTGCTGGCTATTGCCTCGATGTCGAGGCAATAGACCAGCACTGTTAAAGCGGTTTTCGCGATCGTTGATCGCGAAAACTGATTCATTCAAATATTATCGGCATTATCGGTAAAGTTAGATGCCGATACCGATAGTTTAGGAAACTGTGAATATCGGCCGATAATATCGGTTAATCCGATAATCGGTCGATCCCTAACTGTTACATTACATAACTCCCAACATGGAGGCCAGGGGGCGTGTCCCTGAGGGTGAGTGTCAGCGCTCCACTGAATGAGTCGGCTCATTCTGAAACTCATACTCAAACTGAAAGCACTACTGCACGAGCACCTCTGTGTATGCAACATTTTTTGTTTTTTCTGTGTGGGGAACACTAGAGGATGAAATCAGTACTGCGGGATAGTGGCCCTAAATCAGGGATGTGCTGCTTTAACCCCTTCATGACCAGACTGTTTTTGGAATATTGTGCGTTGGTGACCGAGGCTGTTTTAACACTTCTGAGGTGTTTGTGTTTAGCTTTAATTTTCTTATTTGTCGGTTGCTGTACCCACACAAAGTATATATTGTTTTTTTCAGGACAAGACTGGCTTTCTTTTCATGACATTATTTTGTTCATATTATTTATTGTATTATGAAAAAAATAGTAAAATATGGTTAAAATTTTAAAAACTCCCACTTTTCCTGACTTTTCTTTGTAAATTCTTTTACAAAGCTCCAAAAGCTAATGAAAAAACCTGCTAAATAGATTCGACTATAGGTCCTGAGTTTAGAAATACCCAATGTTTATATGTTTTTTTTTCCCCCATGTTTTAGGTTAATAAATACAAGTAGCATATAGCTGTTTAAACACCATTTTTTTTTAAAAATGAGCGTTTGTGACACTGTAACACCAATATCGGTCATGAATCGGTGAATAACCCCCCACATGTACACATTTTCATAAAGTAGACATCCCAGGGTATTCAACTTGGGGTATTTTGACACTTTTCATTCTGTCATTTTACCACCAATCTTTGACAAGTTTTGGCATAATAATTTTGTGTGTGTTTTATTTCCACACACTTTGAAACTTAGGTATGAATTTAAAAGGGTTGTTCTATTTTATTACCAAACAAAACGAAATATGTTCAGCAACTTCCCCTGAGTATAGCGGTACCCCACATGTATAGGTTTTCTAGGGTTATGTGGCAGGTACAGGGCAAAATTTAGGATACGGTCATTGCAGCTTTAACTCCTTGCCGACAAAGGACGTGTCAGGCACGTCCTGGGAGAAACTCCCTTAACAACAAAGGACGTGCCTGCGGAGAATCAAGCGGTTTTCGCTAACGGTGCTGGTCTATTGCCTCGATGTCGAGGCAATAGCCAGCACCGAAATTTATATTATGGGGCACCCACGATCGCCCCACGGAGCGATCGTGGGAGCCATATTGACGGAGCAGCAGTCTCCGTCAATATGGCTATGCCCTCTGCCAGTCTGAGCTTCGGAAGTGAAAGTAACTTCACTTCCGTCGCTCTGAATATGCTACTTGACTGCCCCTAGTGGTAGTTAAGTAGCATAGCAATGGAAACATTTTTAAATAAATATTTAATTAATTAAAAACTGGTTATATAGTTAGATTATAAACGTGTTAAGTGATAGGCGCTGTTTTGTTAAGAAAAATTAAGCATAAAATTAAGAATAAAAAAAAGGAAAAACTAAATAAATAAATAAATTGTGACGTGCTGCAAACACTAGTGCAATTCCCCCAGAGTGACACAAAACAAAAGTAATAGTAGTGATAAAGTGTTGCGCAGGTCAATAGTATAAATTCAAAAAGAATGTATAAATTCAAGAGAATGCAAAACAAACATATAAGTGCTTCAATCTATAACATCAATATAGTGAAACAATCGATGGAATAATAAATACTTAATAAGCGAAAATTATATATATAAACTAAATATGAACGTAGAAATACTTATCAAGTCAAAGATTCAGTATTAAAAATATGGATTCCAGTCGGGTTGTCCCCAAGAAACTGTTTTTCTTCCAAAGGGATTGTGCATAAAAAGACAAAAAAACATAGACATACAATGGGTAGTATTCACAGATAGGGATTAGTTGTATATTTTCCCCCAAAGGAAACACACTCACACACTCTAGAGCCTAAAGGTACTGGCTCTAAGTACGTATAGCAGTTGGACTGCAAGTCCCACCATCCCACGTGTGTAGGTTTCGACTCCAAGTTCCAGTTCGTTTTATCCAGAGGATAAGTTGGTGGTAAACGAGTCAAAATGGAGTATATTTAGTATTAAAAAATATATTATTTATTTGCCCCTATATATAGTGAGGCTTATATTAAAAAGACATATGATTACTCAATAAAATAAGTAATTTAAAAACGGGGAAAATAAGAACAAAAGGAAAAACAAAGAGAGAGAGCAGGTCACCAGTCCTCCCGTGTTCAGCGTGTTTTACAGGCGGTGTGCACCCTCCGTCTGCTATCAGCGGGGACCTTGTCGGTGCCTCTCTTCCGTGATCTTTTAAAGTTCCTTTTTAAATGTCCTCAAGCGAAGCGGCGCTTTCCTGTGACGCGTTTCGTCGTTTTCGACTTCTTCAAGACAGTCTTGAAGAAGTCGAAAACGACGAAACGCGTCACAGGAAAGCGCCGCTTCGCTTGAGGACATTTAAAAAGGAACTTTAAAAGATCACGGAAGAGAGGCACCGACAAGGTCCCCGCTGATAGCAGACGGAGGGTGCACACCGCCTGTAAAACACGCTGAACACGGGAGGACTGGTGACCTGCTCTCTCTCTTTGTTTTTCCTTTTGTTCTTATTTTCCCCGTTTTTAAATTACTTATTTTATTGAGTAATCATATGTCTTTTTAATATAAGCCTCACTATATATAGGGGCAAATAAATAATATATTTTTTAATACTAAATATACTCCATTTTGACTCGTTTACCACCAACTTATCCTCTGGATAAAACGAACTGGAACTTGGAGTCGAAACCTACACACGTGGGATGGTGGGACTTGCAGTCCAACTGCTATACGTACTTAGAGCCAGTACCTTTAGGCTCTAGAGTGTGTGAGTGTGTTTCCTTTGGGGGAAAATATACAACTAATCCCTATCTGTGAATACTACCCATTGTATGTCTATGTTTTTTTGTCTTTTTATGCACAATCCCTTTGGAAGAAAAACAGTTTCTTGGGGACAACCCGACTGGAATCCATATTTTTAATACTGAATCTTTGACTTGATAAGTATTTCTACGTTCATATTTAGTTTATATATATAATTTTCGCTTATTAAGTATTTATTATTCCATCGATTGTTTCACTATATTGATGTTATAGATTGAAGCACTTATATGTTTGTTTTGCATTCTCTTGAATTTATACATTCTTTTTGAATTTATACTATTGACCTGCGCAACACTTTATCACTACTATATAGTTAGATTAGCCTATAGGGTTAAAATTAAATAATTTTTAGCAAAAGGGATAGGGTTAAAATTAAATTAAAATATATTAAGGATAGCATAAGGGTTAGAGTTGGGGTTAAATTTAGTGTTAAGGTTAAATTTTGGGTACGGGTTGGGGTCAAAAGGGCAATATAGGAAAAAAAACAAAAAACACTATTTTTTGGTTTTTGCCCCATAACTCGGAAACATGCATATTTCTGAACTCGGGACAACATTTAGAAACTATTTAGATGGGGTCTTTTTTAATGATTGTATTTGTCTAAATTATATTTTAGGTCAAAGTTAGAAAAAGTGGGGGGTTTTTTGCCCTGAGCTCCCTTTCCCAGCCTGACGAATGACTGAGAATCATAACATATGCAATTCCCAAACACCTGCAGTGCCAAGGTTAGCCATCACTGGTATACTATACATAGAGAGCTGTAATGCTTGTTTACCAAGACTCCTATCTCCTGTTATCTTGTGTGTAAAATTGGTATTCTGAGGGTGTACTGCATTCTATGATTGCTCCCATTATAATCAGATGTGATGTGTATTATGTATTGTTATAAACCACTTAAAACACATTAAGATTTGATTTGTATCCTTTCATAAAGCCATGTTTCCTACAGTACTATGTCATTTGGATCTGTGACGGCAATATAACATAACATGGTTTTATACAGGAGCAATAATTATACTTTACATTTAGCTATGTGCATTGTACTCAATGTATGCGCCTTCATGTGTGCGTGTTTAATGAAGATCTTTGTTTTTTTTATTTCTTTATTTAGTTTACAGAAGTGTCATAATACCTTCAAACAATGCCGCTTAGCCTTTGATTCCTGAATGCACAGAGTATTTTAACCTGCTGTGTGCCAGATTGGGCAGCCAAGACCGCACATCAGAAAGAGATAGTCGCTGAAAGGATCCTCCCATGGAAGCATGGCAGCCGCCAGTCAGAGGAAATGCTGGCATGTTCTATCAAAAATATATGCCAGTTTATCCTCATATTAGGGGCATTCCATAAAAAATATACCGATAAATATGGAAACATGCATATTTCTGAACTCGGGACAACATTTAGAAACTATTTAGATGGGGTCTTTTTTAATGATTGTATTTGTCTAAATTATATTTTAGGTCAAAGTTAGAAAAAGTGGGGTTTTTTAAATTTTTCATCATATTTTATGATTTTTTTTGTAGTAAATTATCAGATATGATGAACATAATGGTATCTAATGAAAGCCCTTCTTATGACGTTAAAAACAACATATAATTTGTGTGGGTACAGTATCTGAGAAAAAAGAAAATTGCAGCTAAACACAAATACCCCAGAAATGTCAAAACAGCCATTGTCACCAAGGGAAAGTCAAGGTGAAAATGTGTTGTCACTAAGGGGTTAAAATATGAATTAATTATGTAATGCTTGTGACTACATTTCCTATCATGCTCAGCCAGCCAAAAGCTACCGTAGCAGAATAGGAAATGTAATCTATAGTAGGAAGCACAGATTTTTGCTATCCTTGCTATCCTGCGGCTGCATGGATCATATATCCAGCTGCTGCGGGCCCCTATCAACTGCTGGGGGCCAATGCAAAGCACTGGCCCCACTAGCAGTCTTTTTAAAAAAAAAAAAAAAAATCCCTAAAGGACCACACACAGACATAACATGTCATTGGTACTCTACGGAATAACTTCGTATTTTTATATAATGTTTTGTTTTGTTTTTTACATTTTTTTATTTTTATTTAACTCTAACCTTAACCCTATGGTTTGGGTTAATACAAACCCTAATTCTAACTCTAGGATTAGATTTAATTAAAAAATCCTTTGGGGGGCTGGTTGTGCTTGGGGGGGACCAGGGGGAGGGTTGAAACACTATATTTAGTCTCTCCCTGCCCCACGAGATTTTTTTAAAAACTTTCTTCATATACCAAGGTGGGGTTTGATACGTATGCTTCATTTTATTTCTTTACGTCATTAGTCAATGAATTAATGTCTGATTTTTTATTGTTGAAGAATTGTTCTGCTCTTCCATTTTTGTTTTGTTGAAACATAGAATGTGTCGGTAAATAAGAACCATTCGGTCTATCTAGATAATTTCTTGTTTGCTTGATTATTATTAAAGAAAGTGATCTCCCTTTGTATGCTTTTTGTTCTGAGATCAGTAAAATCAGATTTCTGCTCCTGCCTAAGGATTTCATGTTCTTTGCCTAATTTCTCACGCATATGTTGCGAAAGGACTTGACTTCTGACTTGTTTTGATAACGTGGGTTCACTGGATGAACCTGATTAGAAGCAGCTTTAGGACACTTTCACATACTCCAGGGTGCACATGTAAAAAAGTCTCAATAAGAGACGGATAGAAACATAGAATGTGTCGGCAGATAAGAACCATTCAGTCCATCTAGTCTGCCCAATTTTTTTGAGTACTTTTATTAGTCCCCCGTTCCCGGTCTTATAGCTAGGATAGCCTTGTGTCTATCCCACGCATGCTTAAACTCCTTGACTGTGTTTACCTCTACCACTTCTGCTGGAAGGCTATTCCATACATACACTACCCTCTCAGTAAAGTAATACTTCCTGATATTACTTTTAAATCGTTGCCCCTCTAATTTTAGACTATATCCTCTAGTTGTGGTAGTTTTTCTTCTTTTAAATATACTCTCTTCCCTTTAGAAATACATACTTCAATATAGAGCTGATGAACACTATATTGGAGCAGATACAATTTTCTATTCTTGCATAAGTGAATGCCTCTGTCAAGAACGAGCTTTACCTGGGATTGAACCCTAACTTCCCTGGTCCTAGCTTTCCTCTTTACCAGTTCACCAGCCTGTTTAAGCTGTAAGCCAACTCATATAGAGATGTATATATACAGATCAATAGTGGTTGGTCACTAACTAATTAGTGAAATGAAACATTAGAAAAGTGCCTGCTCCTCACAAGCTGTCTGGCATTACCTGTCAATCATCATTATTATTAAATTGAGAGTCAATACAAAGAAGAAAAAAGGACCTTCATTTGGGGAAACTACAGATCTTTCACGCTAACAATTCTGCATTTAGATTAATGACAAATGCGACAATGAGAGGACAATCCAACAGTGCACTAATTCCCGCACACTGCAATTACAATCATTTCATGGATATCAGATATTCATGCCAATTATAGTGTGGTACAGACACGGCATGGCAAATTACATTTAATTTTAGGAGCCAGACACACACATAGAGGTGTTTATTCACTAAAAGGTGAATTGAGGTGAGATTAACTTTTAATCGCACTAATTTAGCTATTAATTGTGCATGGACAAACCTGGCGAGTTTGCTTATTGTGGGGAGGGGGGGGGGGGGGGGTCGCCATGTTTGCGCCTGCACAATGTATAGTTCAAATGGTGAGATGAAATCTTCATCTCACCTGCAACTCACCTTTCAGGGAATAGCCCCCCAGAGTCATTCACCCCCGCACTCAGACAGTCATGTAGAAAGCCATGCACATATACAGTGTCTTATAGATACAGTTTCTATGTGGGTGTAACTACTCGGGGTTCGCGATATGCTTATGCATGGTGTAGATGAGTGAGTAAGAGAGCCCCTTAGCATTAAAAGTCATGGTAAACGTTAAATGACACAATATTCGCCGTAATTCATGTCACTTTTCAATGCATTTCTGACAGAAATCCATCCCAGAAGACAGCAAATACAAAAGAAAAACATTGTACCTTCACAACGGATCTTTCACACTCTCAGTGCGGTGTTTAGATTGACGGCAAATGTGACAATGAAAATACAAAAAAACCCCATCATTTCCCTTCTTTTGTTAATGCTTCACATCTCGCACACTGCAATTAAACTGCTATCATTCAAAGGATGTCAGACACAAAATGCGTAGCAATCATACTGTGGTTAAGATGGAGTCGTTTTCACAGCAATCGTAACCGGTCAGTGCTAGAGTGTGAAATCACATTTTAGAGCAGTGGTCTCCAAACTATGGCCCCAGCCTTTTTTATCTGCTCCGCAGCTACTTGCAGGATGTCCCGCCCCTCCCTTTCCCCGAGCAATATTTTGTTATGTTCTGCTTGTATGGGGAGCACGGTGTGAGGGGAATATAAACTGTGCCAGCATCATCGGCGGCAAGCAGCAGGAGGAGCAAGGTCGCTGGGGTAAGTTCTGAGTGCCAAACTATGTGCTGGGACAAGTCCTGAGTGTCAGTCTGGTTGCTGGGGGGCAAATCCCGAATGTCAATCTGATTGCTAGAGGCAAGAACCGAGAGTCAATCTGGTTGCTGGGGGCAAGTCCTGAAACTGAAGGGATTTTTATTTGCCTTCTTTTGGATCCACAGTTGTAAACAGGGAATAGAAAAAGGGTTGAACTTGATGGACGCAAGTCTTTTTTCAACCTAAACTACTATGTAACTATGTAACTTTCAAGCACATTTTCAATGTATCAGGTGCTGTGCAACAGAGATGGTTAAGTAATTTGGACCTTTTTTGTGTGTTTTCTTATGGGGACTTCTGTGTGCCACGAGACCACAACATTTGGGCATCTCTAACTTAGCTCTGCCGCTAGGGTGTTAACAGGTTAGCAATCACTGGTAACTAAAACTAAACAATAACTACATAAAAACTAAAATACTAGGACTAAAACTAGGACTAAAATCCATTGCAATTTTCGTTGACTGGCTAAAATGTTAGGGAGGGCCAACTGCATTTACCTATTTGGACTTCTGGGTCTGGTTCCCAGTCCCCTGACCATCTGCAGCTGGATTGGCTAGCATGCTAACTTAACACTGTATAACAGCCTTCTCAGACCTGTTCCCTCCCTCACTGCTGGACTAAAACTAAAACAATTCAAATGATTGAAATACGACTCAACTAAAAAGACTGACTAACACGAAATCTAATTGTGCCATCCAAAGTAACACTGGTTGCTATTGCCCCTTGTTTGTAGATAAAAGATATTTAGCAAATGAAACTCCTGAAAAAGTCCTTGGCCAGATGTATTCCGATATTTGTAGTAGAACATAGAGTTAACAGAGTGAATGTTAAAAACGACAGTAATAATTATTTTCTTTCCACAGTATTAAAAAGCTCATAATTTGTGAAACGAAGGATACATCATGTACTAACTGTGCTTCAATATAATAAAAATGCTAAAATGACATTTTTACTTACTAAACTGAACAAGCTAACCTCTCAGCACATTTGGAAAGCGATTAAACCATGCAAGCACTGGAAATGAGGTTTTTGTGTTTTGTTTTATAAAAACAGCTCCCTCTTTCAATTTCCTGGTCATTAGTTGAGATATTCACAGTCGTACTGAAATGTGAGTCATTTCCACTTTAAAAAAAAAAACAAAAAAACTAATTGAATTTCTTCCAAACTTTGCTATAAGATTATGGTTTCCCCTCTTTTGGTGGTGTAATGATTCACTCATTATCAGTCTGGGACTAAACACTCGTAACCCTGGACACTAGAGGTCGAGCAGCCCTCGCTGGATGAAGATTCTATTTAATGCGTACAGATCAATGTAGAAGAGAAGAAGAGCAATGAAGGAATGAAAGAACAGCCACCCTGAACGCACGGGTAAATGGATATCTTTTAGAGTGACTGCATCTGCTGGACAGCTTATTGATGTAATTGACCAAACAAGCAGTTCCTCTAGATCTGTGGTAATCCAATAATGGGGAAATATGCCTCAGGCGTAATAGTCAGATATGCATCTAGTGGTGTTTCTGTGGTAGAGGACCACATATATATTATTTGTTAATGATTTAATAGACCGCTGAAGGAGTAAGTGCTTGGTGGATCAGCAGGTGATATTAGACAAGTCTACTGCTGTATAGATCATTTACTCTTAACCCCTTCCCGCCTACAGGACGTTCCATGCCGTAATACTTTTTAGTGCCTAGAGGCTTGTAGGACTGCATGGAACGTCCTACTTTAAACAGCTCATCACACACCCCCACACAATGTGCTGTGCGTGGACCCTGCTGCAGGGACTGGCAGCGGGGTCCCCACTGTCAGGTGAGGCCACTCTGGCATCACTCCGACACAGAAAATGGAGCGTTAGATCCATTTTATAGTAAAAGCCTGCAGGACGCTGTACTGGGAATACCGTGGCAGGCACTTGCAGCGGGATCCCCAGTGTCAGATGAGGCCACTTTGAGTGGCCTCAGTCTGACAAAAGAAATGTAACGAACGCTCAAACCGAGCGTCCGCTACATTTCAGACATCCCGGCGTGCCCGAACTTCCGGGTTCTGGCATGCCTCCGTGACGTCACGATGTATCGCTATAGAGACCCTGATCAGGTCCCTGTCTGTATGTTCCTGGATGCCGATCACAAAGTGATCGGCGACCAAGGACCAAAAGACGCCGATAGTGCTTTGGTCATTAATGACCAAAGCACCATCGGTCGGGAAGGGGTTAAACTCTAATAAAACTAAGCAAGTCTGAAAACTTGTATTAGACAAGACAAGTGAAATAAATATTGCCCAAGTGACTAACGGGGGATATTTGGTAAATGCAGTTACCAAGCATTGGATTTACAGCTACCACCCATGAGTAACACTGACTCACACAGAGATTAGCTCGGCTTTCATTACAAGTTGTGTCTGCCGCAGGGATTTGTTAAAAATGAATAAAAGTTTAGCTTTACATTAAATGTTATGAAATCCCATATACCCTCGGGACATCATTTATGTGCAATGAAAGCGAAGGGAATACCAAAGGTTGGGGTATGGATTAGTAATAGAGGATCCTGCTGCTAAGAATAAATGTTCTGTGCCTTAAGCCATACCTGCCATGCAATAAAGCACCCAATACTCTTTATATTAAACAAACATTGAATCAGTGTAGTACTAATCCTGCCAGTAAACCGATTAACTCTACTGGCCGGTGTGCTACAAAAACAAAGGGTATGAGAGATATTTGAGACACTGGTCAACAACATAATCAAGAAGAAAAGAAAAAAAAAATCACAATATATAAGACCCATGAGTGAATGTGCTAAAAATATAAACATTTAAAATATTCTCCTAGTGTATTGCAGCAACCTGTAAACTCTGGTATAAAAGGGAAGCACATGAACATGTGAAGAAAAACAACAAGGTATCCATAGCGTAATACACTAAAACAAATAATGGGTGGGAGTCTAAATATATGCACTCACAAGCATCTGTAATCAAGACGGCCCATCAGGTAGAAGTAGCTTTTAATTCCCAAAATAGTTTTAAAACCAATGGCACCAGATCAACATTCCTAACAACATACCAGTGAAGAGACACTTGCATAACATGGCGGCATAACATATATAGGGGTAGATGCTATACCAGCCGTTAAGGCCTGGAAAAACAAATAGTTTGAAGACTGCAGGTTAATCCTAAAGGGATAACATGCGATTCAACGGCAACTGGAACCACAAATATCCAGTGTGTTCAAGCTCTGTTATTGTGGTAAGAGAAGAACATCTTTTAGCATGTTAATCACTATTTCCCTGTTTATACAATGCTAGGGGACCGGGGGTGTAATAACCACAGGCATACTATCCTAATTTATATTGGGGCGACGGGCATCGCACTGCCCTGTGGCCCCAGAGGGCCTGTATAATTATGTACTGGAAAATAATTTTAAGCATTTAAAAATATACTTGATTCTTAACCGCCTATATCTGTCTAGCCACCCAAAGGGTTAACTCCTGTGACACTACCTAGATCTGTCTAGCCACCCAAGGGGTTAACTCCTCTGATAATGACAATATCTGTCTAGCCACCCAAGGGGTTAACTCCTCTGATAATGCCAATATAACCTATAACATGACTCACGGGTACACATTTTAATCATGGCCTGCCAATACTCACACCATATCATTTTGCACATAGAAAGGTACATAGATAATTGCATTAAATTATCACTTCCCGATAAATTTCATTTTAGTTTGAATTATTTTATATTGGGGGGGGGGGGGGGGGATTTTGTTTTTCGCCCCAGGCAGCACAATGTCATGGGCCGGCCCTGGCTGTAACCCACTATTGCCCCATTTTATCCCTAGCAGCAGGGCAAATATATATAGTCAGTAACAACAAGTGACATCACACCTGGTAGTACTAGTTTATTGTTTTAGTGCTTACCTTACTTCTAAGTTGAAATATTACCAATTAATTAACAGGTTTTCCTGAAAAGCAGATTATGTGTTTGCATTCCCAGGGTCACTGCTGGTGCATTGGAAACAGCAGGAAGCAGATATTTGTGTCCCTGACCATCGACAAACACAGAGCTGCCTATCTTGAGTTTTACATACGGTGTGCCTGCAAGCATGTGTGTGTGTGTGTGTACAGCCGGCGGAAACATTTCTCAAGGTTAGGACCCATAGCTTTGCACCTCGTATCACAGATGAAGAGGCGTTGGTACACAGCCTGTCCTGAGCGGGCTGTTAATTACGCATTAACTCATTGATTGATTATTCCAAGCAGGATGGTGACTCAGGTGTTCAGAATATTCTCTTTTCCTCTTTATAAGACGGGGGATTTAAACTGCGACTTCGGGAGGACTACATCTCCCATGCTCCCCAAACAGCCTCTTCGCTGACTAGTATTATGGGAGATGTAGGCCATCAGCCGGTGAAGGGGCCCATTTTCACACCCCCACCCCCACCATATGAATGCAGCAAATATCCAAGGATTGCGCCAGCTTAACGGCAAAATAAACACGGGAATCCATCAATTAAAATTAAATATGTTTTTTTACTACATCCTTAGATGAAGCCTAAAAATCCCAACAGGAGAAAGATCGTAAAAGGTAAATGCTTGGCGAGTTTATCACGCACAGCGCGGGACTTTTTTTGGTTAACATTTGCGGCCTCTTTCCTGCTGGCATTTTTAAGGCTTATGTCTAAGGACATAATAAAAATATATTTATTTTTACTGGACAGATCCCTGTATTTCTTTTGGCGTTACGCTGGTGCAATTCTTGGATATTTGCTGCATATCAGGTTTGTGAAACACTTCCTGTTTGGCGTTACAGCATCAATCGTCATTTATTGAAGCTTTCCCCTTATTGCCTCTCCTGCAGGTCATTTTACAGGTATACTGCACGGCTAGAATTCCCAGATGATCACCGTCACTATTTATTATTAAGATTCCAGCAGACGGCCAGAGTTTTAGTGTTGAAAAGCAGTTGTTCCCAAACAGTTTCTTAACCCCTTAGTGACAAGACATTTTTACCTTGACTTTCCTTTGGTGACAATGGCTGTTTTGACATTTCTGGGGTGTTTGTGTTTAGCTGTAATTTTCTTTTTTTATCGCCATAAGAAGGGCTTTCATTAAATACCATTATGTTCATCATATCTTATAATTTACTAGAAAAAAAATCATAAAATATGATGACAAATTTAAAAAAACACTTTTTCTAACTTTGACCTAAAATATAATTTACACAAATACAATCATTAAAAAAGACCCCATCTAAATAGTTTCTAAATGTTGTCCCGAGTTCAGAAATATGCATGTTTCCATATTTTTTGGTATTTTTTTTATGAAATGCCCCTAATATGAGGATAAACTGGCATATATTTTTGATAGTACATGCCAGTATTTCCTCTGACTGGTGGCTGCCATGCTTCCATGGGAGGATCCTTTCAGCTACTATCTCTTTCTGATGTGCGGTTTTGGCTGCCCAATCTGGCACACAGCAGGTTAAAATACTCTGTGCATTCAGGAATCGAAGGCTAAGCGGCATTGTTTGAAGGTATTATGACACTTCGGTAAACTAAATAAAGAAATAAAAAAAACAAAGATCTTCATTAAACACTCACACATGAAAGTGCATACATTGAGTACAATGCACATAGCTAAATGTAAAGTATAATTATTGCTCCTGTATAAAACCATGTTATGTTATATTGCCGTCACAGTTCCAAATGACATAGTACTGTAGGAAACATGGCTTTATGAAAGGATACAAATCAAATCTTAATGTGTTTTAAGTGGTTTATAACAATACATAATACACATCACATCTGATTATAATGTGAGCAATCATAGAATGCAGTACACCCTCAGAATACCAATTTTACACACAAGATAACAGGAGATAGGAGTCTTGGTAAACAAGCATTACAGCTCTCTATGTATAGTATACCAGTGATGGCTAACCTTGGCACTGCAGGTGTTTGAGATGTTATGATTCTCAGTCATTCGTCAGGCTGGGAAAGGGAGCTCAGGGCAAAGAAGGACATTAGGGTTCATATATGGGATGAAGAGGACATCCTTAAGGCTGACTGAGACTCATGGGATATGGGATTGCCGTGCGGGAGTTTTTATACATAACTCTCAATGTGTTAATTTATTTTTTACATTTTTTTTGCATCAAAGGGAAGCGGAATTCTGAAACTGTGTAGCAAAAGCCAACATCGGAAAATTAATTTCAAAAACACATATCCTGAAGAATAAACATGAGATTTCAAATTAAGCAGAACTAGCTAGGCCATTAAGTTAATCTCCTGCCACAATCACCATTTCTTTGATGTAGCACAGGTCTTATGCAAGCCGGGGAGTACAGACAAGTCCCCGCTTGCTTTCCGATTCCACAGTCCTGTTAATGATACAATGAATAATAAATGTACTGAAGGTGTCACTTAAAATGTGCTTCACCTACTTTACGATGCCAGTATATTATGTTGAGTGTGATTACTTCTATAAAGGTCACAAGTGGATTTTTAACCCACTGAGCTGGCAATATAACATTTACAGAGATTGAGTTGGCTTTGACGCAGCTCCGAGATCATCCTATTCCAACAGGTTGTTTAATTACTTGATTTCCAAATCTTGCCAGTGTGCTAGTTCTTTTTTTTTAAATTTTTATTATTTTTATGACGGGGCTTGCAAATGATGATGAATGTGAGATGACGAGAACAGTGGTAAATGTGTCAGATCCGGAACAGATATCTTGGCTTTTGGCAACGTAATCTCAGGGAATCTGGAGTGACATTTAAACGGGACCAAATTAATGGCCGTCGTAATCTAGAAATCTTGTTTTATGAGTATGGAAAGATATCAAGGTAATCACATATTTTGCAGTGCGATACTTTACTTTTACGCATTTGAAGAAGCTTTATGCACCAGACTTGTAAGTGCCATTTTGCAAAAACCTGCCAGGAAATGATATAAGGCCGTTTTCTAATGAATAAAGAAGTTAGTGGCTTGAGAAAGTTTGATAGACCCTTTCTCCGTGGATTGTCTAGTTCAGCTTTAGGCTCTGTTACAAAGTTACAAAATACATATCTTTGAGCCAAAGATTTCTCTAGAAGAACATTGATCTAATCTCCTCAGATCGTGGGAAGGGGCCATGGGATGGGTATGAAGAGTTAACTGTGGCCATTCCCCCTCCGACGGGAATAACCAGGTCATCTTTAGCATAATAGTTAATACAAAATATGAATCATGAATAATATTAATTAATCAGTAAACGCTACTAAAAAAATAAATCAGATCACTAATGGTTTAACTCTTGTGGTTTTGTCTTGAAAAAATAAAATGCAAGCGTTGTAAGTCCTACAATATTTTAGACACCTACTGATCAAGACTTCTGATATGGAGACACAAGTGAAGAATTAGTTGCCCCTAGTGTGAATCAGCGCTGTATTTAGCATGAGGCAAACAAGGAAAGTGCCTAGGGTGGCACTTGCCTTGACTCCCTCGGGGGGTGGCACAAATTGGTGTTTGTTTGTTTTTTTTAAAAAAGCCTTAGTTCCTTTGAGGAAGTTTAATTGTCCTTCAATAAGTTGAATTTCCAGATACTTGATTTTTTTGGTAAATTGGGACCTTATTTCTTTGTAAATTGGGAGCTACTACCTAAATTTTAAAAGACGATAGCAGCAAAGTCCCCATATTACACATTTAATACTTTAAGAAATAATAAAGAGGTTTTGTAGGAGAGCAACTATGTTGTCACAAATACAGATGAATTTACAGATTTTCACTCAGAACTTTCTCTTTGGGATTTAGCCAATCGCAGCCAGTCACCACTAAGTTCGCCACAAGAGAGAAGAGATGCAAATGTCTTTTTCACAATAACGGCAATTGACTAACAATAGCAAAAATAAATCAGTCTACATATTTTATCTTCATTAGCTTTAAACATTACCAATATCCTGTGTTCAACATTTTTACATCTGACAGCTTGTTTGCTTCTTTGAATTGAATTAAAAGATTTCTAAAAACCTGAACTTCCCGTACATTTTTCTTGGGCGCGGTGGGTATTCTGCATCATGCACAGTGAAATGCTGAGCACTAATTAACCCATCTCTGGTAAGCCCTTGCTCTGGATTAGTGGCTGGTAGCAGGTAGTGGTAATTCCAGCAACATTTACTGTACATTGATTAGAAACAATCCTCATTTATACATAGCTAGTGCTTTTGTAGCCATGTCTGGACCACCAGGTTATCCTACTAATGGTACCAGTGGGATTTTATTTACACCTTAGAGCTGTAGGAAAATCTACCTCTCTTAGCAGGTACTGAATAGGAATAGGTGATTAGGTGTGTCTGTAAATGTTTTACTGTTGAGATTTTAGTGCAGGCGTATTTGTTTTATGTGACTATGTCCTGAACAATTTAAAGGCACGTATAGGATGAAAATAACATAGAAACATAGAATGTGTCGGCAGATAAGAACCATTCGGTCCATCTAGTCTGCCCAATTTTCTAAATGCTTTTATTAGTCCCCAGTTCCCGGTCTCGATAGCCTTGTGTCTATCACACGCATGATTAAAATCCTTGATGTGTTTACCTCTACCACTTCCGCTGGAAGGCTATTCCATACATCCACTACCCTCTCAGTACCGTAATACTTCCTGATATTACTTTTAAACCGTTGCCCCTCTAATTTAAGACTATGTCCTCTAGTTGTGGTAGTTTTTCATCTTTTAAATATACTCTCCTCCTTTACTGTGTTAATTCCCTTTATGTATATAAATGTTTCTATCATATCCCCCCTGTTACGTCTTTCCTCCAAGCTATACATGTTAAGATGCTTTAACCTTTCCTGGTAAGTTTTATCCTTCAACCTATGAACCAGTTTAGTAGCCCTTCTCTGAATACTCTCCAAAGTATCAATATCCTTCTGGGGATACGGTCTCCAGTACTGCGTACAATACTCCAAGTGAGGTCTCGTAGGATTCAGCGAGTCAATATCAATCTGTAAGTTGTGCTATGTACACACAGTACTAGAAGAAATGTATCTCTTCTCCAATAGATTTTATTTAAACTTGCCTGATTATAATTTTATCCTGGAATTTACTCAAACCGTACTTTCCAACCATGCTTAGCCAACATCTTTATCCAAACCCCCTTTTGATGAGAATAAAACATCTCTCTTTTTTTTTTTTGCAAAGAAAATACATAGAGGGGACAAAAAAGAAAACATTTAAAAAATAATGTAAATTGAAATTCTCTTGAAATTGCCCATTTTTTGTGGCAAAACCACCTTTTAACCTATCAATTTGTTAAGTTAATCCTCTCTAAAAACAACTTTCTCCACTGCTTGTAGCCCCTGTGAATATCAGGCTTGTGATATCCAGACTCGACTCCCAAAAACCCGTTAGCAGAACTCTATGACTTAAATGCAGACATATGTGACGGGAGAACTGTGTGCGTCTTAACCAGGATAACAAAAACCATGCGTAGACTTTCACTCGCAAAGAGAAAAGATGAATGGCGGGTAATGTATTCCATAAATCATTAAAAGGTTCCTGCTTCTGTCAGCGTCTCTGGGCTGTTCAGAGTTGGGAAAGGCTATTAGATTCTCTGGTTAACATCGCCCATGACAAGCCAAGCACAGCTGGAATTTAGCAATAAAATATTGTTAATATTTTTGTTTTCCTCATAATAATTCAACCTGACAGTACAGATTTGTAGAATAAAAATCTCTGATTATTTAATTTTTTTTTTATTTGCATTGAATACTTCCCCTCCTCCTGTAAGAGTAAGAGAGCTAGTGTTTCCTAATATTTCCTGTGATTACTTTAACAGACAGACGATCTTGCTGGTGGCCACTATTGCTCATTTTCGTATTTTTTTTCGATGATTAAAAAAAAAAAAAAAAAAATTCCAATAAAGTGACATGTTTACACGTGTCCGCTAAGTACAGTTTTATACAAATTAGTAAACTAGTTAAACTGTTTCAAACGGTTGTGAAAACATTACGGACAGTGTGGGAACCCAGTGTACCCATCAAAATAGCTCCCTCTTTCTAACCACAATATGGTCTCGCAGATTTCCCTTTCACAGAGTATTTTTTTTCCAGCATTGACAGGGTGGGTTTCTGCCAGATTTGTAGAGATTGAAGATGATAAATGGATCAGCGTGAATGTATGAAAAGTGATAAAATCTGCATTAAAAGCGAGGGACATTCAAGTGGTAGTAAATAAACGCCCATATTAAGACATAAAATGTGTTTGAATTTTATTTCTAGCACAAACCTCATGAAATATTTAGCGTTTTATCGATGTAATATGGCAATCATAGCTCCCATTTTATTGCTTGAACAAAAAAAATTCAAATAGCAGTTTACACATTAAATGAACAATATATGAACACGGGGATGTGACAGTTCATCGCGCCAGAGGTCATCGCGGGATCGCTGAAGGTATGATTAATAGGGGTTTAAATTTAGTATTAGGATTCCGGGGAGGGGGGGGGGGATTTTAGTATTAGGGTTCAGGTGCGTTGATTTTAGTATAAGGGCTCCGGGGGGGGGGGCACTTTTGGGGTGGTTATTTATTACTCGCAAAGAGAAAAGATGAATGGCGGGTAATGTATTCCATAAATCATTAAAAGGTTCCTGCTTCTGTCAGCGTCTCTGGGCTGTTCAGAGTTGGGAAAGGCTATTAGATTCTCTGGTTAACATCGCCCATGACAAGCCAAGCACAGCTGGAATTTAGCAATAAAATATTGTTAATATTTTTGTTTTCCTCATAATAATTCAACCTGGCAGTACAGATTTGTAGAATAAAAATCTCTGATTATTTAATTTTTTTTTTATTTGCATTGAATACTTCCCCTCCTCCTGTAAGAGTAAGAGAGCTAGTGTTTCCTAATATTTCCTGTGATTACTTTAACAGACAGATGATCTTGCTGGTGGCCACTATTGCTCATTTTCATATTTTTTTGGGATGATTAAAAAAAAAAAAAAAAAAATTCCAATAAAGTGACATGTTTACACGTGTCCGCTAAGTACAGTTTTATACAATTTAGTAAACTAGTTAAACTGTTTCAAACGGTTGTGAAAACATTACGGACAGTGTGGGAACCCAGTGTACCCATCAAAATAGCTCCCTCTTTCTAACCACAATATGGTCTCGCAGATTTCCCTTTCACAGAGTATTTTTTTTCCAGCATTGACAGGGTGGGTTTCTGCCAGATTTGTAGAGATTGAAGATGATAAATGGATCAGCGTGAATGTATGAAAAGTGATAAAATCTGCATTAAAAGCGAGGGACATTCAAGTGGTAGTAAATAAACGCCCATATTAAGACATAAAATGTGTTTGAATTTTATTTCTAGCACAAACCTCATGAAATATTTAGCGTTTTATCGAAGTAATATGGCAATCATAGCTCCCATTTTATTGCTTGAACAAAAAAAATTCAAATAGCAGTTTACACATTAAATGAACAATATATGAACACGGGGATGTGACAGTTCATCGCGCCAGAGGTCATCGCGGGATCGCTGAAGGTATGATTAATAGGGGTTTAAATTTAGTATTAGGATTCCGGGGAGGGGGGGGGGGGATTTTAGTATTAGGGTTCAGGTGCGTTGATTTTAGTATAAGGGCTCCGGGGGGGGGGGGGCACTTTTGGGGTGGTTATTTATTAGGGGGGTAATTTATTGGGGGGGGGGGTGTACGTTTGTAAGCTCTGACACTTCAGCGCTAAACTGTCAGCGTACATAGCCGCGATGAAGCGGACGCATTGATCTTCACCGCTGACAGTTCAGCGTTCAAACTGACGCTTCTGATGTTTGTTTGTGGGACAATAAGGTTTATCTCAAAAGGCTATGTTGCTTAACACTTTAAGGACCAGGGATTTTCCTGGGCCAAGGACCAGAGCGTTTTTCAATTTTTAATACGCGGTTTTTGAAACATAAATTTCCTCTCTCTCATTTAACGTACCCATACAAGTTATATGTTGTTTTTTAGAGGACAGTTACAGCTTTCTTTTGATACCCTATACATAAAAATGATTTACATTTTAGTATTAAAAAATACATATAAAAGAGGAAATGTTTGAGGAAAAAAAAGTTTTTCCCCATTATTTTCCCAATAATAAGCTACATAACTAGTGCAACACTAACCCACTTATCCCCCCTAATTAACTAACTAATAAAAAAGAAAAATATTGGTTCCCAAACCCCCCATAACAAAAAAGACAGAAAAAAACTCTGAAGAGTGCGATGTCAGATCAGTAAAAATCATGCAACAGGCATGCAGGGTTAAATTTTATTAAATAAATATATTAAAATTACCTTTATTTATTAAAAAAAACTTTATAAATTGTAAAAATAAAAAAATCTGTTAAAAAAAAACTAAATGAGGGCCATAAAGTGGAAGGAAACTGATCACAGTTAAAAACTGTGATCAGCAATGAAAGGGTTAATTTTTTTTACATTTTTTTTTACCTATGTGTATGTAATTAATTTATTTTTACTTACAGGTCACTCTCTGTGCTTCACTATAAGAATGTGAAGCACAGGGAGTGAATTAGAGGCAAAGTCAGTGTGTGAACACACTGACTTTGCCATCTAATTTGCATGTTATCGCGGTGATTGAGCAATCACCACGATCACATGCCCGGAAACTGACCGATCGGGTCCAGGTGCTTTGCCTCGGGTGCGAGGCTTAGTCCTGGACCCGTTGCAGACTAGCTGGCGGTGCCCACGGAGCGCACCGCCGGCTAGACTGCATGACGAGTTAACTCGTCATAAGGTCGCTAATGGTGTGGCTCTTATGACGAGTTAACTCGTCATAAGGTCGGGAAGGGGTTAAAGTGAGCGTGCTGTAAAATATAATACTATAGCACGGTCAGTTTAAGCAATATAGCTTTCTGGGATAAACCTTATTAATCAATAATAAAAAAAAAATTAAAATTTGTTTATATATATATATATATATATATATATATATATATATATATATATATATATATATATATATATATATATATATATATATATATATATATATATATAAAATGTGTGTGTGTGTGTGTGTGTGTGTGTTATCCTCCTTAAATAAAGTTATTATGTGTCCAAAGAAAATTAAATCCTATTGAAAAAATGAATAATTGTGATTAATAAGGTTTATTTTAGAAAGCTATATTTCTTAAAGTGACCATGCTATAGTATTATAGCACTGTCTATAGTTACTACTTTGAGCAATATAGCTTTCTAAGATATATATATGGCTTTAAATTATTTTTTTAATGTATTCATGTGAAAATCAATCACAGTGACCACATGCAATAAATAACAATTCAGTGTTGTGTGAAGACTTAGCTGTTTTGTCCTATTCCTTACTCATTTGATGTACGTTTTCATATAACAGAAGGAAGTTTGTAAGGGACTGCAAGCTTTTTAACGGTAATGTATATACAAAGCGCGTGAAATAACAATTTCGGCAAAGTGACAATGACCTCACCTCCCAAATACATGCAGCAGAACAACATTTCTGCATTATAAGTTCTATAACCAGGCTATGTCAGCGCTGCACTTAGATGCTCTCCAAACTGCAACAAAAACAAAAAAACGCTCAACAAATATTAAATTGCGACAAAATTTCAATAGTTACTAACAGGAAGATGTCCGGCTTTAGACCATCTGCTGAGAGCTACATACCCATAGGAAATCCCTGTTTGCTTAGTGTCTAAACAAATGATTCATATCCCATTCGGAATTCATTCCAAGGGGAGAACGGATTCCAAATTTAACAATCCTAAAAGTTTCTCTTTTTCAACTGTCTGCATTGATCGCAGTCTCTTAAAAACATTTTAACTTTTACAATGCCCTGAAAAATAAATTGGGTAAAATCCGAGTTAGTACCAAACCTAAAATGCCGGCCATTTGGAATTGTGGATTTAATCCCTTAACGACAGGTGACGTGCCAGGCACGTCACGGCAAATCGAGGACTTGCCGACAGGTGACGTGCCTGGCACGTCATGCACTAAATGGAGTAAAGAAAGCGACCAGCGGTCGCTTTCTTTACTCTAACGGTGATGCTACAATGCCTCTAGGTAGAGGCATTGTGCAACACCCCCCAAATGTGCAGGGGCGCGCTACGATCACTCCACGGAGTGATCGTAGCAGCCATTTAAAAATGGCTGCGCCCGCTGCACACATGTGCTTAGAAAGCGAACGATCGTTCGCTTTCTAAGCATCTGCGGTGTTGTTAAAGTGCCTCGCTAGCGAGGCACTTAACAACACCTTCAGTTGCCCCAGAGCCGATGGTGGTCGCTCTCCTGAGCGACCCCATCGGCTCAGTAGAAGGGAACGCTGCCTATACAGGCAGCGCTTCCCTTCTAATGGCAAGAGCATCGGAAGTGAAAGTATTTCAGAGAGATTAACCCCTTTCTTGCTGTAGATCACTGCAGCGATCTGACGCAAATGCAGCAATCTTGCTGCAGAAGCATGTTTAAATTTTTTTTTACTTTTTTATTACACCCGTCACGTGTTAATTATACCCGCTAGGGGACTACGTTTAACGTAAAAAATTTTTTTTTAGCTGTCTGACCGCATGTATAGCGGTCAGTAACAGCTGATAAGTGACAAAGGCGGGTTGGCGTTTGCTTAGATGAGCATCACCATTCGTCTGGTTAGATCAATATTTGTAAATATTTGATCTGACCCGTGTAGATCTGCCTCCCTCTCACTTGAGTTTTAGTGAGGGAGGGAGACAGAGCTGTATAATGTAAGTTTTTAATTATAATATATTTAATAGAATTGAGACCCAAAGGCTTTTATAAAAGCCGTTTCCAGTATTTACCCCCTTCCCTGCAATTGATCGCTGTGTACGCAGTGATCTTACACAGCAGCACATTTTTTGCTGTCTGTGCATTTTTTTAGGGGTTATTTTTTTTTACTTTGATTTATTACAGTATATCAAAGGCTCTTTTAAGAGCTATTAACCCCTTCCTTGCCGTATATCACTTCCTAAGCAGCACATATGGTCACTGCCTAAGCAGTGCATGTGGTCACTGCCTAAGCAGCGCATATGGAGCAATCTAGTCGCAGAAGGATTTTTTTTTGCTATCAGCATTTTTTTTGTCAGACTCGCTAGGGGTTAGTTATACCCACTAGGGGATTACGTGTATTCCTTTTGAAGCTGTCTGAACGCGTGTATAGCGATCAGTAACAGCTGATCAGTGGCAAAGGTGGTTTGGTGATTTCTCAGATGAGCATCACCATTCGTCTGGTTCGTAAATATTGTTCTGACCCATATGGATCTGCCTCCCTCTCCTCACTTGAGTTTTAGTGAGGGAAAGAGACAGATCTGTATAACATAATTTTTTAATTGTAATAAATTAAATAAAATGTAAAAAAATTGTGAGTCCCAAGGGCTTTTATAAAGGCCATACCCTTTGTATAGTGTAGTGTATTAACCCCTTCCCTGCCACTGATCACTGCACAGCAGAACCTTTTTTCTTGTCTGTGCATTTTTAGGGGTTAATTTTTTTGTACAGTACTACAAAGGCTCTTATAAGAGCTATTAACCCCTTCCTTGCTCTACATGTTCAAATTCCAAGTTTGAAAATCAAAAAGCGCACCTCTCAAATGTAGCCTTTCAACACCCAACAAAGCTGACAAAGCTATGCATGGGTGGTATCCCTGTGCTCGGGAGATGTTGCTGAACATATATTGTGGTATTGTTTGTCAGTGACACATACCGAAATATGTGAATTTGTGTCTAAAGTACAATGTATGTGGGAAAAAATACACAATAAAATGACTACCACAAACTTTGACAAAGGCTGGTGGTAGAATTGGTGCATGGAAAGTGTTAAAATAACACCATTTAAAATAGCCTAGGGTGTCTACTTTTACAAAATATATACTTTTTGGGGTAAAATACACTGTCCTACTTTACAAAAAAGTCCCAAATGAAAGATGGGCTCAGGCTGGCTACACGTCAATATTCCAAGTTGAAAATGCGCACCTTCACAATGTGGCCCTTTTAGCCCCCAAACAACCCAACAAACCTATGCATGGGTGGTATCCCTGTACTCAGGAGATGTTGTTGAACACATATTGGGTTATTGTTTGGCAGTGACACATACCAAAATCTGTGAATTTATGTCTAAAATACAATATTTGTGAAAAAAAAACACACAAAAATTACTACCACAAACTTTGACAAAGGCTGGTGGTAGAATTAGTGCATGGAAAGTGTTAAAATACCACCATTTGAAATAGCGTAGGGTGTCTACTTTTAAAAAATATATGGGTTGATGGGGTAAAATACACTGGCTGGTTTCAAATATGTCCCAAATGGGACATGGGTGCAGGCGGTCTGCATGTCAAAATTTCAATTTGGAAAACCAAAAACTGCACCTACCAAATTTGGCCTTTTACCCCCCAAACAACCCAACAAACCTATGCATGGGTGGTATCCCTGTACTCAAGAGATGTTGTTGAACACTTATTGGGGTGTTATTTGGCAGTGACACATACCAAAATCTGTAAATTCATGTCTGAAGTACAAGGTTTGTGAAAAAAAAACACAAAAAAATTACTACCACAAACTTTGACAAAGGCTGGTGGTAGAATTAGTGCATGGAAAGTGTAAAAATACCATTTGAGATAGCCTAGGGTGTCTACTTTTAAAAAATATATGGGTTGATGTGGTAAAATACACTGGCTGGTTTCAAATATGTCCCAAATGGGACATGGGTGCAGGCTGTCTGCATGTCAAAATTTCAAATTGGAAAACCAAAAACTTCACCTCACAAATTTGGCCTTTTACCCCCCAAACAATCCAACAAACCTATGCATGGGGGGTATCCCTGTACTCAAGAGATGTTGCTGAACACTTATTGGGGTGTTATTTGGCAGTGACACATACCAAAATCTGTAAATTCATGTCTGAAGTACAAGGTTTGTGAACAAAAAACACAAAAAAATTACTACCACAAACTTTGACAAAGGCTGGTGGTAGAATTAGTGCATGGAAAGTGTTAAAATACCACCATTTGAGATAGCCTAGGGTGTCTACTTTTAAAAAATATATGGGTTGATGGGGTAAAATACACTGGCTGGTTTCAAATATGTCCCAAATGGGACATGGGTGCAGGCTGTCTGCATGTAAAAATTTCAAGTTGGAAAACAAAAAACTGCACCTCACAAATTTGGCATTTTAGCCCCCAAACAACCCAACAAACCTATGCATGGGTGGTATCCCTGTACTCAGGAGAAATAGTAGAATCTATTTATCATGTTTTTTCGTTCGCTATTGTCGATGAGGAGAAGTTGTTTCAAATAAAAACAAAGAAATTTGTGTATTTTTTTTTTTTTTTCCATATTTTATTATTTTTTTTTAATAATATGATAAGATATGATCAAAAATATGGCATCCATAGAAAGCCCTTTTTGTCCCGATAAAAACAATATATAATATGTGTGGGTACAGCAAATGACGAAGAAGAAAATTACTGCTAAACACAAACAGCACAGAAATGTTAAAATAGCCATTGTCCAGAAAGGACAAAAATGTTTCAAAGGCTCTGTCCTTAAGGGGTTAATATCCAACATTTGTAAACGATTTGCCCTCATCCACACTTTCAGTTGCCTGTCCATGCATCCAACATACTGAATATTTCATGTCAAACACGTAATTAGATGAATTCCGTGGGTTTTATGACAATCGATGAAACTAATAATATTGTAGGACTGATTGGTAGATGTGGAGTTAAAAAAAACAGGGTTTACATATTTAGACCATCTGTACGTCCCCTTAATGCTGTGCTGTGATTAATCTGGCTACCGTCTTGAAAATATGAAGGAGACAAGAAGGAGCCCAATTGATGCTCCTTATAGTAAGGATCCGACATTGGGATAGAGGAATGCTTTTTAACCACATTGTAATTCCTGCTACAGTCAGTACAGAAACAGACAGGAAATGCTTCCCCTTATGATGCTGGCTCTTCTTTGTGTTCCCAAATAATATTTGTTTGCTACACCTAATTTTTGGTAGGGTATAAAATCTCTCGATTAATTTCTCAGGGTATCATCATTTTAAAAGTCGGTCTTCTAGGTCCTTAGCATGAGTCTCTATAGTGAATGTACCCAATGATGTCCTCACCCCATAATACACAACATCGCTCAAACTATCCAATCAACAGGTTAGTACACGAGGGGGCAAAATAAGCACCGATTGCTGTGCTGATTCTCTGGAAGTAATAGTAGTCATCAAAAACAAAGTAATTAGGAGACAACTGGTACTGTATACAGTCCAATAAAAAGAAAAATCTACGAATTATGTGCAATAAGCCTAAAAACCTTTTAAAAAATCTCTGTCTCAATTTCTTCAAAGTAAGGGATGGATAGATAGATGAATATAATGATATAACATCACGTGCGGACCATGCAAAATTCTCCCTCCAAAGGAGACAATGAATATCAAACAATTGTTAAGTATCTTTGATATAGCTCTTTACATTACATACCACAGGTTGTAAATAATGGTCTACCCATTGAGAGAGATCTTCCCCCGAAGTACCAACGCCCAATATATTAGGTAGCCAATACTGGGTGTTGGTTAAGTAAAAGCTCCTTTGATGGATATAGTCCCTCAGGATATCCATATCTCAAAAGTGGAGAAAGGGTTTCTTTGAAGGTCACAGTGATTTCACCAAGGAGACGGATGTAGGTCTCAGGGTCTGTGTAGTTGTCTTATAGTCTTCTTTACGATAATTTTCCATTTTGAACCAACAATATTTTCTAAATCCGTCAAACCGCATGCTACCCTAAAAGCGGAAAGACTGTCCAAAGTCTCTGTTACCCATTGTTTGGGACACGTCTATAAAGGAGTGTATACCACCCCCTTTACTCACCTCAACTACCCCACTAGCACCATAAGGGTTATCTACTTAGTATATATATCTACTGACTTCTCTTTGTTATGTACAGAAAAATCCTCAGTCTCATCATCAGATATCACAATAGAATCCGACATAGAAACAACATTATCAATTATTGAAGAAGGGATTTCAGATGGCTCCCTAATCTCCATCTTCTCAGCCCAAATATTACAGATTATTTCCAAACTATCCCCAACTACAGGTGTTACCCGCTGATTTTTGATTATGAAAAGACTAGCCAAAGGCGCTTGGCAACCCTACCAGCATCACCACCCCACCCCACTCCATAATAGGTCTTGAGACTTTAATGTCACTAGTTTGACTAAAGAGCCCCCCTTACTAGCAGGTCTCCATCTACATAGAGCAATACAAATAAAGGTTCTAACAGACTCTTCCTGCTTTGTTCATTTGCAGTTCTGTAATAAGTATTTAACAATAGAAAAAAAGAAAATATATTCATTTATGGAATTCAAGACTGCAATGAGTTCTCAGTAATTGAAGAGAGGAAAAGTACTACTTTACATGGCCCTGACTAATTGACTGATCTGGGGACCACATCTGGAGATTGCAAGGAGAGTAATTTCCTTTACATGATGCAAAGCACCTGTAACAAGCTCAGTTATTTTAAAAGGCACAGCATCTGATAATTACATTTCAGTGACTCACACCTTGGCGGAATGTATAATATATCCTGTTCTCCTACATATTGCATAAAGTAAAAAGCATTACCTTGCTGTTAAAAGGGAAGATAGTATCTAAAAGGTAATTATAATTTAGTTAAAGCCCAGCTGGGGTAATATGGTACACAGTACGCTGTGTATATGGGTTGCCGTCTGCATTAAATTGTATGTACGGGGCGGAGATAGTCTTGTCGAAAGGCTTTCCAAGTCATGTATTATACTTACAAGAATGGTGATATGTAAGGAATTGTATATATTTATAATGGTATTTATAGGATTGCTCGGCATTGCAAACATGTGGCGCATGAACTTTATGTTGAATGCTACAAAATGCAAAAAGCTATGTATAGCGCATCAGGGGGCGGAGCCTCGCACAGGACAGGGCATTTCAAAGAATGGTTTAATGGATGGATCCTACATATATGTATCTGGTTTGTAAAATATGTATGTTTATGCCCATTTTAGAATTATGCTAGTAATATTTTATTATAATACCTGTGCTCACATGGCTATTGAAAATAGAAGCCCAAGATTTTCCAGTAGGTGGTAATGTGGGCAGAGGAGATGGGCTAAATGGATTTTAGTTCCTGACACAATCAACATTCCGTTGGTTTCCATGGTGATTGATGTGCTTTTAGAACAATGGTGGTCATGTAAAAAAAAACAAACAAAAAAAAACTCCCACACTAGAAAGTGTTTTGACAGGTATAAAAAGGCACAATCGCCATTTGTTATGTATAACAGCGATTGCGCCTTTTCATAGCTAACAACACTTTGCAGTTCGGGAGAGGGAACTCCGCCGCTAGTGATGTTTTATACATTGGCTGCGCCGGCACACTGAGTGATGCCACAACCGGGAAGTAGCGCATACTTTATACACAGGTGCACGCGCCAATAATGCCACTATTTGGCACTGTCAGCATTTATGCCGTTTTATACATAACCCCCACTGTGTGAGAATTGACCTGTATAAATAACTCCTGTGCTTCTATCATTGGTTGTTAATAACATGTTGTTTTCTTTTTCTTTTCTGTTGCATATTCTCATTATTTAGAACAAGAATAAAGTATTTTATTAACACAAATATAAAAAAAAACCTCTACCGTAGTTTTATTTCTCTGGAGCTCGGTGATACAGTTATACATGCCAAAAATTCTGAGCTCCCAGAAATAAGGGACAATAGAGGAGGAAAGAGGGAAAGGAGGTATTTAATAGCAATGTCTCCACCAAATCTCCTTGTAAGAAGGAGTAAATCCAACAATAAAAGATCAGATTTAAAGGACAATAATCATCAAAGTTACATTTCATTGAAAGATTTCAAATTGTACAAATAACACCTTTACTTGAATAGATCTATCACGGAAGGGACATGTTGTTTAGAATCTTGGTTCAGATGGGTCAGATCATACTTCATCTGGCTAAAGATGTCCGCCTCCTGATAGAACTAAACAATAGGGCTCAACAAGCTACTCCTATTTCTAGACTTTCATTATATCATTTCTATTTAAAATGCCTACACTTGATAAAATCTTTCAATTAAGCACAACTTCATTTTATCGTTGTCCTTTAAATGCCCGTTCAAATATGTCTCTAGCATGTTCAAAAGATCTTTTAATCCGAGTGTAAAACTGACACTGGGAAGAAACCATTGGACCGAGCTACAGATGTTTGTTTTTTTCCACGCAGGAATGATGAGTTTAGCTTTTAACAAATGATATCCACTTCTAGCTTTTTTAGAAATGATCATTTCAACATTGCTTTCTTCATCCTAATTCTCCATGGATGGGCCTCCCAACGACAGGTTTACTGAAAGATGAGAGAAGAAAAAAATCCCACAAGCTAGTGACCATCGCCAGAACATCTACCTACTTCATAGTAGAAACATCTGCTGGACATGTGCTTGATCAGGCCCTAGAGTTTTGTTGAGAGATATCTTGTGTTTGCCTAGCAGCTCTGCACAGTTTCCCATTCCTCCGAATCTATGAAACCTTAATTATTAGATTGTCTTAAAGAGGAAACATTTTTAACCTATAGAATATCTGGATTGTTTTCTTCTGGATTCAATTCCCTGTTATCTGCATGTTTCCCAGGCATGCTATGGGAACACTTCAAATAACTGGATATTTGATCTATACATGGCACTTGTATAAAACGAAAACATCAAAAGGCATATAATTATTCGACAGTGTAGCAGATATTGTTTATAGGCCCATGAGAAAGTAAGTGGATTGTGATCTTTTTACAACTGTTTTTACAGTATATTACGTATTATGGGACTAAGCACAGGCATGTTTTTCCTGTTCACCAAAAGTTAAAAAAAAACCTTTAAAACAAGATATTGTCATGCATTTTCTAGCGATTGGGCTATCATAATGTGTAAATGGTGCAAACGCTTGTGCAATCGCTGTGTGCGCCAGTGTATAAAGCAGAATCAAGAGAAATTTCCGCTGAATACGTACATTTAGGTTGTGCCAGTGCAGACTATATAAAAACAAAAAAAAATTTAAAAAATCAGGCTTTGAAAAACGCTATTTGGTGGAGGTCTCTCTCCCACCATGCAAAGTGTTGGGATGTATAAAAATCCATAATTGCCTTTATACATAACAAACAGCGACTGCGCCTTTTTTTTTTTATAAAACTCACAACACCCTTGCAGTGCGGGAGTTTTTATACATAACCCCCAATGTTTTTTAAGGCATGTCTACTAGGCATGGCAAATAAAACCAGTCCAATGCAACCCCCCCTGCCCCCCCCCCCCCCCCAAGCAATCTAAAGAAATCTTGTAAATTATACTGATTTAATAAAACTAGGTAATAAGTACTGATAATTTCTAAAACAAAACAACCCTAGAAATTTTCATTTAGCACTTGTAACAGAATAAAATCTCGAAAAACAATGGTTTATATGCTGTTAACAGAAGGGCATGCAAATGCATACATCAGAGAGGAATAGGTTTTTAATTTGTCATTTTTGTCCTGGTTACGACATCAGCTTGTGGCTTCAAATGCAAATTCCACATTTCTCACTGAACATAGTTAATTTGCATATCAAGTCACGAGGTGATGTCATAACTAGGAGACCCACGAGACGGATTTAAAAATATGTTTCTCTAACCTATTCATTTGCTTGTAATTCTGCCAACACGGCATAAAAGATTATTTATATCATTTATTTCGCTTAATCTAGGACATTGCTTGCAATTCAAAATTCAAAATCCCTTTAAATCAGAAAGTAGGGAGAGTACCAGGGAAATAACTCATATATATTAACATTAAAATATCACATACAGAGATAATCTGTTAAATGAATGGTCTGTCTGTTTTTAGCTTTGTGTCACTATTAAGTGAGAGAAATAAAACCTTCCCACAAGTATGTCCTAATGTGCTTCATACCCAGACAGGGTGGCCACCTTTTCTTCAGAAAAATATAGGCCATGCTACTGCCTCGATAGATTTAACATTGGCATCAAGCCAATTTTTTTACCGGCCTACTGGTAAAATACATGAATAAAAGTGCATGAGTTATTTATTACAGCAGGTGCTTGTCCATACCTCCTAACTTTGTCCCCCCCCCCCCCCCCCCCCGGTGAATCGGGCCATCGAGGGGGCGGAGACTGAAGAGGGGGCGGTGTCTGGGGAGAGGGTGTCAATGCTACCGCTCATGTGCGGTCACACTGTCACCCACTTTTGATCCTGGCTTCTGAAGCCATGATCACTACTGCGTATGTGCACAATGCTGCGCATGCCCAGTAAGCATTCTCTGGTGTCTGGGATACAGGAGAATGCGAACAGGACTGCGGAATTGGGGTCCGCTAAATATTAAATAATTATAGCTAAAGAAATCAGAACATATTAAATGTATCTTAATCTGCTTCACACATTTTTTGAAGTTATCAAAACGGTACTTTCTACCACGGAGTCAGTAAAGAATATTCTCATAAATAAATGGAATAAGCACCAAATTCTTCAGCTGTTTTGTCTGGAACCAAGTGGGAAAAGTCATATTAAACCATACTAAACTGGTATCAAATTAAGTCAACCTTTATTAAAGTGCAATAACTATTAAAATGTAGGATGTTTGAAGCTTGTAAAATAACACCTGGGGAGCTACAATGTATACATGAACAGTAGCCTGTACAGGCTTGTCCAACAGGTGTACAACGGTATGCCTGGAACTCTTCAGATACATAAAGAGGGTGGGTTTAATGAAAGATCTATTCAGGTTAATAGCAGGAAAGTGGTAGTGATGTAGAAAGGATAGGTTGAGAGGGATGACCGCTGCTTAAGGAATTAGTAACAAAAATAGTTAAATCAAATTACATTTTCTCAGAGGGGACCTTTCAAGACAACCGTTGTATCTTCAACAACAAAGTAATTGGCCACAATGGCACCTACGTTAGCAGATATATACTATTTTCCATTATGCTATATAAATAAATGTTAATGTAATTATGAACACAAAAAAACAAGTTGGCAGACCATATGGCATTGAGGCTGAAATACAGTTTACATAAAATGAAAGAAATAGTTCAACATTAAAATAACATTAAAAGAAACAGCTTATGTCAAACAGAAAAATAAAACTGTATTTTATTTTTACAGTGAGGGCAGTTAATATATAGAGTTCACTGTCAAATGCACTTGTGTTTTTGTGTATAACACTCATCTACGATTATAATAATTACATTTAACTTGGGTAAAACTGATTTAGTAAATAATTTGATTTAACCATGTTACTATATAATTATAGAAGACAGCCAGCTCCAATTGATGGAATTAAAGAGGCACTAATATATATATTTTACTTTTGCTTTTACTTTGGAAGCCCAAGTGAAAAATGCAGTGGCGCTAACCGGAGGATAAGATGGTGTGCTACTTTAAATGTGGAAGCCTGACCTTTTCAGCGTAAATTCTCTGTATACACATTTGAGCTTTGGCAGTGATTATAATATATATTTAACAGTGTATATTAGGAATCCTACAATTATACATAGTGGTGAACTACAGCAGAATCTGTCTTTGGGAAGACCACCACATCCTTGGTTGATCTGTAATGTGAGTTTTGGTGCGGATGGACAATGTTCCTTTTGGAGATTAGGGGAGAGAGAGATAATGAGGGCTGACCTTTTGCAAAGACAGTAACCAGACTCCTCTACTTTAATTAACCTTAGTCCATTACCTTGGGTACATTGGTAATTGGTGAAGCTGCCCTCACAATAACCGATATGTGTAATTAAAATACTGGCGTGCCTGACATATGAGTTGGCCAAAGCATAATTTGTTAAAAGAGGATTAAGCTGACATTTACACTGTGTATGTTATTACGTCAGCATTGCCATTAAGTGAATGGTTGTGACCTACACATTTACCTTTAATATAAATGCTATATGACGACTGGGGGGTATGGTGACAGGGTTATTTTGAGGCAGTCTAAAAAGGGAATTCATATTACAACTGCAATCCTCATTATTTAATAACAAAGTCTTCAAGGGAAGTAATTGCTTTTACCATTTTTTGGCCATTACATCATAGTTTCCAACAGTCCTGGATTTGATGGGACAGTCCAGTATATTTTAGGATCCAGTCCTGTTAAATTTGTAGCTGTGCAGGCATGATTGATGGGTATGTACAGTGTTTTGCACAGTTTTTGTACCCACAGCAGGGGAGGGCGAGTAACATATAAAATTTAGTGGCTCACAGTGCAACTTAACAGAAACATAGAATGTGTCGGCAGATAAGAACAATTCGGCCCATCTAGTCTGCCCGATTTTCTAAATAATTTTATTAGTCCCCAGTTCCCGGTCTTATAGCTAGGATAGCCTTGTGCCTATCCCACGCATGCTTAAACTCCTTGACTGTGTTTACCTCTACCACTTCTGCTGGAAGGCTATTCCATACATCCACTACCCTTTCAGTAAAGTAATACTTCCTGATATTACTTTAAAATCTTTGCCCCTCTGATTTTATGTCGTTGTTCCAAGCTATACATGTTAAGATGCTTTAACCTGGTAAGTTTTATCCTTCAACCCATGAACAAGTTTAGTAGCCCTTCTCTGAACTCTCTCCAAAGTATCAATATCCTTCTGGGGATATGGTCACCAGTGCTCTGTACAATGGCATGAGCACTTCCCTCTTTCTACTACTAATACCTCTCCCTATGCAACCAAGCATTCTGCTAGCATTTCCTGCTGCTCTATTGCATTGCCTACCTACCTTCAAGTCCTCTGAAATTATTACTCCTAAATCCCTTTCCTCAGATGTTGAGGTTAGGACTGTATCACATCGACCATACCCTGCCCTTGGGTTCTTACACCTAAGGTCCATTAGATACATTAAATGTCAGTTGCCACTGCTCTGACCATTTTTCTAGTTTAGCTAAATCATTTGCCATTTGGCTTATCCCTCCATGAATATCAACCCTGCTGCAAATCTTTGTATCATCAGCAAAAAGAAATACTTTACCAACAAGACCTTCTGCAATATCGCTAATAAAAATACTAAAGAGACTTCATTAACTTCATAAGCCCACCAGTTATCATCACAGATAGACAAGCAAGACAGATATACTGACAGCTAAAGTACAGAGACTGATACATAAATAAGATAATTTTAGAGTTTAAAGTGTACAACGGCAGCCCATTGAGTCGGGTTAGAGAACAGCTGGGGGCCAGGTGCCGACTTACCCCCCTTTGCCAGCCCACCCCCTTTGGGCATTATTGTGTTCAAACTAGGTAATTCCGTGAACCAGGGTATGCAACATCAAGCACGTTCAAACATGCATGAACACACAGTTACCCATGCATGCGCGCGCACAGTCACACATTAATGCGCACACACAGTCACCCATGCATGCGCACACACAGTCACACATGAATGCGCACACAGTCACCCATGCATGCGCACACAGTCACCCATGCATGCGCACACACAGTCACACATTAATGCGCACACACAGTCACCCATGCATGCGCGCGCACAGTCACACATTAATGCGCACACACAGTCACCCATGCATGCGCACACACAGATGGACATTATGCCACACATGCACGGAATCAGAAAAATGAACAGTGGTAACATTTTGATGATAGCAGTGTATCTCCAGCTTCTCAAGAGATCAATAAGACATGTGTCTTTATCAATAAACCACCACATATCCATTGTCTGCTATAAGAAATAGCCAGAAATCAACTTACACTCTTATCTCATTATGGCAGCTATCATCAATAGTCTTTAAACTGAGGAATATTCTCCATATCATTCATACCGCTGCAGTCTATCAATTGGTTAGCGGGTACTATAAAAAGTTCAAATATAATGTGTTTAACTAGATTGGAAACTTTTCCATTTGTCTGAAGTCTTTACCCACATTCCCTGTCTATTATGAGCAAGTTAATTTGGTAAATAGAGAGAAGATATAGAATGTAAGGTCACTGGTAAAACTTACCCCAAACATAACAAATTATGCAGCAGCATTACTATGAATTATACACAATGAGTCACATCCAATTCTACAGCCTGATATAGAACAGGCTCGATTTGAACAACAGATTTATTTACACCGCACTATAGTAGATTGTTACCTGGCAGGAGTCTGCCTCAGTCTAATGACTGTAAACTAGAACCCACAATGCTTGGCAGGATGGAGGGCAAGACAATGATTGCTTAATAGCCTTGGATTTGAAACCTGTGTCTGCATTATCATATCTATGTGTTTATGGTTCGAGTTTAATATAACTTCAGTTCAGATGAACTCGTCAGCAAGCGTATTGTGTAAGTTTAAAGAGATATCCAATCATATGATACTGGAGAGGGACTAGGTTTCCTTTCTCAGTCCGTACGGTAGATGGTGTAGCAAGGTGGACTATCTTTAATCTGTATTGTAACAGAGCCTGTGGGATAAAAGTGCTGCTCACCACTGATATGATAAGAGGTCCAAGGTCAGAAGGATGTACCATATTTATCGGCGTATAACACGCGCCGGCGTATAACACGCGCCGGCGTATAACACGCACCTCATTTTAAGAAGGAAATTTCAGGGAAAAAAAACTTAAATTTCAAATAAAGAACTTTGAAGCCCAATATGCCATTTAATATGCCAGGATATTGCCCCCAATATGCCATTTTAATATGCCAGGATATTGCCCCCAATATGCCATTTATTATGCAGGATATTGCCCCCAATATGCCATTTAATATGCAGGATATTGCCCCCAATATGCCATTTTAATATGCCAGATATTGCCCCCAATATGCCATTTAATATGCAGGATATTGCCCCCAATATGCCATTTAATATGCCAGGATATTGCCCCCAATATGCCATTTTAATATGCCAGGATATTGCCCCCAATATGCCATTTTAATATGCCAGGATATTGCCCCCAATATGCCATTTAATATGCCAGGATATTGCCCCCAATATGCCATTTAATATGCCATGATATTGCCCCCAATATGCCATTTAATATGCCATGATATTGCCCTCAATATGCCAGGATATTGCCCCTTAGTATGCTCGTTATGCCACCCTCCTCCCCCAGACCCCAGTACTTACCTCGTTCCTGCTCTGTCCCCCGGTGCTCTGAAGGTGCGTGGCTGTGAGGGAAGCGTTGTGAGCTTCCCTCCAGCCGCGCGGAACAATAAAGTTTGTTTAAACAAAAAACACTTTATTGACCACGCGGCTGGAGGGGAGCTCACAACGCTTCCCTCACAGCCACGCACCTTCAGAGCACCGGGGGACAGAGCAGGAACGAGGTAAGTTTTAGATTTTTTTTTTTTTCGGCGTATAACACGCACACACCATTTTCCCCCTATTTTCAGGGAGAAAAAGTGCGTGTTATACGCTGATAAATACGGTATATCCTGTAAAAATTGTTATGAAGGCATAGACCACTGATGGCTAACCTTGGCACTGAAGATGTTTGGGCACTACATAACCCATCAGCTTTAAGAGATGGTCAGGAAATCACAGGGTATGTGGTTCCCAAACATCTGCAGTGCCAAGGTCCGCTATAACTGGCATCACTGATCCTTCAGGGGATCCTTAATAGAGAACCCTATAACATACAGGGAGTGCAGAATTATTAGGCAAATGAGTATTTTGACCACATCATCCTCTTTATGCATGTTGTCTTACTCCAAGCTGTATAGGCTCGAAAGCCTACTACCAATTAACCCCTTCCCGACCTTATGACGAGTTAACTCGTCATAAGAGCCGCAGCGTTAGCGACCTTATGATGAGTTAACTCGTCATGCAGTCTAGCCGGCGGTGTGCTCCGTGGGCACCGCCAGCTAGTCTGCAACGGGTCCAGGACTAAGCCTCGCACCCGAGGCAAAGCTCCTGGACCCGATCGGTCAGTTTCCGGGCATGTGATCGCGGTGATTTAGTCATCACCGCGATAACATGCAAATTAGATGCAAAGTCAATGTGTTCACACACTGACTTTGCCTCTAATTCACTCCCTGTGCTTCACATTCTTATAGTGAAGCACAGAGAGTGACCTGTAAGTAAAAATAAATTAATTATACACACAAAGGTAAAAAAAAAAAACAATTAACCCTTTCATTGCTGATCACAGTTTTTAACTGTGATCAGTTTCCTTCCACTTTATGGCCCTCATTTAGTTTTTTTTTTAACAGATTTTTTTTATTTTTACAATTTATAAAGTTTTTTTGAATAAATAAAGGTAATTTTAATGTATTTATTTAATAAAATTTAACCCCTGCATGCCTGTTGCATGATTTTTACTGATCTGACATCGCACTCTTCAGAGTTTTTTTCTGTCTTTTTTGTTATGGGGGGTTTGGGAACCAATATTTTTCTTTTTTATTAGTTAGTTAATTAGGGGGGATAAGTGGGTTAGTGTTGCACTAGTTATGTAGCTTATTATTGGGAAAATAATGGGGAAAACTTTTTTTTCCTCAAAAATTTCCTCTTTTATATGTATTTTTTAATACTAAAATGTAAATCATTTTTATGTATAGGGTATCAAAAGAAAGCTCTAACTGTCCTCTAAAAAAACAACATATAACTTGTATGGGTACATTAAATGAGAGAGAGGAAATTTATGTTTCAAAAACCGCGTATTAAAAATTGAAAAACGCTCTGGTCCTTGGCCCAGGAAAATCCCTGGTCCTTAAAGGGTTAAGCATATTAGGTGATGTGCATCTCTGTAATGAGAAGGGCTGTGGTCTAATGACATCAACACCCTATATCAGGTGGGCATAATTATTAGGCAACTTCCTTTCCTTTGGCAAAATGGGTCAAAAGAAGGACTTGACAGGCTCAGAAAAGTCAAAAATAGTGAGATATCTTGCAGAGGGATGCAGCACTCTTAAAATTGCAAAGCTTCTGAAGCGTGATCATCGAACAATCA
>CM069860.1:194144391-194466891 GCA_036172795.1 Pelodytes ibericus | reverse complement strand
AGCGGATGTATTTTTGTTTCTAAAACTAATCCCTATTAAAAGGGAGATCTGGTCATGCCGGCGGGATTCATTGCACCTCCATCTTGCAGCTCCATGTGAGGATTAACCAGTCATCTGAAAAGCAGATGTTGTAATGGATTTGTCAATATAAAAACCGTGCCGTAGTGACATCATTTTTAGAATTCTGCCATGCAAAGCGCCATGTTAACGGTGGCTTGAAACACACTGATGATGACAACGAACTCTGACACTTACTAGAATCAGTTTGCATCACACCTCTAGGAGCTTTCTCGCATAATCTGATTTCCTGTGACTTTAACACTAAGGACAGACATCCTAGAAGAGTCCACGTTTTATCTGAGGTAGGCCACATGTTCAGAAAACAGGCCTCTTGACTCTCCTGATTTGTCGACCTCCCAAGCTCCGCCCCCATCGTCTCAATTTGCCAGGGGCGAAAGCCGGGATGTATGAGAAATGCATGCGAGTGTTGGACCACATAATGTTGCTTTTATTTGCAGTAAAGTTGACGAATAGTTTGTTGTCCACAAATTTTGGGGGGGGATTCTTGAGTAGCAATACAAAAACAGACCAAAGAGAGTTAAATCAACCGTATTAAAAAATTAAAAAATACAAATTTGAATTTATTGGGGTAAAGAGCATTGGTTGCCCCCGTCTCATAAATTCTAACTTTAATATTCAAATATTGAACTTAAGATTAAAGTGTTACTGCCATTTTTGTAAATATTACATTTTACAATTAAAAAAAAACAAGTGTGCGTATAGAATATAATAATTAGAATACACAGTATTTTCTAGAAATCTGTACGTTAGTGAGAGCAGCCATCTTGGTTGTTACAGGACCTCAACGTGAATTACTCGGCATTATGTTCTTCCCTCATTTGAGGGAGAGGATTGGTCCCAGAACCCTTGGAAGGAAGAGTGGCTGTGCAAAAACTTCCATCTCATGGATCAGCCTTGGTCTCTCTCTGTCATTGGTGTGTGCACACAACCAATCATTGGGGAGAAGAGGATCAGCTCTTTCCCCGCTGGAGGTGAGTTGTGCATCACAGACGCCGTCCACCAATCAGGGCTGCCAGAACCACCTCTGTGACATGGCAGCCAAGAAGTCACTAATTGACTTTCATACTAGATGGTGATTGCTTCCGTCTGCTTAACAAGAGGGTTTAGTCCCCTTTTTAAATATATTGAAAACATTGCTCTCCCCGATCAAAGATCAACTCGGTCAGGTTTTCTCTCATCTATTTAAAATATATCACTACCTTCTCTCCAAAATGTTTTGTTTCATCGGATTCTCCCTCTTACAAAGCAAAGCTATTATGCTTGCTATAAACATCCTACTGCCAACTAAGATCTATTATGCTTGCTATAAACATACCACTGCCAACTAAGATCTATTATGCTTGCTATAAACATCCTACTGCCAACTAAGATCTATTATGCTTGCTATAAACATACCACTGCCAACTAAGATCTATTATGCTTGCTATAAACATACCACTGCCAACTAAGATCTATTATGCTTGCTATAAACATACCACTGCCAACTAAGATCTATTATGCTTGCTATAAACATACTACTGCCAACTAAGATCTATTATGCTTGCTATAAACATACTACTGCCAACTAAGATCTATTATGCTTGCTATAAACATACCACTGCCAACCAAGATCTACCATATTTGCTCGATTAAAAGACGAGGTTTTTTTCAGAATTTGTTTTCTGAAAAATCCCCCTCGTCTTATAATTGAGGTCGTTTTATAATCTGACCTCAAATCGAGGTCAGATTATAAGACATGGATCCAGGTCCCCAGCAGAGCTGCAGGGGACCTGGATCCCCCTCTCTAACAGCAGGGGTTGTCTGCGCGATGAGCCGACCGCCGAGGCTTCTATGAAGAAGCCGGGTAGTTCCGGGTACTTCCGACACAGCTGTCTGTTATGACAGACCGTCTGTCCGTCATAAAAGACTGAAATGTCGGGCAGCATGGAGGATGACATCCCCCGGCTGCCCCCACTAACCACCAGGGAGAAACAAGTTGAGAGGGAGGGGGGAGGGAGAGAGAAAGGAGGAGGGGGGGGGAGAGGGAGAGAAATGTTTAGAGGCGGGGGGGGGGAGAGAAATGTTTAGAGGCGGGGGGGAGAGAAATGTTTGGAGGCGGGAGGGGAGAGAAATGTTTGGAGGCAAGTGGGGAGAGAAATGTTTGGAGACGGGGGGGGAAATGTTTGGAGGCAGAGAAATGTTTGGAGGCAGGGGGGGAGAGAAATGTTTGGCGGCGGGGGGGAGAGAAATGTTTGGAGGCGGGGGGGAGAGAAATGTTTGGAGGGAGAGGGGGAGATAGAAAAAAGTTTGGGGGAGAGAGAGTAAAAGGTTGGGGGGAGGGGGAAGGGGGGAGAGAGACAACGTTTAGGGGGAGAGAGGCTGCATTGGAAATAAAAACAAGAAATGCATTTTTTATATCATCATTTTTATTAAATATTAAAAAGCAATTTACATGTGAATATATACAAGTTAAACTTTTAGTAGTCTTATATTCAGGCTTTTAGTTTTTTTCCTGAAGGAATATTCAAAGTTTGGGGGGGTCGTCTTATAATCAGGGTCATCTTATATTCGAGCAAATACGGTATATATTTCCTGGTTAACCATGGCAGCAGTTACGTATGGGTCAGCTCCACCCTCAAGGTAGGCAGGACAGAAACTAAACTATAAGCGAGCCCCCACCCCTAGTCTCCTCAGTCTTTTTTCTGTCCTCATTGGTTATCAGGACGGGGCCTGTTACGAGCCTGTTTTTACGTGTTTTTTCTTTTGGTTTTTTTTTTACTCACCTTTCTGGGACGTTCAGCCTCTTTCTTCCCGAAGCCCGGTTCCTTGCCCTGTCTAAGTTACCTGGGATTCCCTATTCCTCCGTACACTTACTGCAAGTTGGTACTGGAGATGCTTCTGGGTTATTATTACTGTGCCTTTTTTTTTTTTCCTGCACATATTCCTCCGTAAGCTTAATGCAAGTGGTACTGGAGATGCATTGGATGTTGGGCAGATGCTTTGGGTGGGCTGAGTTATACACCTTGTTTTTTTCCCCCAGGTCTCCATTCAGGATGCGTCTCTATGGTTTGTGACTCTAAAGACCCTGTTGCTGTTAGCCTTAACTTCTGCTAAACGTTGTTCCGAGTTACAGGCTTTTTCGGTGGAACCCCCCTACACTATCTTCTCTGCGGATCAAGCCGTCCTCGGTGAGGTCCAAGAATGTCTACCCAAGGTTGTGTCCACATTTCACCTTAATCAAGAGACTGTGTTACCTGTGTTTTTTCCAAATCCCTCGACTCCAGAGGAATCTCGCTGGCATACCTTGGATGTGGTGCCTTGTTTATAATTTTACATTTCCTCGTCTTTGAGAAGAACTTCTAGACTTTTCATTCTTCCGCTGGGAATCCGCCGGGGCGAAGCTGCCTCTATCTCCACTCTACGCCGCTGGATTGTTGCTGCTATCCCTAGGTGTTATATCTCTTGTGGTGTTCCGGTTACCCCAAGACTTACGGCTCACTCCACTCGGGCTGTTTCATCTTCATGGGCGGCTGAGGCTGGTTCTTCTTTGGCATCAGTTTGCAGAACTGGGAACTGGTCGTCTGGGTCCACATTTCTCCGACACTATCGTCTGGATGTCCGTCGGGCGGAAGAATCGTCCTTCGCCCACTATGTTTTGGCCTCTGTCTCCTCTCATAAAAACCTTTTTCCTTTTGCAGCATGTTTCGTGTGTCTGTGTTGTATTGTTCTATGTGTTCACCCACCCCTGTGGTTTTTGCTTGGGTATGTCCCATACGTAACTGCTGCCATGGTTAACCAGGAAAATGTAAAATTATTTCATACTTACCGTAATTTTCTTTTCCTGGTTATTATCCTTGGCAGCAGTTACGTAAGTATGAAACAATTTTCAATTATATATATATATATTAATCAAATCTGCAAATATATATCTTCCTTTTAGGACATCTGAGTCCCGTGGGTAAGTGCAGATTGGCTGGGGATTTAATTAGGCTTTTTTTGTGAGTTGATCAGTCCAGTACTTTCTTCCTGTTAAATTTATGTTCTTGCATACGACTAGATCAAGCAGTAATAGTATATTCTTTGCATAACTCTCTTTATATATATATATATATAAAAAAAAAAATATATATATATATATTAATTTTTATTTTTTTTATTTTTATTATGTTAAATACTCATCAAGTTACTACTTGTGTTTTAAAGCAGCACAAGGGTATTTAAATATTTGCTTTTCTTTGTAGTAAATGTGTTATAAGATGCACTATATTTACTGAAAATTAATAAAATAGAGAATGGTAAAAAATAAAAATTATATATATATATATATGTATGTATGTATAAAAAACAATTTCACTGATCAAGAGCCTAATACTATAATTATATACATTACATAATTACAGTATATAACCTAGTGACAGCAAACGCGGAAGAGGTGATATAGGTAAACATGTTAAGATGCACATTGCAGAAGAGGAGAAAAACTATTTACAGTAATATCTATTTCATACATTCAAAGTCAATTTTGGAAGACAGATGTGTTTTAAATAACAGGAAAAATAAAATACAATATAACATGACTTCCAAACCACAGTAAACAGCAATTGGCAAGCGTATGCTAGCAAGCTGATCTGATTCTAATGAGCAGCATTGTTGGATTGCTGGCAGGGATCTCTAGGTAAATTCCCAACAATAAATAAATCAGAGTAGTGTACTCAACATGTATCATGTACCTGCTTAGGAGCATTGCCTGAGGGCATCTTTTATATCACTAAAATGTCACAGGCCTCAATATAAGGGCCATGGTTATGAATATCAACACACAAGTTGGCTGACCCACTTATCAAACAAATAATTGTCAGCACGTGTAGACTGTTTTATAACAGCCATGGGAAGTACTTGACATTTAAAATAAAAATAAAATAAATCGTACGGATCACCATGTTTCTTTTATGGAACAGTTGTCTGGACTTTGAAGCAAAGCATGAAAACCAGCCAGGGGAACGATGAAGGTCATGTTCACCGCACAAATACTGGCACAATTGTCGTGTGCGACAGGTTTTGGGAGACTGCGCCATGCCGTGAGGCTTGTTTTGCCGGCGCAGCCTTTGTATAAAAAAAATCTAGCACTGATTTGTGTTGGAAACCTCCATCGAACACTGCTCCCTCCCCCATCCTGCAAAGCGTTGGGAGTTATAAAAAAACAGAACAAACGTCGATTAGGCCTTTTTTTTTAATAAAACTCCTAACACTTTGTAGTGCGGGAGTTTTAATAGACTACCCCAATGTTTTGCTTTTTTTTTTTTAAATAAATCCAAACTATGAATAAATCAAACTTTCAGCCTGTTCATAGTGCAGGTAGGCCCTCAATTAAAAACACAAAACCATCCTAAAATTTTACATTTTTTGCAAATGGCACGAAGCCCGTTAATTATTTATTAAATCTTATTATTAAACATTGTCATTCATTAAAAAATGTAGAATTCCATAAGGACGTAAACTGCCTGGCCAAGAAAAAAAAAATGCCACCTGGATTTAACTAAGCAAATAGGTCTGGGGTTGGTGCAGTTGGTCAGGTCTAGGGTCAGTAACATTATGTGCCCAAAGAATGAGGTCTGCTGACTACCTGATGTAGAATTCCATAAGGACGTAAACTGCCTGGCCAAGAAAAAAAAAATTGCCACCTGGATTTAACTAAGCAAATAGGTCTGGGGTTGGTGCAGTTGGTCAGGTCTAGGGTCAGTAACATTATGTGCCCAAAGAATGAGGTCTGCTGACTACCTGAATATATTGAATGACCAGGTTATTCCATCCATGGATTTTTCTTTTCCCTGATGACACGGGCATATTCCAAGATGACAATGCCAGGATTCATCAGTCCAGATCATAACCCCACTGAGAATCTTTGGGATGGGCTGGAGAAGGCTCTGCTTTACAAGATCTTGGTGAAAACCTTAATGCAACACTGGACGGAAATAAATCTTGTGACATTGCAGAAGCTTATCGAAACAATGCCACGGCGAATGAGTGCCGTAATCAAAGCTAAAGACGATCCAACGAAATATTAGCGTGCGTGACTATTTTTTTGGTGGCAACTTCTTTTTTGGCCAGGCAGTGTATGTTTTTTTTTTTTAATTAATTTTCACACCATTTACCCATAATAATTATTATCAACAATCGCTTGTGATTACAGTAATTAAAATAAAATACAATTAAAAAAATGTGTAATTTGCTATAAAAGTTCAGCTGTGCCCTATGACACTCAAATGATGGACTCACAGTTTACAGGTAATAAAAGAAATCCATGTATTTACACACTGAGGAACGGACGGACAAAGGAGGAGGTGAGTACGGGCCGGCGGAAGACCGGAAGAGGTAAGAGACATAAATAAAAATGTGTAAACAAGTGGAGTTAAACTGCTGAAAAAAATACTGTGTTATTTGCACATCCGGATGGAATCAGGAGTCACCAAAGCCATGTTGCACAGGTTGTGTTGTAAAGCAGATAAATCCAAGTGAAAATAAGGAAGTCCATAAACAATTATATTGCTAGTGAAATATTAATATACACAGTGTTCTGACTTTATGGCAACTTGCATCATGTTGCTTTTTATTAGGATTGAGCTGCATAATTATGGAAGATTACCTGTTGTATTTATTATAATCATTATTTTATTGTGTTACATACACATTATTATAACATTATCCGTAATCGGACTCTGTTTGAAATCTTATAGCTTGAAAATGACAAAAAAAAATGTTATTATTATTTTAGGGGGTACCCTAAATGAGAACCCTAATTGTATATTTATTTTAAATTCAATATAATTTCTAAGTTATTTTAGAGCAGTACGAAACATTTGTTTTTGTAATTTTCTGGCACCTGAAAATGTAAGACAATGGTTGGGACCGTTCATCTTATATCCCCTTTGCGATGTTAGGACGGCATAGTATGTCCTGTGTTAAACAGCTCATCACGGCTCCCTGCAATGAGCTGTGTTCAGATCCCGCTGCAGTGGCCTCAGTCAGACAGGGGAAATTTAGCCGGTGCTCAAAGCGGGCACTGGCTACATTTCTCTAAATCGCACCGTCACATGTGATGTCCGGAGGTCTCGCGTTTTTTGGGCAGGGACCCAAAGGGTCTATTAAGGCCCTGATCTGGTCTCTGCCATAGTGTTACTGGCTACCGATCACTTTGATCACGTTTTGGTGCATGCGTCACGAAGGGGATATACAACAGATTATATCGGCGTTACTGGAGATATATACTAAAGTGAAGCAAGGCCTAGATTCCGAGGTCTTGGCATGGGCACTAGGATAACTTACAACATTTGGACTGCCATACCACAGATACTCAGTATCCCTCACAGATCTAACAGTGCACTTCCAGAGCTCGTTTTGGCTTTGCTCTAGAGGAATGAGAACTCCAATTCAAAAATGTCAGCCATCACTGTATTGGAGGAACCCTCTGCTTTGGTCACTTTAAGACGTGATACTTCTTTAACTCTAGTGATGATGTCCGCTTGAGAAAGCAGAAGAGACTCAATAAGGAAAACATATCTTCCCTGGAGTATAAAAGGGTCCATCTCAACCACACCCATTGAGGAAAGGAATGTGGAATGCGGGGTACTGCAGAAAAACAGAAAAATTGAGAGTAATATATACGGATCTATTGTTTTTCCCCTCCCCCACTTGGGCTTTTATTTTTATTGAAATGTTTCAAGTCCTGTTTATATGGCAAAAGAAGAACAGGAGGCACTTGGGAATATAATAGAAAACTCTATTCTCGTGATTGATTACATTTCAAAAATAGAAATAGTGCAACAACAAATTGGTGGAAAAGCTATCAAGACTGTAGGAAAGTCTGATGCGTTCCGCGAAAAAAACAAAAAAAAAACGCTTAATCAGAAGCTGAAACTTGTGAATTGATTCAGTGAAAAAAAAAAAAAATTAACCAGAACCACTCACACGTCACGCTTCTTCCATATTGTGATAATTAGCGGCGTTCGTATGCATAACACGGGAGAGGCTCTGATGGCAATCTTAACCCCTTAACGCATTTGGACGTATATATACAGCCTGAAAAGCATGGTCCTCAAGGATGTATATATACGTCTTCCATTTACATGTAGTGTTGCGCTCCTTAGAGCAACACTACATGCCTGTAGCTACTCTCAGAGGCTGCTTCGGATCCGAGAGTGCTTTTAGCCCCCCCTCACCCCCCGCGCGCATACGATCACCGTGAATGTGATCGTATGCGCGTTACACACATAGGCAGTGAAAGCTGATCCTGCAACACCTTCTGTGCCCCCCTGGGCACCGCGATGCTGTATTGGAGGAGCATGCTTCTCCAATACAGCGTGCCCAGAGGAGAGCGACGGAAGAGAGAAAAAAAAAAATCTCTTCCGTCGCTCTGAAACCGCTACTTGACTGCCCCTAGAGGAAAAACCTAACCCTAGATCTACTAAACCTAGATCTCGGGTTAGGGTCATAATTAGGGTTACAGTGGGGTTCAGATGATTACAAGGGTTAGATTAAGGGGTGGGGGTAGATTTAGGGTTAGGGTAAATTTAGAGTTGGGGTAAATTTAGGGTTGGGGTTAAAAAGTCACTGTAGAAGAAAATGATTAGAAAACAAAAAAAACACTAATATTGTTTTTTTGCCCTATTACTTGAAATAAAACATAGACAAACAAGGAAACATTGGTATTACTAAACTCAGGACAAATATTAGAAATATATAGACGGGGTATTTTTTACCATTTGTAATTGTGTAAAAAAAAAAAATTAGGTCAAAGTTAGAAAAAGTGTTTTTTATGGCTTATTTTCAACATATTTTATATTTTTTTTAATAGTAAATGATATCATATGGTGAAAATAATAGTATCAAATGAAAGCCCCATCTGTCCTTTAAAAAATGATATATAATTTGTGTGGGTGGACTGAACACAAAGAAAGAAATTCACAGTTTAGTAAACGTATGACAAAAATAATGGAATTCTGGTCTTCAAGGCACATCAAATGCAGCATAGCACTTAGAAATTCCAAGAGGTTATGGGTCAAAACTTTATTCTGTACACTATATGTACATGTAGTGTATGTATAATTAAATACCACCCACCACTTGATTTAATAAGCACTGAATAATCTAATCTCTTCTACACTCATGGAAAAACTTCGTAGGAAGGTCCATGACTGTAGACTTTACAACAAAATAGTCATAAAAAGATTTTAAAAAGTATTACGCTGGCCACTGATTAAATTAAGACCACTCTAGTTGCAGACGGCCTATGAGAGTTCTCAAATGGGTTTTTATGTCAGATTACTCTTCAATATAGTGAGTGATTATTTCCAGCCCAGATAATTTGAGAGAAAATGGCATCCAAATCACACGCATGCAAGACAGGCTTTTCCAGACTGACAGGCTTTTCCACATATTCACAAGGCATAATGTGATTGTTAATTCAAATCCAAGGTGATCTCGGCTACTTTAGTGTAGCATAGTCGAATAGGTTCCTGCAATAAAAGCTTTTCAGATCTTCAACAATGGGAACAATGTCAATCTGCAGCCAAAGAACAGAAGCATTACAGGTAACTAGAGTTACATTAAAGAGTAAAAAAAAATCCTAATAGTTTCCCTTTAATTTAAGGGTATATTACATCATTTCTCTTGTACAGAATGGAAGTTAGTTTTGAAGATATATATATATATATATATATAGAAGGGGTGGGGACCATGCAGCCCTCTAGCTGCTTATGAACTACATCTCCCATAATGCTAAAGGCTATATATTATATATATATATATATATATACACCATATTTTCCGGCGTATAAGACATCTGGGCGTATAAGACGACCCTCCAACTAAGTCATCTTATAAGCCGGAAAATTAGAATCTATATTTTAACCTTTTAGGTTAAAATATAGAGTTTGCCACCCTCCTCCCCCTTTCCCCAATCCCCAGTACTTACCTATTTTCTGCTCTGTCTCCCGCTGTTAAGCCGGTCCGTGGCTGTGAGGGAAGTGTTGTGAGCTCCCCTCCAGCCGCGCGTTCAATAAAGTTTTGTTTAAAAAAAAAAAGTTTAAACAAACTTTATTGAAGCCGCACGGCCTGAGGGGAGCTCACAACGCTTCCCTCACAGCCACGGACCGGCTTAACAGCGCGAGCGGAGACAGAGCAGAAAGTAGGTGAGTAAATCCCAGTACCCGGCGTACTGGCGTACCGTCGTCTTATACGCCGGGTACTGGGATTTACTCACCTACTTTCTGCTCTGTCTCCGCTCGCGCTGTTAAGCCGGTCCGTGGCTGTGAGGGAAGCGTTGTGAGCTCCCCTCAGGCCGTGCGGCTTCAATAAAGTTTGTTTAAACTTTTTTTTTTTTAAACAAAACTTTATTGACCGCGCGGCTGGAGGGGAGCTCACAACACTTCTCAACTTTTGAGAAGATTTTCAGGGGTTAAAAAGTCGTCTTATACGCCGGAAAATACGGTATATATACACACACACACACACACACTGTACCATAAAGGGGATGATGTACGTTCATCACGCTTCAAAATGTTAACGTTTATAAAATATTCAAATATGTTATTTTCTTACCAGTTTAAATTTTAAATAGGAGAGAGAAAATAAAATGTTAAACTCCCCTCAAGTCCGCCGCAACTCAGCGTTACTCAATGGCTTCCAGTTTTATAGACCGGCATGAAAAAATGTAGGAACGGCTCAGGGTGCAGCCACCAGGAAAATGGACAGCGCCAAATACAACAGACGTCTTTTTTTTAAAAATATTTTTGCATAGCTAAACCTAATCCTTAGAAGGTACCACATAAATCTGTCACGTTAGCCACCTGAAGGACTGATCACTGAATGCTATACCCCAAGGTCAAAACGACCTTCTTCTGGGAGTGATATCACACTTGCCAACATTCTGTAGTTAACTCCCAGGGCAAAAAAGGAAGGAGGGGGGCAGAGTTACATGACGTCACACAACGTTCCATGATTTAGGAGATTGAGCTCCAGCTGCCCCGTACCGATAGTCTTGAGCTCATCTTCTAGGAGGAGTTTTAAGCACTGTGCATAGACAGTATTAATGACCCAAATTTGACGGGTCAGGAACCAAAAGAATTCGGGACTGTTGGCAACTGTGGTGGTATTTAATATTGTACACTTAGTGTCTGGCTCTATTTTGGGGGGCTTTGGCCCCTGGTTTAGGAATAACCATTCTTAGGATCCACCTAATGTTATATCCCTTTCACTGGTGACCAGGTCACTAATCGGCCAGGTAATATTGCTCAGTTACAGCCACGGACAATGTGACTCACCTAGGAAAGCCTAATTAGACTGTAAGCTTTCATTTCTGGCCCTTAAAAGAAGAACAACTACCACAACTAGAGGACATAGTCTTAAATTAGAGGGGCAACGATTTAAAAGTAATATCAGGAAGTATTACTTTACTGAGAGGGTATTGGATGTATGGAATAGCCTTCCAGCAGAAGTGATAGAGGTAAACACAGTCAAGGAGTTTAAGCATGCATGGGATAGACACAAGGCTATCCTAGCTATAAGACCGGGAACGGGGGACTAATAAAAGTACTCAAAAAAAAAAAATTGGGCAGACTAGATGGACCGAATGGTTCTTATCTGCCGACACATTCTATGTTTCTATGTTTCTCACTGCAATTGATGTATGCTTTAATGCTGCAGATCCAGACATCCTCTTCTCCATAAACAAATTTAATCATAATGTCCGTAAAGATATCACTTCGCGATGAATACCTTCTGCCGGTCCCATCATTAGCAACATGCTCCCAAAACAAAACATAAATCCTAAACAATAGGGGCAGGCTAGGTGGCAAGACAGGTCATGTATTTCTGGGATTGCTTTAAGATTTTAATTTCCAGGACTAATGAGATCTTTCAAACGATTCATTAAGGAGGACTAAACTGTGCACAGAGGGGAATTGAACTGCAAAATGAACGACGAGGAAAATAAATAAATACATGTAAAAAAGTGTTACCAGAGTGAGAGATAAAATAGAAAAAGAAAAAACTATTGTTGAAGATTTCAGAGAATAATCTTGCACATGGTGAGAAGCGATAGTATTTAAGAATGACAGGGGTCCATAAGGTCCCATCCTTGAAAGGGATGATGTTTAATATCCATGCCTTGAATTAATTACACTTAATTAATGACTAGCTGTGAAATTAACATTAGAAATTTACATCAATTGGAATATTTTGAGACAATTAAGCAAAATCCACATTATCATTCGTAGCTAGGGTTTCCACGGTCAGTATTTTAGAAGTAAGGTGGTAAAAAAAAAAAAAAAAAAAATGCCTTTGGGCCAATGTTGAGTCTATGAAGGCAATAGCAAGGCCAGTATTTTTTTTTGTGAAAAGGTGGCAACCCTTTTCTGCAGCAGTTGGAGGCCCAAAGAGTGCTCACTGCTGGCTTAGGGTTTTGCTTGCACAGTCCTCTAGGCTCATAACTAGAAAGCTATGCTTCCTGCTGCTTCCTGCAACATGGCTGCTGTTATGCTCCAAGATGGTGGCTCCTTTCCTTAGGGTTTCCACAGGCCTGTATTATACCGCTAGGGAGGTAAAAATTTAGCTTGAGACTAATGTCAAAGGACAACTGTAGCAAAAATGTACTAATGTTAACTAATAAGATTTGCATTACATATAGTTTGCATAGAAATGCTTTAATGAAAGAATATAAATAATGTACCTTATCGAGCCATCTTTGCTCTTTTTAGCTCTAACAGGGGGCAGACATGTTGTTTAGAATCTTGGGTCAGATCTTCCTTTATCTGAACCAAGGTGAATGAAGAACTGTCCTAAGATTCTTAACAACATGTCCGCTTCCAATTATTGCAAAAAGGGCTCAGTAAGGTACATTATTTATACTCTTTCATTAAAACATATTTAACATTTTGACACTCAATGCAATTTTTTTTTTTGAAGAAAGGGTGGCAACCATACACAAGCTAAGCACTCTGGGAAGTTGATGTTCACATTTTGGGAAGAGCAGATCCGCGCAGCTCCCTTGCTGCTGCCACCTTTTCTTCAGAAAAATACCGGCCTTGGTACTGTCTCCATAGACTTAACATTGGCCTGATGCCAATTTTTTTACCGGCCTGCCGGTAAAATACCGGCCGGGTGGCCACCCTACTGCTATACCAATTTATATATCGTGTATGAAGTGTTTCCGATTTTTGCTATTTCTCACACAGTTCACTGGTTATTGAAGAGTCACTACTGTATGACCTTTGTATAAAACTAAAAATTTAAAAAAAGCAATCTATTGATAAATCTCTTCTGGTGCAGAATTACATTTTATTGGCAGTCTGTCAAAGCTGATTATTGACGTTTGCTTCATTCCAAAGATTGGTTTTATCCTCAGACGCCCTGTGACATCATGACGTATGTTTCCGAGCGGAAGTAAATTAGTTTTCCAGCGAGATTTCAGTGATTACAGCAATTAGCAAACGGAGACAGGTTCCCCCATCTTCATTTAAGGCCTGCACAATATCTCATTGACTTCTCCCTGCAAACCGCACGACAGAAACTGGATGTTGGCATATCTGGCCAGGAATATGAACAATTAGTCAGTATTAACGGCATTACAGGAATAGCGCTATGGGAATGGGTCACATGGTAGTATTTTCCCTTTGTCACTTTGTAGCTGAGTAGAATCTAGTCATAAAAACAGGACATAGGCTGTGAAATCAATACAGCAAAGGTCAAGCAGACTCTAAGACGTAAACTGAGTTTTATTACACTGATGTTCTACTTCGATTTCTAAGGAATATGTGTTATTTTGAAAAAAAGACTAATACAAAAAAAATGACAGACAGGATATTCAGAGCCTAAAAGGAGTCTGTCTATTAAATAATTTGAGGCGGGGCGTATAGTATTTCTGCTTTGGAGAGCAATCTGGCATGGAGAGAGTTAACATTGGACTCCTTGCTATAAATTAATTGTGAGGGTTTGTAGCAAGTACCAGCTGTGGCGTCTGTTTAATTAAAGGAACAGTGTCACGGAAAACTTTATTTATACTGTGAATGTAGAGCATTAATTTTAAAAAAATGATCTAAACATGGTGTTCGCAGAAATCCGAGCAAATGTGTAGATGATGCAAAAAATATATTTTAACCATGAGTGTGGTGAACACTGGTTATGACATCACCGGGGTTAGGGTGATTGTTTTACATAGAACTCTATGGAAGTGTTACATTCCTGAACAGTAATACGTAAAGTCATTGTCCAAAAGACTGATTTACTATAGTTCTAAGTGTGGACACTGGCATGGAGGCTAGAGCTAATAAATAAATAATTATTTTATCACAATCAATTACAAAGCAGCGTCCAAATACATAGAATGTGTCGGCAGATAAGAACCATTCGGTCCATCTAGTCTGCCCAATTTTTCTGAATACTTTTATTAGTCCCCCGTTCCCTATCTTATAGCTAGGATAGCCTTGTGTCTATCCCACGCATGCTTAACCCCTTAGTGACAAGACATTTTCACCTTGACTTTCCCTTGGTGACAATGGCTGTTTTGACATTTCTAGGGTGTTTGTGTTTAGCTGTAATTTTTTTCTCTCACATACAGTACCCACACAAATTATATGTTGTTTTTATCGTCATAAGAAGGGCTTTCATTAGATACCATTATGTTCATCATATCTTATAATTTACTACAAAAAAAAATCTTAAAATATGATGAAATTTTTTTAAAAAACCCACTTTTTCTAACTTTGACCTAAAATATAATTTACACAAATAAAATCATTAAAAAAGGCCCCATCTAAATAGTTTCTAAATGTTCTCCCGAGTTCAAAAATATGAATGTTTCCATATTTTTCAGTATTTTTTTTTTTTACATGATCGGCATTCCTGGGATCCAGTTTTAATCTCTAAACGGGTTGGGACAGTCCAGTGCCACAAATACATTATGAAAGTTAACCGTATATGGTTAGGGTTTGCCACCTTTTCTACAAAACAATACCGGCCATGCTACTGCTTTCATAGACTTAACATTGGCCTCAAGTCATTTTATTTACCGGCCTGCCGGTAAAATACCAGCCTGGTGGCAATGTATGTGGTGTAGGAAAATGCCAAAACTCTGGTATCACTATAGTCCTTGAGCTGGTTTGTAACTATCCAAGCTTGTGACCTCACTAGATTTTCCCTTTGGGTTTGTCAGGCCCTATAGAGGCTACAAGGAAGTATATTACGGTAATATTGAGGGGGTGGGATTTAAACCTGCCAATGCCCAGCCCAAACCCCGCCCACTTTCTGTCTAATTCCCAACTGTCCTAATACACAAATAGATCATACATTGCCTTATTCAGTGCAGTAAGTGTTTTATTTTACCACTTGCAAGTTAATATCAGGAGTATCCATCTTCCACTTATAGGATTAGCGAAGACTGAATATAATCATTTACATCTGAGTTATGGAAAGACTTAACAATTTGGATGGAGCTCACTTAAGAAAAAAAAAATATGGAGAAAATTCATGAGAAAATAATTAACAAAACAGAGATTTGATATAAACATCATAAAACCAAAGTTTTATGTATCCAATGCATTACTTGTGCCAAAACTAGTTTTTTTTTTTTTCTTTTTACAGAATTACACAAGGCCACATCATATGAGTTGCAATAACAATAAAAACCCTCTGCCAGAAAAATCTCGGATGTAATATGGCACTTAAACATTTCCATGGAACTGAAATAATAGAGTGTAAAATTTAAATATTAAGAATTTGTTTTTTTTTTTTAATTCCTGCTAAGCAGAAAGGGTAAATTAATCAAAATATCATTTCCTGTCCCAAATTACTACAAGTCTCTTGTGCGTCGTTAACAAAAACTATTTTATATCTGGTGCCAATTATTTGTACATGTACAAAAATTCCCAAAACATTTATAAAGCACTTTTTCATGATTTTAAAACCTATAAAGAATAGGAGAAAAAAAAGGCAATAAAATACAAGAAATGTGTGAAACTATGCAGTTAAAGGGTCACTAAACGTTACCTTTCACTTGTGCGTCTAATATAGAAGCACAAGTGAAATGTTAGTTGTCCCTAGTATGAGGATGAAATGGTGTGTACTTTTTGACACGCCACTTTAACCTCTGACGGACAGCTGCCATGCATCCATAGGAAGTAGGCAGCCGTCTGGTCCGCGACCAGCTCTCTCTGCTAACACAGAGAGAGTCCACTATTTTTGCATGGGATCCCGGATCAGCAGGGGGGACCTAGTTAAGGTCCCCCCTGCTGACCCCATGCAAACAACGAGGGTCTCTCTCTGCGCTAGTAGCGAGAGACCCTCGCATTCGGCAGTCAGAATGGGGCGAGCCCCTGCTCTGATTGGCTGTGACAACAAGGAAGTGCTGTGTCTCGCATGTGAGACACAGCAGATAGTAAACCCGCCTGTATCTACATGTTTTGTTTAACCCTTGCTTCCTTCAAGGAAGCAAGGGTTAAACAAGGTGCAATGTTCCTTTAAGATTTAATTAGTGGTAATACCAAATATGGATGTCCATTAATTTATTATATATAAATCATATATCCCAACATGAGTCTCAAAAGAATGGCTGGTCATGCAGCTGTATGCAATGGTAGGCAATGCAATAGAGCAGCAGGAAATGCTAGCAGAATGCTTGGTTACATAGGGAGAGGTATTAGCAGTAGGAAGAGGGAAGTGCTCATGCCATTGTACAGAGCACTGGTGAGACCTCCCTTGGAGTATTGTATGCAGTACTAGAGACCGTATCTCCAGAAGGATATTGATACTTTGGAGAGAGTTCAGAGAAGGGCTACTAAACTGGTTCATGGGTTGAACGATAAAACTTACCGGGAAAGGTTAAAGCATCTTAACATGTATAGCTTGGAGGAAAGACGTAACAGGGGGGATATGATAGAAACATTTAAATACATAAAGGGAATCAACACAGTAAAGGAAGAGAGTATATTTAAAAAAAAAAGAAAAACTACCACAACTAGAGGACATGGTCTTAAATTAGAGGGGCAACGATTTAAAAGTAATATCAGGAAGTATTACTTTACTGAGAGGGTAGTGGATGTATGGAATAGCCTTCCAGCAGAAGTGGTAGAGGTAAACACAGTCAAGGATTTTAAGCATGCGTGGGATAGACACAAGGCTATCCTAGCTATAAGACCGGGAACGGGGGACTAATAAAAGTACTCAAAAAAATTGGGCAGACTAGATGGACCGAATGGTTCTTATCTGCCGACACATTCTATGTTTCTATGCGTGGATGCAGACGGTAGTTGGAGTTAAGGTGAGATCTATTCAGATCAGTAGGAAAAAAGATGAAGCAATGGTTGTGAGGATGACTGCTTAGGATACAAGCAATAGAACCATGGGAATTTGTTTTGGTTGAGCCTATAAAGCGCTATATAATAGAGAAATGAAGATGTCTAATGACAAGTCCACTGAACAGATCTGTCTGGTTTTGTTTAAAACATCTGCTCTATGCCAGCATGCTTGGGTTACTGTCCAATCTTCGTGTTGGGAGCATCCCATGGCTTCTCATTCTGAAGGTACTGTAAACACACTGTTTTTTTCAGTGATTTTGTGGTTAATCACGTCCAAGTCGCACAATTATTGAACATGTGCATCTTGTGAATGGTGCCAGAGATGAAACGGTAAATGTTGTCATTAAAAACCACAGCCTTTAAAAAGATAAAAAAAATAGAGTGTTTGTTTTTTGTGGTTGAACAATGGAGCATGTACACACACAGACTTGTATTAAATCATGCAAACGTGCGTTCAATTATCTCATAAAGTAAACAATATGTAATGTTATTAAAAACTTTAAAAAGCTCTGCCGCAATGCAAGAGTAGTGCAGGAAACAAATCATCAGACAAATCTGTCCCAACAAAGGTGAACTGCACCAAACTGGTTATCAAGGGAAAGTTGGAGGTGCGATTAGTGATGGATAACCTTGGCACTGCATATCTTTGAGAACTACATTTCCCATGATGCTCATTTAGCCTAACGACAACTAAGCCTTATGGGATAGATGGTTCCCAAACATCTGCAGTGCCAAGGTTAGCCATCACCGGGTTAGATTCTAAATTGCAAATGTACTACCCAAAAAACATATTATACAGAAGGAGAATCCCAGTACACCACTCAGGGTACTGTTGTTGCCCCTTCCCGTAGCTGCTGTGCGCTCTGTGGCCCAACAAAGCAGCAAACGAGGAACACAGAAGAAAGAAAACGAATTTGTGGAACTTTGGAGACTCCTGTAAACTTGCAATGTTCATTGAAGGTTCAAAAAAATTTTTTTAAAAATCATCAAAACGGACACACCAAATGAAAACACGCATCAGGGAGAACACCACATACAACGCGTTTCCTGCATGGTTAGCAGTTAATCATTCGGTGTGGCAGTGGCAGTGTCTGCCATTTTGGATAATGGCGGTGGCCGTCACTTATGCATAACATGGCTGCCGCCCAAGCCGTCATAAACGTGGACGCGCTTTTTCGGATGCTATGGATGCGGCCAGAAACCTCTAGGGGGAGCAGGTAATTTCAGCAGCTCCACCCCTATAAATGTTCTACATTACCTTTATCCAATGTGCGCAAGCTGAATTTAGGTAATGGGCTGGTGCTGCCGAAAAGATCCTTTAACCAATAGTATCGGTTATCCAAAATGCTGCTGGTCCCAAGAATTTTCGGATGAGATACTCAAGAGATGAAACCTTACAAAACGTGTTCTGAAGAATTCTGGCGCCCTCATGTGGTGTAACAGGAGAGCACATTATACTCATGTCCCATTCGGATTTCAGTTTCCTAAACCATTTCTCATCGGAAATGAGGTCTTCAAAAATAGTTTAATGTTAGATTACCAAATCTAAGGAACCATTTTATGACACACCATTAGCAACACGTTCAACTATTATATAGAACAAGCATTGCTAATTACTATTAAAACTTCTTATAAGATATTGGGTTTGAATGAAGTAATAAAGTAATAAAAATTGCAAAAAAAGAAAAAAAGTCAATGAAGGACGTATACAAACAGTATACAGTTTGTAGGAGTACACTAAATGCCAGCCTTCTGGCTTGTTTAGAGTATGTAGATGTGTTTTATAATGCCTCTGCTACCAATTTCAGGTGGAGGGCTTTTTCCATCATCTTTACCCCAGCATTATTTAAATGGTTTGTTCTATACTAGATTAGAAAAAGAGAATATCGCACAACAAAAAAAGGAAGGGATTCTTTGCGGTAAGGACAATAAAGATATGGAACTCACTGCCAAGAGAGGTAGTGCTATCAACTACAATAGATGCCTTCAAAGGGCAGGAAATACAGGGCTATTAGTAACAGAATAAACATCCATATTTTCGAGCTTGTTAATCCAATGAGACATCTGATTGCTTTTTGGAGTCAAGAACGAATTTTTCAACCTAAGTGGCAAAATTCGTAATAGCTTCCTTTGGGGTTATTTTTTTTTTTTTTTTTTGCCTTCTTTTGGATCAAAAGCAGGAATGATAGGTAGAAGGGTTGAACTTGATGGACATGGTTACTATGTTACAACATAACAAATAAGCATTGAGGTGAGTTTGTCATCAGACTGGGACCAATGCTATATTTCCAAGTTATTTAGAATGTGGTGACAGTTGTTGAAGATATAACACTTTATTAAGACAGTGGTCATTTGCTTGGGATTGCCGTGATGGTTTGTTGGCCTCTTGCAGCAAGTTTAATACTTATCACTGCGTTTTATTCTCTTGCTCGTAAGGCGGAATAGAAAGTTGGGCATTTGGTCATATGCATTCGTCACATTGATTTTTTGGGGGGAAATCCAACAGAAACCTGGGCTACCTACAAGTGGGCTGCACAACCAAGTAGGGTGACCACATTGCTATTTGTATTCAGGGAAACCATGGGTGTATTTCAGAAAGAAAAAAAAAAAACTTTAGAAAAGAACTATTGAAGCTTCCCTAAACATTTCACCAATCTGGTTCATGGTGACTTCATTATCAGAGCCAAATAAATGTCTACTCGTGTGACCCTATTATTGTTTTTCTTTGTTTATTAACTCAATAAATATTTATCATCTACTTAGAAAATAGAAGTCTGTGTTCAGTTCCAAAAATGTAGTGTATAACATTACTTTTATTGCTACAATACCACGTTATGTGAATTTGTATTGACAAAAATTTCAATAAAAATATATATTAAAAAAAAAAAAAATCAGCCTGCAATCTTTGTTTTACGAACAAACGCCAGTGAAGAAAAACATGTTACTTGAGAATAACTAAATAAAAAAACTAGCTCTATGCTGTTATGGTGTGAAACCAAGTGACTTTTATGGCATCGTCAAATAATTCCCATAATTCTGAGCGTGAAGCGAATGCTGCCTGGTTTCATTTGTAAAAATCTAATTCTTCACAATCTACAATCTTTCCATTTCATAAGAAAAAAAAAACATTAATAATAAATAGTACCTTCCATTTTGCGCCAGAATTACTCCCTCTTCTCGTAACTGTGTACTTTTCCCAGTGGTATCCTCAAGGAGTATTTCCTTTTTGCGTTTGATGGCGTTGAGCCAATCTACATCATCACTCTCACCCACGTCTGCTGCCTCCTCTTCAAAATGTTGACTGCTAGACTTGGATACCTTCTCGCCAATCTTCCTTTTCCATCCAAATGAAGCCATTTCTGTGTATGTTAAAAAAACAAGTGATGAGAGTCTCGAAAGGAAAATGTATTAGAAACAGAACACCCAATAACAGTAACGTTTAAACATAACTAAACTGCACCTGCCACCAACAAAAAAAAACAAAAGGAGTTATGTTTAATGGAAAGGTGTAAATGTATGAAACAAAAATGCTTTCATTATACAATTATATATAGTAACCTTAGGTTTGACCCATCTGACCCAAGATTCTAAACAACATGTCTGCTCCCTGTTAGAGATACTTGGGGTAAAGAGGGGTCAGTAATGATTGTTATACATATCGTCAACACGTTTTTTAGTTGAACAGAAGTGGCAACATTCCAGTTACAGCATTCAGAGCTGTTTTCATATTTACAAATTAGGCATTAATTAGGAATTGTTTTTATTTTTTTAGTTTCATTAATAGAAGCAAAAAGTCAAACACCTGGTGCCACCTGCCTGAGGTAAGTGTATCCTTGCAGATAAACATGGCTTTGCTCTGAGCTCTGCCTCTTACCTTAGGCAGAGCTAGTTTGGAGGCTGTTACACACTGACATCGTCAGCCTGCGGTCAGCCAAAGAGGGGGGGTTCACCACTGGCTCCTGACTGTCAGGTTTGGTCATATCTATAATGGTAAGTAAGAGAATAGTAAAATAAATAATGTAAACCACCTCTATTTTACCCATCCAAGTAAGACTGAAGTAAAATTGGCAGACACTATAGTGCTCAAGTAGCAGACTCAGTGGACCCCTGGAGAGTGCTTGGACCCAGGGCAGCTGTGCTTGCTTGACCCCACTAGTGATTTGACAGACCGCGTCAAAAGAGAGTTTTGCATAGAACAATAGATAGAAGAAATACAGAACTGTGAAATAGCTATTCATGTTCTACAAAATATTGTATAGAATCTATACTATATACATATATCTTTAAAAAATGTTGGAGATGTAACAAGGATACAGCATCAATATTCCATAATTGGTAAGACCGCCCCAGCACTCAAACTGGTTGGAACACGGTTTTTCAAAAGATGTCTGAATTATTTCAATTTTTCCATCTTTCATTTTTCGTTCTTTCAATCTCTCCATCACAAAACCTTTATTATGTACATTTGCTCAGCAACAATAAGTGTTATATCAAAACACTGGAAACAGGAAATTCCATTGGATTGGTTTCTGGTTAGACGGCAAATTGTATACTAATCCATAACGGAGAAAGAACGTTATATTAATAACCATTATACCCTTAACAAATATGATGAGACCTATCAATTAAATGGACATATATATATATATATATATATATATACACACAAACACACACACATACCCTGGACATATATTGAGTGGAATAGAGATTCTGCTCACCTCTATTCTAATTCAACTAAAAGAAACATAAAAGATAATAATAAATGGTTTAATAAATACCCCAAAACTATGGGCTTTATTCATGAAAGAGAAAAATGCAGGGAATTGGCAAGTGAATTGCAAAATGAAGGTACAGATAAGAGGAGGGAGAAGTGTAGTCAGGGCACAGGGATGAGAAGACAAGACATAGGAGGAGGCAGGATTCACGGTCTACTCAGGAACAGGAGCCGATTTGCATAGGGGCCTCTACTGATAAACGCTAACCCATGTGAGGATGGAGGTGAGAATTTTAGTAAAGAAAAATGGGTTTGTACACAATACATAAAAATTGAACTGTAAGATGTAAGAGAGATATTACCGAGTTCTCCGACACGTGGGAACATCAGTTTCTCTATATACACCTCACAATAAGAATTGCTAAACATATAATAAAGAAGCAGAAAGGCAATCTTCTGGTGTTTGACTATGGTAGTAAAGGCAAACAAACATTCGTAAAAGGAAAGGCCACTTTATCAGGAGTAAAATGTTTCTTGATTTTTTTTCCTCTCACTTTTTTCCAGTTTCTTTTACTGCAGAAATGTCTAACACTAAGGAAGATTAATTTATTACATTTGACAGCTGAGCTGTGCGGGGAGAATCTCCGTGTATCAAAATTCACAACTTCAGCTGGAGGCCCATTAGCATCTAAAAGGATAATTGTAGTTTTTACAGGACACATTGCATAGGTCTATGACGTCCATATACACGAAAGTTGTAAATATGGCCACATTGCCAAACTTCCCTAGAGGGGCAGGGCCAGAACATTCTCTAAGGAAGCAATACTTCAAATGACAGAAATTACTATGAAATGAAAAGCTAAATATTTTGTGAAGGCTTAGCGATAGAAAGAGAATCCAAAAACTATTTAATTCATCTTAATTTTGCCAGTTATTTAAAGGGACTGTCTAGGGCCAAGATGCATCTTCCAAATATTAATGCATTTTAATGTGCTTCCAAAGTACTTTCAAATGTATTGCTTAAAATATTACATACTTACAGCTAGAAGAAATTGTGAAATTACAGCAGTTTGCAAGAAACAAGGACAGCCCACACTAGATGAGTAAAAATCATTTCCTTTTTTTTTTTTTGCTGCAGGAATCAATGATAATAATGCCATTCAAATGAATGGAATATCCTGTCTCTCTAGTGATGTCATCAGACAATGTGTTGCACTGTTAAGAGATCCTACTGTGTACAAGAGCAAGGTCACTCATAGGCCACTCAATAGACTCAATTTAAGGACAGGAAGAGACTATATGAAACAAAACTTTATATCCTCAACGTCTATAGAATCAGTGCTGCAGCACCTGCAGTAAACATGCAGAGTAATCACTGGAGAGGGCTTGAGTCAAATATTAAAAATGTGATTTATACAGAATGCCTGCATCAAATCACACAGGGATAAAAGCCTGTGCATTATACAAGCAGTGATCTTCATCTTACACCAAAGTGAGTTTGGGGACTAGACTGTCCCTTTAAGGTAAATAGTAAACAGTGTGTCGCATGAGAATTGTCCTGACAGATGTATAAAGGCTTTATGTATCTGTGTTTTATCTAACATGTCTGTATCTTACTGCAGTGTGCACGTACTATTGGGGGCAATCTACCGTGACATGCGGCTTTGACCACTAAACATATGATCCACACGAAAGGATAAAGTGTCGTTTTTCCTCTTTTTATACTGATGTGATATATTGTGAGGGATATGTCAAAGTCAAGAATGTCGGGCAATTCAGCCTGAAAACACAATGCAAATGGGGACAGAACACATGTTTTATTTCTCTGTGCCAAAGGGAAGCAAGCCAGAGCTATTTATATTAATGGAACATCACGCTGTAAGGCAGGTATTAATGGATTACATCAGACGTCTATTTATTAATCCAAGCAACAAAGCTTGTATTTTGGGTTAAGGTCAGCCAGCTTGATGAAACACACACACAATATAAATGACTGAGAAATTGAATGGAGTGGGGTGAAACAATATTTTACGTGGCTGGTACCAGGGAGCCTGACAGCCCTGATACATGGCTTTGTTTTAGCAACATTGGCATTGCTCATAGTAATAACGGGAATGTGAACTATTTAAAGGGACAGTGAAGCAAGAGTGTGATCTAGTCCAGTGCTTCCTAATCCCGCCTCCAAGGACCCTCAACAGTCCAGGATTTAGGGATTACCCAGTTGTGTTTAAATAAGAATATATAGAACACCTGGTGTGTTTCCCTAAAGAAACACCATTGAGGACATTGTAGATATGCCATTCATGCTGCAGATAGATAGTCTCTTCGACTACCCTTCTTCTTTCTCTTTGCTATTTCTTCCTTATTTTCTGCCTGCTAACTACTCTCTACACATAACTTTAATTCTTTTAATATCACTTTTCCCTGATGTTTTATTATTACTGGTTGTATTTATATATGGTCACTAGAGGGTGCTGTCTGTTTTAAGAGATACTAATGTCTATAACGTCTCTTCATATGCAGAATATATATATGCACTGTGATTTAGCTTGTGTAGAGGTATATATTAAACTATGTATTGACAACAATATGTGTCTGCAGACTTACAGATATAAGTACCTCTCTCACCTTATATCTGAGTTAGGCTGTATTATGCCCGGCAGTGACCTTTCTTTTAATAATACTGTGTTATATGTATTGCCCACATGGGATATAATATTATTCTGTAATCTATACACTGTTGCTTAAACAATTCTACCACATGTTGCGTTGAAATATTGACCAAGGTTTGTGATTTGAACAAATATCAATAAATAAAATTAAAAAATGTACACATAGATGTCAAATTTTTAAATAAGCCGAATAAATTCAGACCTCCACCTCTCAACCAAATGAGGTCAAACAAAAACAAAAATTAAAACCTTGCTTCCTGGATTCTTCAAAAGGGGGCTCAGTCTGTCTCTGACTGATACATACTCCTATCAAACTATCAGTGTAATAGATCAACACTGTTTCTATGGGTCTGACAGAGGACCACTATCTCACAGACAGACAGTGGACAAAATCTAAGTGTCAGAGAACTTAGAGTAGTTTTTCTAATTCACTATATCAGCGATATCTTCTAAATAAAACATTTAAACAATGAGAAACATAGAATGTGTCGGCAGATAAGAACCATTCGGTCCATCTAGTCTGGCCAAATTTTTTTTTTTTTGAGTACTTTTATTAGTCCCCCGTTCCCGGTCTTATAGCTAGGATAGCCTTGTGTCTATCCCACGCATGCTTCAAATCCTTGACTGTGTTTACAGAGAAAGTCAGCGTATTAATATTAGTATTAGATTGGTGGCATTAAACGTTAATATACATCAGTACTTGTCTTCCCAACAATAAGGAACAGACTGTAACATTTTCCACCGACCTCAGTCAGTATAGCGTGGCACTTATACATGGAGCCTTAAGGCTTAATGGGTTTCACACAACAACGAAATGATACAGTCGTAATTATGTACATTGTTGTGAGAAACAGCTTCTGCCCAGAGGCTCAGTATGTAGGCGCAATGCAGAGTGCATGGAAGATTTAGCCGTCTCTGTGTTATGATTTGAGAATGACAAGCTTTAATATAATTGGTCGGAAGATTAATTTTATTTAGCATTTGGGATCAATATTACAAGCAGCTACTCAAACAAATTCTGGTATCCTTGAATATCAAGGTATAAAAGTGACAAGAGTTTACCCAGAAGATATTTATTTCACTTATTATAACACTGTACCTACCACTGTAAACGGCTCCCCCATGGTGAGTAAAAGATGCCTTACAGCACTGGGAGGGGGAGAATTAGCAAAGTGGCACACACAGAAATAGAACCTATTAGTGGGGCAATCTTTGCATGTGTAGCGCTCTAATCTGGGAATTTGTGCTATCTGTACTGATCCAGAACCTCTGGGTTGCTCCTGTGCAGTATTAAAATCTCTTCCAGCAGTAGCAGCGTCAGGATGAATTTAAAAAATAGCAATAGTTGCTATAAATATGTATTACTCTATTTTATCACTATTTAAAAAAAAAAAAAATGCATCTGTATTATAGATCCATAGTTGTCAACATTGGCCATGTTTCCAGAGACACATATGTGTTCCACATGCTGCAGACAGACCATGCAAAGTGCAGCCCGGCAGTATGTAGGATGGATTTACGCACAGACACAATCCAATTAATTAATCATGGTAGGTCCTTTGAGATCTCCACCTTGATTAATTAATTGGATTATGTCTGTGCGTAAATCCATCCTACATACTGCCAGGCTGTACTTTGCATGCTCTTTCTGCAGCATGTGGAACAAGTATGTGTCCCTGGAAACATGGCCGATGTTGGCAACTATGTAGATCCCACACACCCATCCCACTATATATTCTTAGCAGGATGACCACACAGCTGATGCTGTTGCTTAGTAATTATTTTTGGAATAGTCCATTTAGTTTACTGGCCTGTGCCACCTATATTTCTGCCATTAAAAACTGTGGGATCACCTAATATCTATATTAGTTAAATCAGTAAACTGAAAATTGAGAGTGATTTGATAAATTATGTATGTACATGTCTAACACAGGCCAATAATTAAATACACAAAAAAGTTTTTTTTACCAGAAAAAAAAAAATGCATCCAGGATTTGACTGATTAAAATGAAGATTGTCATACTGTCAACAGTTTATTGATTACTGTCCCACCGCATATATTATTAATAAAATGGTAATGCAGGCCCATCGAATATAGTCTTGGCCCTGCACACCACTCTACAAACAATTAAATTACAAGTAAATTGGCAGTGTACATATTCTCTCAGTAATTAAAATAAAGACAGGGTTATTTTTTAGTGTACCTAGCTATTTGCTTAACTTAAAAATACCTTTAATCAGTTAGCTTTCTGAATTCCCATTTAGCCTCTATACATCAACCAAGACAATTGCCAGTTGTAATGTCTGCCCTGCAGGTCTCAGATCTAAAACAGGTTTTGTTTCTTGTCATTTTTGCAAAACATAATGATAATAAATGAATTCCAGGTTGGAGGAACACGTTTCCCAAACTGATATTACGTTTAACAGATGTGTTATTCTCAGCTGGTGCTGGACTGCAACTTTCACTGTGGCCTAATCCACTAACAAGTGAACTGCAAACATCAGGCATGAATAGCTGAGCTGTATTAATGATCCAACCGGCCTATCTTTACAGCTCGGCTATTGATGTCTGATGTTTGCAAGTTCACATTTTGGCGAATAGACCTCATTTCCTGATGATGATGGGAGTTGATGCCATTAGTCCAGAAGGAGCCAGACGGTCACAGCCTCTCATCTCTATATATATTATCCCCAGCTAAAAAGAACATTTCAACTGCAGTTATTACCTGGATCTGCTGCCCTGACTCACAGGCTCTGCACAGCTTCAGGGGGGCGGAAACAGGCAAGTGGGACAATAATAACTAACCCTAGGAAGGTTTCAGTACATGCAGCCGGCTTTTCCCACTGCTGCGGAACCAATGGTTAAGTCATAGTAGGCCCGGACTGAACCCAGCTGTGAGCCCCGGCTACAAGCGGCGACAGGGGTCAATTGTGTTTACGAAACGCGTTACGGTATTAGCTAGGACTGCAGTGGCCCCAATGGGGTACCTCAGCCGCATGGGAGAAATATTTCACAAAAGCCATGGAGCTGTACGTCGTGTGCACTGTATCACAGTTCCCACTGACATATATATATATATATATATATATATATATACCTGCTGAGAGCTGCAACTCACATCATGCTCAGGGTAAGCGTGGTGAGTGTTTAGAGCGCCAGGGCGTGTTTATCACTGTTCTGAAAGTTGGGCTTCTCAATCTGTGGTGCAGGAAGCCCATAGGAAGGTAGTGATTGTGTCAGGGGTGGGTATGTGGTTCTGTGGGATCCACTGCTTGATTAGTTAATTGATTTCCTTCTGGTCACATGTGGAAGTCTCCATACTGCAAGGCAGCCTGCAAAAGTTATATGTGGCCGGTAAAAAATGGCCGAGGTGGCAATCCTATTCTAGAAAGGAACTTATGGTACTTGTAATACAGAAACATATCTCCCAACATTTCCCCCTGGCGAATGGAGATGGCAGAGGCGGCGCTTGGGAGGTTGAGTGTCAGCGGTACCGTGCATGTGCCGTAGCACTGTCACTCAAAAATGAAAGCGATACTGTGAGTCCTGAATCCCACTGTCCTACCGAGCTCTACTTCTGTTCCGAAAAACTGCCACCCCACATCTAATTGGTCTATCAATCTCTAATGATATTGGGTGGGCTGGTGAAATTGCAAAATGGGCCATTAAATAGTTTTTGCCTCCCTGGCCAAAAGTTGCCAACCCTCCCTGGCAGGAAACATTTGCAATTAAGTGAACCTTGTCACCTAAGCAGTGTTGGCAATTTGCAAAATACCGGTAATTGAATTTGTTTTAGCAGAACTGTAATAAAATACATAGGTCAAGAGAAACAGTAAGCTGCTTACAAGTATGATCACTGTCTGAACAGTTCAAGAGCACCACCTAGTGGCCGGACTATTTTCAGGTTCCACTCTCTCCTGTTAACTCCTTCACTGCCAGGGAGCTCTGGTACTCACCTGTGACACCACAAATGGCCTGAGGGGTGAATTGGAAAATGTCATTGTCATTGGATTGACAAAGCTGCCCCAAAACTCCACATTCCTCATCCTGTAAATTATATTAGTCTCCTAGTGTGTCTGACAAGGGGTTAAACTGGAGAGAGTGTAACATGATGAACACTCTTAAACCCTGTATTTAGTTGCAAGTCTAACACAATGTACAATGATTTTTAATTTTCATTCCTCCTGCAATCTATCCCAGCCTTGTGTGTTCCATTAACTTTCCAAAATGACTTGCATTACTTTCTTACACTTCCTATTTTTCTATATTTTTCTTGAAACCCCCCTGAAATGAAAAGGGCTTCCCAGCGCACATGTGATTAGCACCAAAATATGTAAGGAACTCTTGTGCCTCTCTCCCTGAGCATATACCAGTTGGGTGTAGGGCCTGTAAACTCATCAAAAAAAAAAAAATGGCAAATGTTAAGTCTATGGAGTCTATGGAATGGCTGGTATTATTTTTTTAAAGAAAGGTGGTAGATGTAAACACAGTGAAGGAGTTTAAGCATGCATGGGACAGGCACAAGGCTATCCTAGATATAAGAAAAGACCAGGGGTTAATAAAAGTATTTACAAAATTGGGCAGACTAGATGGGCCGAATGGTTCTTATCTGCCGACACATTCCATGTTTCTATGTATTTTTGACATAGGAAGCAGGCAGCCCATTCTGGCTGGTGACTGGCTCTCCCTGCTGGGCAGAGAGAGAGAGAGAGACCCTCATTTTTTGCATGGAATCAGCAGAGATACATTGGTCTGGGGTACTGTAAAATTGGATCTGTTTTTTGTGTGTATTATGTGTTTTTCCATTTCATGCTATGTACATTTAGTTTGTGTATTATTCAGTTTTTGCCTGTGCGTGATCATGTGATCACTCAGGCCATATATATTGCACGTATGTTTAGACCTTAACCGCAATCTGTTTGTGAATTGGTTGAATATCTGCAACACTACTGGTCTATCAACTTCACTGTATGTGTCCATTGCTGGGAATGATTCAGTATCTACTCACCTCTTTCATACTGCAATATTGTGTTAGTGTTTTGTGTTCCAAAGACTTTGTTACATAGAGTAACTTTGTTACTGTGTGTTATTTTGTGTCAGTATTGATATGGGCTCCTCTGTTACTTTACACTCATATCGTGCTTTATACAGGGTTCCAAGGCAGTCAACGCTAGGGCAGAGAGATTGGCAGCACTCATCCAGCCGATGCCTTGTTCATGCCTTACCATCACCGCCACTTAAAGTGGCCTCACCTGACTGTCCCAGCAGCGGGATCGGCACACAGCTCACAAATGTGGCCCCCATGCCTTATGTATTACCTCATTGCAGGGGAAGGGGGTCACTTCAGCTGCAGCCAGGTCTGTGCCTCTCACTCAGGCACAGACCATCTGCTGAGCATCGGGATATCACATGACACCCGGCACTCAGACACTAGAGCACATTGCACGAGGGGCGGTTCACTTTACCCCGCGCTGGAAACAGAAAAAGCAGCAAGGGGAGGCATGTGGATGACTACCCAGGTGCCAGGTCTAATTTCCTGGTCACCATGGCACCCTGGACTTGTATCTCTTCCTTTACTATTAATGCAGGATTCCATGAGGAAATGGCTAATCTGCATCCACCCTGCCTCTACTCACAACAGAGCCTGTTCATGCCTAAAGGTCACAGGTTCTAATCCAAGCAGGGTCAACTCAGCCCTTTATCTTTCAGAGGTTGATAAAGGAGTACCATCGATTGGGAAATAATTATTCAGCTGCCAATTTGGTTAATTCTGAGAACATGTACTAAAAAAAGCACACAAGAGTCTCACTGGAAGAAAGGTGCTATGTAAAAAAGAGTTAATTTGGGGTGAATCCTATATATAATTGAGCAAAGACAGAAAATCTTTAAATACACATTTGTGATGATAAAGTACATATTTTATTCAAAGTTCATACTGAAATACACTCAAGTATGTGAAAAATGCCATCATTTACAACAAATATTTGACTGATGTATTGCACCAATATAACTCCCTATAAACATTCCCTTATTTTGCACGCAAAACATCGGTATACACATAATAGAAGAAAGTCTATCGTGATCTAGTAGGATTACAATGGCCAAGTGTTTAACATATGCAAGCTATGTGCAGGTCTGGAGGTTTTTGGTTCATAAGTCTTAAGGATATGTTTTACCTTGCAAATGCCAAGGAGATATGCAGTGCAATACTGCAGTGCCCTCTTGTGGCAGAAAAGGGTATAACGGACTTGTTAATATTCTAGGATGCGGACGATCTGGAAAGTCAATGAAGAATCCAGTGGTGGTTAACCTGTGTTCCACCAAGGTTGAGCAGCCTAGCACTAAGACAGGACAAGAAAGGGGGGAGGAAAAAAAAAAAAAGTCCCATCAAACCCCAGATATGAGGTTAATTATTTCTTAATAAAATGGACAGATGTTTAAAAAAAAAAAAAAAAATCTACTGGATGGGAAGATGGAAAGGGGGTCTTCCAGCATTAAAGAGAAATAAATGACTATTTCTATTAAACCGTGACAGCAGTCTGTTTCAGAAGTTGACTGACTTCTTACAGTAGTCTAATAAAGGTTGTACAGTTTCTTACAAAAAGGGTGAACAGTCAATATATACTTAGGAAGGCACCAGGTAAACTGGGGGGGGGGGGGGGGGGGGGCGACACCTTTTAGGACAGATAAGAATGAGGTATCAATACATGCTCAGCTCATGTTCATATCTTGGTTGAGGGTGGGGCTATGTGCTGAAGCTGCTAAGTGCTTTACATGAGAAATAAGTGCTTTTTTCTCTCAGATTTATCATGGGAATTGGCAGAGGTGAAGTGGGCCCTGAAAGACCGTGGGAGTCAAGTTACAATGTGGAATCTTTAGTAAGTAAAATATGCCTGATGTATGGGCTTAAAGAAGCAGCACCTGGTCATTACATATAATAACCAGTCATAGCATAGTCTAATGCAGCCCAGAGGAGAAATGCTCATTGGTTAAGTCTGCAATGTAGGCGTTATAAGCACTTTGGGATGTAAACTGTGAAGATTAATACACCTGTAAGAAAGGCATAAATATCCACGTGACAGGCGAGCAAGGTTATATGTCCCCTTTAAATGGCATATATTAGAGTGGTCATAAAACTAGGAGCAAGTGTTTGAAAGAGGTTGGTCAAAGCCACTTCTTATCTGCGATATGATCGTATGTATACCAATATACTGAGGATTTCTGTGACTAGGACGGTCTATAGGCTACTGCCTACTATCCGTGCCACCGAATTACAATTCGATTATACCATCCATACACAGAAGCTGTACTGTATACCAGCTTTAATACATCCAGTATAGCACAGTGAACCAATCAGATGCCTCCTTAGGCATTTAAAACATCCCAGCCCTACTGTCAGTCAAAAGGACAAACGTGCTAGGTCCGTCAAGATTTGTATTTAATTTTTGGATGGCCCCTGTCCCTAAAAACGCTGTCAAAACATTCCAGCAATCCCATTAATGCAAAGTCAAGTTGAATGCACATTCTATGGCTAAATCCAAGAACAGTAACTGGTGAGATCATTCGTAAAGACATGATATTAGAGACCACTGACGCTAAAAGATTCCTATGAAGTACAATGCACAAAACAAAAATCTGGAATGTTTTAATAGAAGTGTCTATCCAGACTTAACCCTTTGATGTGCTGCATCGTGGAGAGCACACGTGTCTATTATTGATATGCTCATTAAAATGACTCCAGCCACCATGTTAAAAGCGTAGAAAGTTATAAACCGGCAAGTGAATGCCAAATGAGCACTTGTGGGAAAAGAAAAAAAATGTATATAAACCAACAGTTTCAACACTGCATTCATCGGGCATAACCATCGTTAAAAATCTTTTTTTTTTCCTTAACACATTATCAGGTATTTGTGTTATGTTTATATATATATATATATATAAAAAAAAATCTTACTTTATTACATCTGTACAAAAATGTCCTTAGCCTATTCATTAAACCACTTTAATTTAACAAAGATTGATATACCCCCACGCATGTATAGGTGGCACAGTTACAGCCATCAAACCACATGCTAAAACCAGAGATTTACCAGATGATTAAATACATGAAAAAAACAAAAATTTAAAAAAATTCTCAGATTTATGCAACAAAACCCAGTGTTCAATAGAATGTGCAATTAAGTTTGCCAACTTGCAAAAGATATATACAATTTGTACTTGTTGGCATTTATACCTATTAAAAATAATGATCACACATTAGCTTTAAGGTTTTAGATCTAACAAAAAAAAAAAAAGTCTTCCAATCTATGTGCAAATTGCATTTCTGATGTTGCTTTCAGCTCTTTGTATATAATAATGACTGGATTAAACTGGAAGCATTTGGCTACAAGTTACTGCATGCTTATTGCTCGCTATGAATAGGGGCCAGCGCATCAGCCTATCGTGCAAGGATTTTAATTAAATTTGCACACACTTCGAAGAACTCTATGGTATGGCTTCCTGGTCTAGGAACCAAGTCAGTGTGGGAGGATTCTGCTGAGGAGGTCGATGAGGATGGAACGGAGCCATCCGACGACTTTCCTTGGGCTTCAGCTTCTGCCTCATTCTTCTGCAGCGGCCGGCAACTTCCAATGGAACCTGACCTTTTAGGTGTGGCACTTTCTGATTTTGCTTCAGTAACATCATCTGAGAATGGTGGAGGAAAAAAAAAAAAACCCAAAACAGATATTAGAATACCGTAGGTGTTATTTATGGAAAGACTCTTGGGTCTATTCACTAAAATTCGATTTAACTAAAGTTGGTCGACCTGGGAGGTTAAATTTGACTTATTAGAAAAATAAAATTAGACCTCCCAACTTGACAGCTATTGACTTAACTACATTCATCCTTCCCAACTTGGAGTCCCATCTCCTGAAAAGCTAAAAAAAAAAAAAAAATTGCAATTCATTCAAATGTGAAGTTCGATTTTGGGAGACGAGTTGGACTTTCATGTCCATTTCACCCTGTGTAACTTGCCTCTAACGGCGGAGAGTTACACAGAGATGCAAGTGAAAACCAGTGCCCTCCCTACTGGCACACAAAGAATTCAATGTGGAAAAAAAAGATGTACCTTAATGTCCCATGAAGATCCACAACACCCTCTATTGTTAGCTTTGGCCCAAAAAAAGGAGCCATCCCAAAAAAAAAAAAAAAAACTGCAATGGACCCAACATCTGCCCTCAGCAGAGGACTGACACATTGAAATCTCATCCCAGCAGGACTGGCATTTCGTATGCTTAAGGGTTTGTTTGATTGGCTGAATGTTAGCCAATCTGAGGCCTCCCCCTGCTTCCAGTCCAACCATTGGCTGGGTCTTGAAACTGCTTTGGAAACCAGCCAATAAGATGTCTCCTTAGAAATTCCAGCGTCCATCCTCGGCTAAGGTTTTGTATACACTGTACAGCCAATCATCTGTACTTGCAGCATGCTCACAATGGTTAAGTAGGCATCATATTACGCATGTATATTATGGCTAGCTTAGCGCACATACATTTTCTTTTCCCTTATTTGCATTTATCCCTAGTAAGAGTGGGCATGTTGGGCTTCACTGTATGGGAAACTAATACTCACTTAGAGAGGTTCAGGAGAAAGAGTGGAGGTGATAGGATGGGGAATTGCACGTGCCATCCCCAAATATGAAGAAGGGTTGTCACATTTTGCAAGTGGAATGAACTTAAAAGATCTATACATTTTTACTACAAATTTACACAATGTCACCCTCTTATTTAATAAAATGAATTATTTAAAAAAAATAGCAAAACTTTAACAGTGTCTCTATACTGTTTGTCTTATATTAAACTACAGCAAAAACTGTACGGTTTCCACATACCATCTATACTGCGGAAATCCAGCAGGTATGTCCGACTGTCCACCTGATACAGTTGCAGGCTCATCTTAGTGTACATGCTAGTTACTGGATTCTTTCTCCGGACACGCAGGTAGTATGGATTGACAACCTTGAGAAGGTGAAATGAAACAAATGGATAATCTTACATGATAGGATTGGACATAACCAAAAGCAGAGGTAGTTTTTGCTACACACAAGTCAGACACAGGAAAGTTACACTTATTAGCAAGTTTGTATCGTATAGGCACATGTTAAACTGATTTATATAACATGCATTCGCTGCAATAGTGCAGTTAGATGTAGCAGTACATAAAGCTTGCATGAAGCATTTCAAAAAGGAGCGACTCTAAAGAAAGTCTGGCTTATACACTGGTGAGGTAGAACCGCTGACTAATGCACCATCTGTTGGATCTGTTCAACCTTCAGGGCTGCAGTTTCAGTTCCAGGCAAGGTCCATGACAGACAGGGAATATCTGAATGAACCCTTGCTAGTTAAACTCTGTTAATAATACTATTATTAGTAGTAAGTAGCTCATTCTAGGTGGTTTTACACATACAGTATAGGTTCTCTTTTACATGGTAGCACGTTTTCCATATTCTTTTATTCAATTTAACGATGACTGACATTTATTAACCCCTTAGTGACAAGACATTTTCACCTTGACTTTCCCTTGGTGACAATGGCTGTTTTGACATTTCTGGGGTGTTTGTGTTTAGCTGCAATTTTCTTCTCTCTCACATACTGTACCCACACAAATTATATGTTGGTTTTATTGTCATAAGAACGGCTTTCATTAGATACCATTATGTTCATCATATCTTATAATTTACTACAAAAAAATTTGATGAAAAATGTAAAAAAAACCACTTTTTCTAAAATTTCAGACAAATACAATCATTAAAAAAGACCCCGTCTAAATAGTTTCTAAATGTTGCCCCGAGTTCAGAAATATGCATGTTTCCATATTTTTCAGTATTTTTTTGCGAGTTAGGGGCAAAAACCAAAAATAGTGTTTTTTTGTTTTTTTCCTATATTGACACCAACCCGAACCCAAAATTTAACCTTAACACTAAATTTAACCCAAACTCTAACCCTTATGCTATCCCTTAATATATTTTTAATTTAATTTTAACCCTATCCCTTATGCTAAAAATTATTTAATTTTAACCCTATAGGCTAATCTAACCATATAACCAGTTTTTAGTTAAATATTTATTTTTATTTTTTTACATTGCTATGCTACTTAACTACCACTAGGGGCAGTCAAGTAGCATATTCAGAGCGACGGAATTGAAGTTACTTTCACTTCCGAAGCTCAGACCTCCAGAGGACATAGGCATATTGACGGAGCATGCTGCTCTGTGCGGCGATCGTGGGGGCCCCAGAAAAGAAATTTCGGTGCTGGCTATTGCCTCGGCATCGAGGCAATAGACCAGCACTGTTAAAGCAGTTTTCGCGATCGTTGATCGCGAAAACCGCTTGATTCACCGCAGGACGTGCCTGACACGTCCATTGTCGCGAAGGTGTTAATTAGGATTTTTTTTTTTTTTTGCTTGACTGACGTTAGTGAATTCCAGCTATTCTTCAATGCAATCTACACGGATAAGGAGAAACCATTTCCGCCATTGCTTCAGCTGTGTAATATCTGACCAGGTATTATGATTAAGCATCTCTTGTTACTCGAAATGCGTCGTGTTCCCAGCCCATTCCTTATTTGCCAGCATCTTCCTTTTCTTAGCTCTAATATCTGACAAGACCAAAAGGTAGTTGAAGCTTGTTCGTCACCAATTTGCAGGATTAGCACACGCACAGTTGGGCAAATGTTGGCTTAGAGCACAGCGAGAAACAAGGATGAACTTCAAGATGCAGACAAACCAGACATGTTTATCAAGCAAAGGAGGAAAACAATGACTAGCAAGCCAGGCTGGGTATGCAATAACGGTGCCAGGTCGGTGATGGATGCAAATGTTCTGCCAGGTAATATACAGTACTTGACTAGTTATTGCACTCACCTTCCACTCGTAGCCGAGCTGTTTCATGGCTCTGCATACCTCTGCCATGATATCGTTTGGCCGACTCTGGCTTCGTATTCCGAGATGCCATTTAGCTCTTCTTACACCGATCTGGTGCTTTGACTTTTGCGGGTTTAACTCATCGAGAGTGTGTCGTTGTCGCGGGGACTCCGCTACTAGGAAAGGGACCCTCTCTGGATGGGGACGAGCCGCACTGGGCTCATCCATGAAGGAATCAGGTGGGCTGGTAGCCAAATAAAAATCTTTGGCCTCGTTCATTATTCTCCGGTTGTCTATAATCAGGTGGTAGGCCACAGCTAATGGATCCTGGTGGTTGCGGCTGTACAGGCAGCTGAGAACCTCCTCCTCGGTGCACTCACACTTCTCACAAACTTCTTTTAAGGCTTCGTCATCAATCATGTTTGTACTGTACGATGGGTCCTCAGGAAATAGATACTTCGGAAGGTCCTGTTTAAACCACTCGTGCTCTCTAAAAGGAAAAATTGAATCCAGCATTAACATGTTATATTGAGACAGCAGAAGCTTGCCATAATTTTATACAAGTAAAGATGCAACATGCAGCTAAAGAATACCAAATGGGCTCCCAAGACACAGGTCAATTAAAGGGGCAGTTCCAACTTGCTTATTTTCTGTTTGTTGTACGTTATTATATATATGTAAAATAATAACTTTATTTTAAAACAATTTATAGTTCTCCTGTATTTTTACATTGAAAATAATTTCAGCCCGTAGTGACATCAGTATGGATTTAGTACACCAGTTTCCATGCTCCCTGCTGAGAAGTGCTGTCATACAAATATTCAAATTATTTAGAAAATTGGGCAGACTAGATGGACCGAATGGTTCTTATCTGCCGACACATTCTATGTTTCCAGGTCATCATGTGTGGAATTAAACTTAGCTGTACCAAATGGTTGGAATGTAAGGCTGGATAGCTCAGTTGGTAGAGCATCAGACTTTTAATATGAGAATCCAGGGTTCAAGTCCCTGGTTGTGCCCTCTTGGCACCCTTTTAATGTTCAATTTAGACATGAAACTATCTGAAACAACAAAAATGGGCGGTGATTTCAGGACTATACAGTAGGTCTTTGATTTACACTACTAGATTGAAATTAACTCTATGGAGCACAGCATTGCAAACTGTGATATTTGTGTGCCACAGACGGTGTGATTTTATTCAGGAGCACTTAAATATATACAGCACGGCTGCAATCAGTAAAATGTGGGCCATTGGTCTGCAGTATTCTTTTAATGAATGCAACCCTGATGTATGCATTTGTTTATGAGTCCCCTGCTCCAAAATCTCATTGTGCTGATTGTTTTAAGGCATTTCTTTGCAACTTCCTTCCCTAAATAAATGAATTCTCCAGACAAACTAATAACCCAGCCAGTCAGTCTATAGTTTACTGCAAAACCATGATAAAGATCGGCTACATTTTTATCCTTTTTTTGTCATTAATGTTTTCATACATATTGCAGAAGGAAACCTTTGAATAACATTCAAAATACAATTAAACCCAACGTGGTTTGGATTAGAATATTCTACAAAAGAGCACACCAGGACTAATCTCACAGCACAGTGTGTCTATATAAAACATATAGATCAAGAATATTTGTTCTGCCAGCTCAATGTAGCTATCAATAATGTTCCAAGCCCTTGAATAACAATTCTACCTTTGTGTCAATTCAGATAAAAAGAAGACGCAGTTATATTGTTATCAAGCAATATTTTACCTAATGTCTTTGATGGTAGCCCTCTTCATGGGATCTACTAGTAGCATGTGTTTTAAAAGGCTAATGACTGAATGATTCAGATACCCAGGCGTGTAGAAGATGCCATCGCATATCTTCTTAAAAAGAGTTGGCACATGATCGTCATCAAATGGGAGAGTCCCACACAGTAACGCATAAAGAATAACACCGCTGCTCCATATATCCACCTCGGGCCCAGCGTAAAGTCTAATACAAAATATGTGTCAGGTCATTGGATGGGAAGGAGAGGAAAAAAGACATTAACTTCATTTTTTTTTGTTTTACTTCTTTACAGAAACATGAGTTGATATTCAGCCTTGAATCTTACAAAAAAAAAAAAACGAAACATATTGAGCGTGAAAACATTTACTTCTGCAGTTATGAACTATCGTCAGCACACTGCCCCCTCCCCCGACTAGTGCCAGAAGGACGCAAGCTCTCCCCAAGACTAGGCCCAGAAGAGTGCACGCTCCCCCCCCGACTAGGCCCAGAAGTGCGCTGTCTCCCCCCCGACTAGGCCCAGAAGGGTGCACTCTCCCCAACTAGGAATGGAAGTCTTCTATATGATTCTGAATAAGCAATGCATGTTTTCTACATCTCTTACCTTCCTGAAATTACTTCAGGTGCTGCATAATTTGGGGATCCACAACTGGTCCTCAAAAATTCACCATCAGCCATCATATTTGAAAGTCCTTGAAGTAGATGACAAACAAGGTGACTGCAGTTGAATTAGTACAGTACTGTTCAACAATGGCCAACAGACTGGTGATTAGTTATTCACACTTTTGGGAACAGCTGACCCACACATTTTACACTGGAGTAGTTGTTCACGGTGTAATGCTTTTTATTACACATTGGAATTTACATGACTGCACAAAGTTTTCCAGGGCAAATTCGACTGGCATATCACATGGCTTAGTCACAGACACAAGCACCATGGTTTGAAATGTATTCAATCTTGTAGGCAATTAAAATAGTTGTGTGGTCAGATTTACTACTTACGGACCACAGACAGATATGTTTTCATTGGGAAGTACATTTGTAGTTCTTAAGTCAACACTTACCAAAATCAGCAATCTTTGCATTCATATGTGCATCAAGTAGCACATTTTCGGGTTTCAGGTCTCTGTGCACTACCATATGTCTGTGGCAATAGTCAACGCCAGAAAGAATTTGTTGGAAAAGCCGCCGTGATTCCTTTTCATCTAGCTGAGAAAAATTAAATAAAATAATGTTTCAAAATCACTTTCTTTTAAGTAAAATGTTAAAAGGGCAGGAATTGTAGATCATGGCCACAAGTGGCAGCCCTATACCACCCCATGGATGTACCTCTTTATGGCACCTAAATTACCTCCGCAGCCAGTATGTTATCGGGCTCTGGCTACACAGATACCCAATGCTTAGATTTCAAAGGCAATTAAATGTAAAAACTACTGGAAATTGCTGGAGATGCAGGCTCTCCTTAAAAGAGAGCAAGAGACCCGATGTCCAAACATGAAGTGTTAATTCAATACAGCTAGAGGGGTACTTCCCCCTACCTCCCTGACTTGCTGAAACGTACATCCGGGAAGTAAAAACTAAATTTGAAACTGCTGAAATAAGAAGGGGAGGTTTTGACTTCTCAGGCAGAGCATAACAACATCTCATGTTTGACACATCTAAGTAGCTGTCTGACTTACTACTTCAATCCCATATTTATTAGGATAAGTACAAGTTTTATAATACTCTCTGGGTAGCTACACTACAAACCATTTGAGGTTCATGTTTGTGTTAGAAACAATATACTTTTACCTCGGCTGTAAATATATATTTACCCAGCTCCGCACACGTAAATATACAATTTACCATGCGCGGCACACGTAAATATACAATTTACCATGCGCGGCATACGTAAATGTACCGTTTACCATGCGCGGCATACGTAAATGTACCATTTACCATGCGCGGCATACGTAAATGTACCGTTTACCATGCGCGGCATACGTAAATGTACCGTTTACCATGCGCGGCATACGTAAATATACCATTTACCATGCGCGGCATATGTAAATGTACCGTTTACTATGCGCGGCATACGTAAATGTACCGTTTACCATGCGCGGCGTACGTAAATGTACCGTTTACCATGCGCGGCATATGTAAATGTACCGTTTACCATGCGCGGCATACGTAAATATACAGTTTACCATGCGCAGCATACGTAAATGTACCGTTTACCATGCGCGGCATACGTAAATATACAGTTTACCATGCGCGGCATACGTAAATATACAGTTTACCACAGGGCTCGACAAACCCCAGGCGCCAGGTCGCCATGGCGACCAGGAAATGAGACCTGGCGCCTGGGTGAAGTTACCTTCCCTGTCCCCTTGCCGCTGCCATCCGATATTTTTTTTCTTTTTTCGTAGCGCGAGGGGGTAAAGTCTGTGCGTATAGCACAGACTGCAAGCTCCGCCCCCTCGCGCAACGCGTGTCTGAGTGCCGGGTGTCGACACGTGACATCCGGGCACTCAGCAGGCCGATGAGTGAGGACATGCTGCAGGACGGATGTCCCCCTCCCCTGCAATGAGGTAAAGCAGCAGGGAGGGGGGACACACCAAGAAAAGACTGTGTGAGGTGGGTGTGTGTTTGTATATATGTGTATAATGTAAAGTAGGTGTGTGTGTGTGTATATATGTGAAGAAGCCGTGTGTGTTTATGAATTGCGTGTATGCTTGCGTGATTGTCTGGCTCCTAAATTTTGTGGCTGGCTCCTAAAATCTAATTAGATTTGTCAAGCCCTGGTTTACCATGCGCAGCATACGTAAATATACAGTTTACCATGCGCGGCATACGTAAATATACAGTTTACCATGCGCAGCATACGTAAATGTACCGTTTACCATGCGCGGCATACGTAAATATACAGTTTACCATGCGCGGCATACGTAAATATACAGTTTACCATGCGCAGCATACGTAAATATACAGTTTACCATGCGCAGCATACGTAAATATACAGTTTACCATGCGCAGCATACGTAAATATACAGTTTATCATGCGCGTCATACGTAAATATACAGTTTACCATGCATGACATGCATAAAATATACAGTTTAGCAAGCACGGCAATTGCAAATAGAATGTCTCAGCGTTGTGAAGGGGGATCAGGAAAGCACCACATTGGTTGTGCTGTAGACTGTCTTAATAACTGCTAGTTACCTGCATTTGGCAAATAATAAACTGGGATACTAGAAAGTTTCATCACAAAGAAAGGTTTGCTGGAAATTACAAAACAACAAAAACCGATCGATCACCCAGCACTTTGTTAAGTGAGGTGTTTATTATCAACAAAGTGGAGTGGGACCGTTGTGCCAAGTGCTGTGTGATCAGTCAGTTTTTTTTAATGGAGTCCTACACCCAGCCGACTGAAAAATTAGTGCAGATAGATCTTATTTGCTTTCATATGTTGGAGATTACAGGCTTACATTCATTTGAGTAACATACAAACAGGTGGCTATCCTTATCTTTTGAATGGTGAAACTAGAAGCAACACTCAAAAGGAATTTTTCATCAGGTTTTGCTTGATTAAAACATTGTGTTGGATTTGCGATGCGTGTTTAATTAAGATGTGGATTATATATTATTTTTTATTTAAAATTGAAATCAAGTTGTCTGTGCCAAGTCCGCTTTGAGATGTTACCATATTTGAGGTGCAATGTGCAAATATAGATAGCCTAATACAGTGTTTCTCAACTGGTGGGTCATGACCCAAAAGTGATTTCCGAGCTAGTACGCAGTGGGTCGTGGACGTGCGCTTCGTCAAAAAGTCTAATTTTTGATCGGGGACGATGATGTAGCAATGCATGTTCCGACCACCCTCTGAAGCCCACCAAGAAGCTTTTTGATGCTGTTTTTTTTTTTTTTTTATAGTGCTGCTGATATCTCTTCCCCTCTACGATTAGGAAACAGCCCAGGCTTCACCGTTTACTTTAGGGATACAATTTCAAAATTTGCCTGAGATGGGTCAAGTGAAGTTTGGGCTTTATGCAGCAGATACTCAACACTGAGCGTTTAAGTCACCAGTCCTTGTGAGAGGGGCTTCTCAGCTCTGGCCCACTTGAACACAAAATATAGGAACTGAATAGACATTGAGCACGTCTTCAGAGTTGCTTTGTCTACCATCACACCAGACTTTGAGACACTTATCAGGAGCAAAAGGATCCCCAGCCGTCCCCTTATTTCTAGTTAGTCTCATATGTTTTAATATTTTAGTTCATTGGGTTTTTAGCTCAATAGCACTATCATTGTCACTTGCAGTGCAATGGCTGCACTATTCATTTTGTTTTTTTGGTTTCATATTTTGAGTAATGCATATATGCATTGTGGAATACTGTACAAATGGATTTGTGGGATAAACAATGTTTTTTGGGTCATTAGACAGGTTGAGAACCACTGGTCTAACAGTAAAGCAACATTTTCAAGAATATGAATGTTCACCAATCTTGCCTGACCCATATCTTAGGCATCAAAGCAAGCAACACTGAGTACTTTTCATATTCCAAGACTGGATCCCAACACGGTATTCTCTTCCATGAACTGGTGGACTAGGAAGGATCACTTCAAAAGTGATTTGTTAATAAACAGACCCTGCTAGAGAAGAGGGCTCTGAAGCAAGAGTCATACAGAGGCACCAAGTATGGATTCCAATATATTAAAATAACCTCTAACACTACCCTCTTGTCTTAAATCCAGGACAGGTCATCCATGATTGTGAGAAACAGGGACAACAGTAGTTCTCAGTCATCTTCTGCTCTCTTGCAAGTGCCAAGTCTGGCGATGACTGGATATAAAAAGTCATTACTAAGCACTGTAACAAACGGTGCAAGAGAGATGTGTGCCATCAGATAAACCGATATCCTTGGACAAGTCAACCAGGTAGAGCAATTACACAAAGTCACTGATGAGGACTCTCCAACAATAGTGACATAACTGTCCTGTAATGTACATTAAAAAAATGGGTAATTTCTGAACAAATTCTTACCTTTCCATTTTTACAAATATAATCAAAGAGTTCACCACCGGCAACATATTCCATTACCATAAAGATATCTGTTGGCGTACTTATGACCTGGTACCTAGGTTAAGAGAAGCAGGTGAAGTCTTTATAGGATTAAAAACAGTACAGATATGGAAAATGCCAGCTCCATCCATCAGGAGGATGAGAACAAGGGCACAGTATAATAATCTTGTTTTAAAACCATACGCAGCTTATATTGAAACTCATAAAAATCAATGAAAGAAAGTCAATAAAGACTTATATAGCATATATACACACAGACACAAAAGCAAAGCAGTAAAGATCAACACATTTTTAAAAACATAGTAAAGACAAGTTAGATTACAGGAGCATGCAGCAGGATTAACATAACATACATGTTTTGGTTACGGACGTGCTCAACATGCCCTAACCATTTGCATTTCCTGGAAAAATGCACCAAGTACCGTGTGGCTTTACAGATTTATTTACTGCCTTGGCAAAGGAAGACAATTAGAAGAGACGAGAGACAGAAAAACCCTGCACATCCTTTAGCACTACTCTAATGTCTGCCAAACAGGGAAATTGACCCTCTAGATGCACAGGATGTGAACATGCCAAAATGGCCAAAGACTAAAAGGAGTCAGTAGGTCTTGTCCAATGCCGGTAAAGCATTTTTCACATTCACACAGACCACTAGTAATACGTTGTAAACAGAGGACTGGATACAAATAAAGAGATATACATTAACAATATTTACCATCACTCATTTTGACACATTGAAATCCAGCTTAAGATCTGTAGTTTAGCTGGATTATACGTTATAAAAAGTGAAAATCCAGCAGGCTGGCGCAGGTGAATACAATTTAAAGTGAACCATAGAGGGGACCAAAAAAATGCGCTACTTACAATTTAATTATGTGAGGATGTCTAAACAGCTTGAGATTCTGGATCTCCCGTCGAATTTTTCCCACCACATCAAGACTGCGAATTTTCTGCCTGTTCAAGATCTTCACAGCAACTTTGTGTCCTGTTAGTTCATGTTTGCCAACTGGTAACATGGGGGGGTGGTTTGGAGATAATAGAGAAAAATGTTACGTTCACTGCTGTAAGTATTTTTGATGCATTAATGATATGTAAAAAAAATATAAACGCAGCACAAACAAAACCATGTTTATGAGATGGTCATTCCTGGGATTGGTCAATCTAAAAGGCTGGCTTTATAGTGCAGAGAGGATTGAACCGGGTCAATTTTGGGGCAGACCTAACAATTATTCCAAACCAAACTGCACATCATGTGCCCTGGAGCAGTTGTGAAACGTTTACCAGAAACACAAAGTTTTACGAAATACATTAATAAAGTCTCCGAAATATTATGAACGGGGAGAAAAATGACATGGAAAGTATGGATAGATCTTAAAATGTGCTCAAATCCATTGGTAGAGATGTTTAATGGAAACTATTGCACTAGGAAATAAATAAGCAATTCCACTTGAGAGCAACCATTGTTATGCAAACAAAATTTTGATCTGTGTTTCAGCAAGTGTTACCGAAAGCTCTATGGCACAGTCTACAGAGGTTTTGCTTCTGCAATCAGTATAAAAGCTAGAGCTATTAGCTGCATAAGTGGCCAAGTCTGCTAATACAGAGCATCTCATGGGAGCGATTGGAAATGTATCCAACTTTTAGGCGTTATGAATGTTTCATTCACCCCCCAAATGTAACTTCTCCAGGGGTTTCACAGATCTTTACATCCCTGCTAATGGCTCCTAACTCTTGTTTTCCATAGGGTACCATTTCCCTGGCTCCAAATAAAGTCTATAAATAATTGTTGAGCCCCAAGCTACGCCAGACAAGGTCCCTTCTTAAAGCAGTGTTCATTTTTATGAACTGCAAAGTGAATTTCAAAACATACAGGAACCGCTCAGTAGTAGTATATAAGTCTCTATCATCAAATGAAGTTACTATCCCTTTTAACAACACAGGATCAATAGATAATACTCCTCCAGACACCCCCCCCCCCCCCCACACCATAAATCAAAGGTGTAAGATAAGAACAGATCAAAGAACCTTGCACAATACGACTGTACTGAAGAAAGCTTTGTGCGTTTAGTCACATAGGCAGGGGTTATCAAACAGTTTGCACGTAAATAGAAATTTTTCTGATTAAAAATCAATGTAGACGCACATGGTCTCATGTCTACACCAGCTTATAGTCATGTGTTCCTTGCTATGGAAAAACACTAGATAAATACTACATCAAAACATTGTGTCCCTCTTATCAATCCAGTTAAGCAAAACACAATTAAAAAACGTTATCAACACAAAGTAAGGACTTGTGGTATTTACCATGCAATGACATCAATGTTACTACATTATTAACCACTTAGTGACAAGACATTTTGACCTTGTCTTTCCCTTGGTCATTTTTTGGGTGTTTGTGTTTAGCTGTAATTTTCTTCTCTCTCACATACTGTACCCACACAAATTATATGTTCTTTTTATCGTCATAAGAAGGGCTTTCATTAGATAACATTATGTTCATCATATCTTATAAGTTACTACAAAAAAATATATAAAATCATAAAATATGATGAAAATATAAAAAAAACACTTTTCTACCTAAAATATAATTTACACAAATACAATCATTTAAAAAGCCCCCGTCTAAATAGTTTCTAAAGGTTGTCCAGAGTTCAGTAATATGCATGTTTTCATATTTTTCTGCATTTTTTTGCGAGTTATAGGACAAAACCCAAAAATAGTGATTTTATTTTTTTCCTATATTGACCTTTTGACCCCAACCTGAACCCTAAATTTAACCCTAACCCTAAATTTCACCCCAACTCTAACCCATATGTATCCCTTAATATATTTTAATTAATTTTAACCCTATCCGTTATGCTAAAATTTATTTAATTTTAACCCTAACAGTTAATCTAGCCCTAATCCTAGTTTTAAGATAATTAAATCTTATTTTTTTTTACATTGCAATGTTGCTGACTGCCTCTAGGGGCAGTCAAGCAACATATCCAGAAGTGAATATGGCGCCCACAATCGAACGCAGTTCCCGGAAGGATGTGCCTGACACGTCCATTGCCGCGAAGGGGTTAAGACATTTGCAACACAGGAACTACACTTCCTGCTGCTCTATTACATTGTCTGCCTCAAATTATTACTCCTAATTCCTTTCCTCAGATGTGGAGGTTATAACTGTATCAAATATTCTTTAGTTGCCTAACTCTTTCTTACTACTGTTTTTGTGAATGGGCACAACATTCTCTAATTTACAATATTCTGGGAGTACTACCATTAACACAGATTGGCTAAATAAATGCATTAATGGTTATGCTAGCACACCACTAAATACTTTTAATAACTTTGGGTGTATCCCATCAGGCCCCATCAATTTATTTGCCCATACTTTAGACAGCTGAAGTAGAACCTCTTCCTCTGTAAACTTATACGTATCAAACGTCTTTTTTCTTCTAACTGAGGTCCTGTTTCTTCATTTTCATCTGTAAAAACGGAACTAGAATATTTATTGAGGCAATCTGCAAGACCTTTATCCTCTTCTACATATCTTCCTATTTTGTTAATCCTCGTTTTACTTTCCGTTTCCCATTTATGCATCTAAAAATGTTTTATTCCACCTGTTTTATTCTACTGGCTGCACTATTTTCTTTGTGTGCTTTGTAAGCACTTATCACTTGCTTTGCTTCTTTCTGCCCATCTTCCTCACTCTGTGTTACATAGAAACATAGTGTTTGATATTGGTCACTTCTGCTGAGTACCACAGTGGTTTCTTCAATTGTTTGCTCTTACAAGCCTAATGCAATTTTTTCAGTTCTTTATCTTCAAAGTAATAAAAACTTGACAGTAATTAAATAGGTTAAAAAAAATAAAAAATTGCCTCCCTTTAACATCATAGAATCATAATTTCCGTTCTTATACTTAAAGTACATTTTCTTGATTAATCCACTAAAATTAAACTCTGTATTTGGATTACATAAGATTTCTTTAGTTTTCTTATCTCCTTTTCCTTTCAAAAACTAAAAAAAAAAAAAAAGGGGGGGGGGGCCACAACAAAAAAATAGACCACCTCTCTATTCAATAACCTCTCAGGTTTATACCGTATTTGCTCGATTATAAGACAAGGTTTTTTTCTGAAAAATCCCCCTCGTCTTACAATCGAGGTCTTCTTATAATCTGACCTCAAATTGAGGTCAGATTATAAGACATGGATCCAGGTCCCCAGCAGAGCTGCAGGGGACCTGGATCCCCCTCTCTGACAGCAGGACTCCCTTGCTTCCGCCCGGCACGACCGCCGGGGCTTCTGTGAAGAAGCCGGGTACTTCCGCTTTCGTCACAGAAGTCCCGGCGAGCGTGCCGGGCGGCAGCAGGGGAGGTCTGCGCTCATCGCGCAGACTTCCTTTGCTGCCCCGCTAGCCACCAGGGTAAAATCGCGCAGCTGGGGGATGTGTGCACGATACGTGCAGATATCCTCCATGCTGCCCGACACGGCAGACTATTATGACGGACCAGCTGCCGTCATAATAGACTGCCGTGTCGGGCAGCAAGGAGGATGTCTGCAAGTATCGTGCAGACTACCCCCTGCTGCCCCCACTAGCCACCAGGGATCGAGGTAAGGGGGGGGGGGGAGGGCGGCAGAGAGACAGGGGGGCAGTGAGACAGGGGGGACAGAGCAGGAAGGGGGGGAGAGACAGAGGAAGGGGGGACAGAGCAACAAAGGGAGGGGGCAGAAAGAAACATGTGGGGGGGAAGAGACAGGTGAGTGGGGAGTGAGACAAAGCTGGGGGCAAGGGAAAGAGAGGCAGCATTGGCACATAAAAGGAAATAAACACAAGAAATGCATTTTTTTTATATAATATTTTATTAAAAAAGCAATTTACATGTGAATATATACAAGTTTAACTTTTTTCCTATAGGGTAGTCTTATATTCAGGCTTTTAGTTTTTTTCCTAAAGGAATATCCAAAGTTTGGGGGGTCGTCTTATAAATCAGGGTCATCTTATAATCGAGCAAATACGGTAAATTCTATACCATGTGTTCTAATATTGTTCATACTTCCATCTGTCTGGTTTCTTCAACCATTCCCATTCAGAAGTATAATCTGTGGCTTCCATTATGCTATTATTGCTTTAGCAAATGAGTAACCAAGCTCTTTTTATATCTCTTATTATTCATATGTGTGTGATGTAAAAGTGCACCTGCCTGGTTTCAAAAAAGGTCCACACCGGTCAGTTCTTTTACATCACAAAGTACCTTATCCCTGAAAGGTCGCACCATCTGACATTCCCACTACAGGTGTATTAATGTAACTGGTTCCATGGTACCCTAATTCATCACATGTATAGTGATGTATTAGAGTATATTTCAACCATGATGATAACTTCCCCCTTCAATGTAATTTAGCCATTTCCTCAACTAGTAGCTTATCAAACATTTTTTCCAGTGCGGCCTGCAAATCACACCTACACTAGTTACCACCCCTCCCCCTTTCTCGCCTTCTTGGTCTTTTCTATAAGAAAGAGTACTCTGGTAAACACACAAACTTGTTATTGTTACAACATACAGTATACAAAATATTTGTAATGTTTACTACCAAACAATCTACATTATATTGTTCATTCTTACAAAATGCAATACCTTTTAAAGGGGTAGTATCACCTAGTTTATTTTCAGTTTGTTGAACATGTGTTCCCTCCCCCCAACTTTGGATACTAATTTAGAAAAAAAATGGGGAAAAAAACCTAGTAAATATAAGACGACTCTACAGTCGTAAAAAAAAAGTTTTAGTAGTAAATATTCCTTCACATGGAAACTGTTTTTTTTTTTCCTATTTAATAAAAATATTAGTGAAAAAAATGTATTTATTTTTTCCCTTTCATTTGCAAATGTGTCCCAAGACTCTGCTCCCCAGACTCTCCCTGATGTTGAGTGGGGCAGTAGGAGGATGTCTGTGCGCTACTAAGTGCACACAAACATCCTCTGATGCAGCCAGACTCTTCCGCTGGGGCTTCTGAGGTGAAACACCGGGTGGTCACGTGACCCCAGCATTCCATCATATAAGATGAGGGGACTTCTTCCCGAGTATTTGCTCTGGAAAAAGAAATGTCTTATATTTAAGCAAGCAAAGTGTGTGAATTATGTTTTTTTTTACTTTGAAACAATTTACAGGTCTTCTGTAGTTTTACATTGAAAATAAATTACTGGGGCCGGTGTTCTATCAAATTCCTCGATAAAATTCTACTGCACAGGCGCAATAGAATTTGCTCATTGCGGCTTGGAGAGATAGACAGGACCGTTCTATTATTTGCAGTTTCTAGGAGACAGGACACTGAGATAAAACCAAAAGTATCAGTTTTCTTTCTAACGTTACATTATGTTGCACTTATCCTGAAAGTATTTTGGTGCACTGTAAATGGGACTGCCCCTTTAAAATGAAGCAGTGGTTAATTCTAGAAATCTCCCCAGTGCCCCATCCTCTGGAAGCAGGTGCAGACAAAGACCTATGTCAGTGTAAAATGTGTCTAAAACGTCACTAAGACCGAGCACACAACCGGCTGTGTGAATATTTACTATATATACATGGTTATAAAATTGTGCATTACTTAATTCTTATGATGTGTAAGCTCTCAGGAACAAGTGCCCTATTGTACCACCTGAAACCGTATGTTTGATTATGTGAGATACCTAATGTGCATTTAGGATTTAATCATTTACATGTAATGTAGAATATGGCCAGTCTCTTTCAAACAAGGAGTTAACAATTCCAGGTCCTTTCATAAAGAGATGTGGACATATAAACATATTATTAATTTTTTTTTTATTTTGTTTGTAAAAATACACTCAACAAGCCTTTGGCAGTCTGCACACACAGTGGCTGTGTATATGATGTGTATAGGTTATGGTTTTGTCCCTTCATATTTTCGCCCTTCTACTGTTTGACAGCTCATGTGAAACATGTTCAATTTTTTTGCAAGACTTAACGTTACCTAGAGAGGATACACTGAAGTGACAATTTATTAAAAATAATGGCTGTTTCCATTAAAACGTCTATTTAAGGCACTGTTGTAATTTAATCCCATTCTACATGTGTTAAAGAATACCAGTTTGCCCTGATTGTAGGGTGCAATTTTTTACCCTAACTTAAATTCTTAGATTAGGGGTGCAGCCTATAATCAGGGTCGCTCTCCCCCTTTCCGATGCAGACCTCACGCAGAGCTCCTGGTCCTTGCAACGATTGAAAGCATCAGAAGATGGCGCCCTGACTCATCACTAAGCGTGCATGGTAAGAGGGCAGCTCTGAGGTCTGCGTTTGTCAAGCTCAAAATATAGACAATAGACATTGTTGTGTGGTATTCGCTGCTGAGACGCTGTGGAAGGTTCTGTGTGGGGCATAGTGCAGGGCTCGACAAACCCCAGGCGCGAGGTCGCCATGGCGACCAGGAAATTAGACCTGGCGCCTGGGTGCTGTCAGCCTCATGGTCCCCTCGCCGCTGCCATCAGATTTTTTTTATTTTTGCGGAGCGTGAGGGGGTAAAGTCTGTGCCATCCGCACAGACTGCAAGCTCCGCCCCCTCGCGCAACGCGTGTCTGAGTGCCATCACGTGACATCCTGGCACTCAGCAGGCAGATCGGCTGGAACACGAATGTCCCCCTCCCCTACAGTGAGGTAAAGCAGCAGGGAGGGGGGACACTAGGGTTGCCACCTTTTCTTCAAAAAAATACCGGCCTTGGTACTGTCTCCATAGACTTAACATTGGCCTGATGCCAATTTTTTACCGGCCTGCCGGTAAAATACCGGCCAGGTGGCAACCCTAGGGGACACGTTAAGAAGAAAAGAAAAGACAGTGTCAGGTGGGTGTGTGTTTGTATATATGTGTATATGTAAAGTAGGTGTGTGTGAGGTGTTTGTATATATGTGTATATGTAAAGTAGGTGTGTGTGAGGTGTTTGTATATATGTGTATATGTAAAGTAGGTGTGTGTGAGGTGTTTGTATATATGTGTATATGTAAAGTAGGTGTGTGTGAGGTGTTTGTATATATGTGTATATGTAAAGTAGGTGTGTGTGAGGTGTTTGTATATATGTGTATATGTAAAGTAGGTGTGTGTGAGGTGTTTGTATATATGTGTATATGTAAAGTAGGTGTGTGTGAGGTGTTTGTATATATGTGTATATGTAAAGTAGGTGTGTGTGAGGTGTTTGTATATATGTGTATATGTAAAGTAGGTGTGTGTGAGGTGTTTGTATATATGTGTATATGTAAAGTAGGTGTGTGTGAGGTGTTTTTATATATGTGTATATGTAAAGTAGGTGTGTGTGAGGTGTTTTTATATATGTGTATATGTAAAGTAGGTGTGTGTGAGGTGTTTGTATATATGTGTATATGTAAAGTAGCTGTGTGTGAGGTGTTTGTATATATGGGAATATGTAAAGCAGGTGTGTGTGAGGCGTTTGTGTTTATGAATTGCATGTATGCTTGCGTGATTGTCTGACTCTTAAATTTTTTTGCTGGCTCCTAAAATCTAATTACATTTGTCAAGCCCTGGTATATATGTGTATATGTAAAGTAGGTGTGTGTGAGGTGTTTGTATATATGGGTGTGTGTGAGAGGTGTTTGTATATATGTGTATATGTAAAGTAGGTGTGTGTGAGGTGTTTGTATATATGGGAATATGTAAAGCAGGTGTGTGTGAGGTGTTTGGATATATGTGTATATGTAAAGTAGGTGTGTGTGAGGTGTTTGTATATATGTGTATATGTAAAGTAGGTGTGTGTGAGGTGTTTGTATATATGGGAATATGTAAAGCAGGTGTGTGTGAGGTGTTTGGATATATGTGTATATGTAAAGTAGGTGTGTGTGAGGTGTTTGTATATATGGGAATATGTAAAGCAGGTGTGTGTTAGGTGTTTGGATATATGTGTATATGTAAAGTAGGTGTGTGTGAGGTGTTTGTATATATGGGAATATGTAAAGTAGGTGTGTGTGAGGTGTTTTTATATATGTGTATATGTAAAGTAGGTGTGTGTGAGGTGTTTTTATATATGTGTATATGTAAAGTAGGTGTGTGTGAGGTGTTTGTATATATGTGTATATGTAAAGTAGGTGTGTGTGAGGTGTTTGTATATATGTGTATATGTAAAGTAGCTGTGTGTGAGGTGTTTGTATATATGTGTATATGTAAAGTAGCTGTGTGTGAGGTGTTTGTATATATGTGTATATGTAAAGTAGCTGTGTGTGAGGTGTTTGTATATATGGGAATATGTAAAGCAGGTGTGTGTGAGGCGTTTGTGTTTATGAATTGCGTGTATGCTTGCGTGATTGTCTGACTCTTAAATTTTTTTGCTGGCTCCTAAAATCTAATTACATTTGTCAAGCCCTGGTATATATGTGTATATGTAAAGTAGGTGTGTGTGAGGTGTTTGTATATATGGGTGTGTGTGAGAGGTGTTTGTATATATGTGTATATGTAAAGTAGGTGTGTGTGAGGTGTTTGTATATATGGGAATATGTAAAGCAGGTGTGTGTGAGGTGTTTGGATATATGTGTATATGTAAAGTAGGTGTGTGTGAGGTGTTTGTATATATGTGTATATGTAAAGTAGGTGTGTGTGAGGTGTTTGGATATATGTGTATATGTAAAGTAGGTGTGTGTGAGGTGTTTGGATATATGTGTATATGTAAAGTAGGTGTGTGTGAGGTGTTTGGATATATGTGTATATGTAAAGTAGGTGTGTGTGAGGTGTTTGGATATATGTGTATATGTAAAGTAGGTGTGTGTGAGGTGTTTGGATATATGTGTATATGTAAAGTAGGTGTGTGTGAGGTGTTTGTATATATGTGTATATGTAAAGTAGGTGTGTGTGTGTGAGGTGTTTGTATATATGTGTATATGTAAAGTAGGTGTGTGTGAGGTGTTTTTATATATGTGTATATGTAAAGTAGGTGTGTGTGAGGTGTTTTTATATATGTGTATATGTAAAGTAGGTGTGTGTGAGGTGTTTGTATATATGTGTATATGTAAAGTAGGTGTGTGTGAGGTGTTTGTATATATGTGTATATGTAAAGTAGGTGTGTGTGAGGTGTTTGTATATATGTGTATATGTAAAGTAGCTGTGTGTGAGGTGTTTGTATATATGTGTATATGTAAAGTAGCTGTGTGTGAGGTGTTTGTATATATGTGTATATGTAAAGTAGCTGTGTGTGAGGTGTTTGTATATATGGGAATATGTAAAGCAGGTGTGTGTGAGGCGTTTGTGTTTATGAATTGCGTGTATGCTTGCGTGATTGTCTGACTCTTAAATTTTTTTGCTGGCTCCTAAAATCTAATTACATTTGTCAAGCCCTGTTATATATGTGTATATGTAAAGTAGGTGTGTGTGAGGTGTTTGTATATATGGGTGTGTGTGAGAGGTGTTTGTATATATGTGTATATGTAAAGTAGGTGTGTGTGAGGTGTTTATATATATGGGAATATGTAAAGCAGGTGTGTGTGAGGTGTTTGGATATATGTGTATATGTAAAGTAGGTGTGTGTGAGGTGTTTGTATATATGTGTATATGTAAAGTAGGTGTGTGTGAGGTGTTTGTATATATGGGAATATGTAAAGCAGGTGTGTGTGAGGTGTTTGGATATATGTGTATATGTAAAGTAGGTGTGTGTGAGGTGTTTGTATATATGTGTATATGTAAAGTAGGTGTGTGTGAGGTGTTTGTATATATGTGTATATGTAAAGTAGGTGTGTGTGAGGTGTTTGGATATATGTGTATATGTAAAGTAGGTGTGTGTGAGGTGTTTGGATATATGTGTATATGTAAAGTAGGTGTGTTTGTATATATGTAAAGTAGGCGTGTGTGTTTATGAATTGTGTTTATGTTTGCGTGATTGTCTGGCTCCTAAAATCAAATTAAATTTGTCAAGCCCTGTCATAAGTCAAGGTCAGGGAGTTAAGTATAGCAACATCATTTCTCATGAATGTGCTTAAAAAGGACAATTAAAGCCCCCCCCCCCCCCTTCTAACATGCACACATGAAGAATGTTATGCCCCTATCATGAGGATAAATTGGCATGCACTTTTTATCTTCTGACCCGATCCCAGTATGGTGGGCGACTGCTTGTTTTCCTTGTTTTCAAAAGGGATCAACAGAGGGGACCTCAACTAGGTTCCCACTGTAAATGCGGGTCTCTCTCTAGGCTAGCAGACTGCTCCATGTAGACCCCAGATCAAATGAGCAAGATCGGCTGTGCGTGTGCTGACGTCATCACATGCGAGCCCCCCAACTCTGAAGATAAATGTTGGGTTTACTTCACAGAAGGAGATACGATAAATACAAATAAAATAATTTAGTTGTCCTTTAAAGCTTTCAGATCTCATGATTTGTTTTACATGGATATTTCTTTTAAATATGTGGTTTTTCAAAGGACAAGTAGGTTCATCCATTAAAACCAGAAGTGGTATTCAGAAAGTTTACCTCAGGACAACTCTTGAATTGACAGTCACTGACAAACTAATAGTTACTTTTAAGCAGTTCCAACTACAGTGTCATAAAAAAATATTTTTAGGTAAACACTAAAGGTACATTGAGTAAAAAAAAAAAAAAAAAAAAGAGGAAGTAAAAAAAAAATAAAAAGAGATAAAGTAAACAGATCTGGGGGTCTTTTCACCTTTGTCCCCTTTCAACACTCTATCGCCTGAAAAGGGCAAGTCAAGTGTATTGGATTTATAGATGTTGCTACAAAAAGTATGGGAAATGAAAAATGTGTCATTTAAATATCACTTGCATATCATTTAAATGCATGGCCTCAATGCCAGGCCATAAATATGGGGTGCCTAATGCCCATTCAAAAACACATTTCTCTACATTTCCGCATTCTGCATCACTACACCTTATGGATGTCTCGAGAGAAAGTTATTGTGTCCTTCTTGGTAATACAGTTCAGCAAAACTAAATTTTAGAAAAAAACTTTATCACATAGTAAGGGCTTGCTGTATTTACTATGCAATGACATCAATGTTACTACATGATAATCCATAACGAAGAACTGTTAAAACTATGGAGGATAAAAATAATTGAAAAGCGTGGATTCAATCCAATAGTCATTTATTGAAGCACCGCACAACTTCAAATATTGTCACATTTACTGTACCAAGCCTTCCTAATGGTACAGTCTGACACAAACATGGTGGGTTAGATTTCTAATGCCATAGTAACCAAAATATACAGTTGCTGTGTTGGTTGTGAATCAACTAGTTATATTTGCTTAACTTATTCATAAAGAACAAGCCAAGCAAGTTTATAATAAACTGTGCTTTGCTTATAGTTCATTGAATATATATTACAATCGTTAAACGGTTGTACAGTAGGAAGAACATTAACACTAAATTCTTTAAACAATCAATTTCAAGGGCCATGTTCAATGTTATTCATATCAAGCTAGTGTAATAAAGTTTTATAGCACCTTGTAAGCTAAGCCCTGCCTTGTGAGATACCTTCATAAGCACTATGGTCATGGAACATTAACAGTGTGTGGCTCACCTTGAGCTTCCATGACTATAAAGATCATTGCCATGAGCTGTGAAGTGTAACTACACTTTAAAATGTTAGGATAAAAAAAAAAATTGTTTTGGGAGCCAATTACAAAAACTCCTATAGAGATGCACAACACGAGTACGCACCCGTGACATCAAGGTCAGCCACGTTCACGCCGTACCGTAATTATTTTCAGCAAGAGAGCGCTGGGATTTTAAGTATACAGAAATAGTCCAGAGGGTGGGCCATGACTATATTATAAAATTCTCAGTTTGCTTCAATTGAACATGCAAAATGAAAATAATTTTAAAAAGACAAGACAAGTTTTTAGAGGGATCCTGAGTTTTTTTTAAGGCCAGTCACTGTTGCAACAATGCCGCATGATACCCCGTCTAAATCACACACAAACACAGCATATGAGAGTCATTTCTCATAAACTTCCCATGGACTGTCTGCCTTGCCTTTTATTACTCTACCCTATTATCTGTATGTATATGTTCTGTAGAGAACTTCAGAATACTATGTTTATAAAAAAACTTTTTTTTATTTTAAATGTTCATTTTTGCCACTTTGCCTGAACAAAAAAAATGAATAGTACATTTTAATAATAATTACCATCCCAGCGCATTTCTTAAGAGAGTTACGTGGGCTTGTGGTTATGTACATCATGGCTGGTGTCATCATATCCCATTGTTTTCAATAGAGAAATTGCTTGGCACTTTCCTTGGTGTCATTAGCAATACTGGGCAGAGAGCTGAGTGGCAAACTGTGTATATTTTGGAACTTATTTTTCTTTTTTTTTTTTTTATAAAATAAAAAAAACCTCTATACCAAAATTGCCAAAAAAAAGTGGTGAAAATCTTATGCATAAAACACACCTTAACCCGCCCTATAGAATAGACTCTCACATACCAAACTACAATCCTCTATGTAAACATACCCCACCCGTGTCACTTATTACCCTCCCCATGCCAATAACAGAATAACTCTACCTTGGGGTATATTACACCTCCTGTGGTGCTTTCAGCTGCTGTGGACTACACTTCCCTTGATGCTCAGCCCAACCTGACTGAGCATCACTGGAGCCGTATTGCACACAGTAAGTGGAGGGCCAAAGGGATTATAGGCTCGTATTATCAGCCTATGGATTGCTACAACCCTTCTCCCTCTCCTACCGCTCACCTTTCACTTTTCCGAAAGTGCCCACCCCCAGGGTGTCCCCCAGGATATAGTGTCCGATCTTCACCCGTCCGTCATGATGCTTCTGTTTCTCTGCCGCCATCTTCTCCACTCGAACTGAGCCTGCGCGCGGGGGAGGGCGCGTTCTCTAACTAACCCTGGCGTGCACGCGCTCGGGAGGCCACGGGGCGGGGGACAACGCGCAAAGGTTTAACAACGCATGCGGCGTGCGCGCCGCCGTCTTCTTTAGTGGCTGGCTGGGGGCAGTGTTAGAGGGGGGAAGGGAGCTCAGGAGGGTCAGTGTCCTGGGTAGATAGGTAAGTAGAGGGTTAATTGAGGTATTGTGGATCGACCTGAAAATTTAGATCCCTCTGTGCCTCTCCATCTGCTTTAGAGAGCATGTTGTCAGTTTAAACTTCCACTATATTTTGGGTTTGTTTATGTCAGTGTTGGGTTGGCAGCTGGCTAGTGGTGTGTGACTTGCTAAAAGCAGACTTACAGGATAGTGTCATTTGGTGACAGGAGCTTTTTTTTATTATTTGTATATTATTTGTAATATATTTTTTCTTTTATAGATAGACACACACACACACATATCTATATGCTAAAATCTGCAAACGCGGTAGGTTTGATGCAGGATATTATGCAGCTCTCTGGTTGAAATTCCTAATATTTTATAATTGTAGAACTGCTGTATTTTTACTGGCTGTCGGAATTTATACAAAATAATAACCGGTCATTTTTGAGGCAAGTATGTTTAGCTTCCAGCGAGTTAAAATTGCCCATCAGTTGTTTTAGACACATTTTTGTTTTAAATAAGGTCAGCGGTTGTGTGTATGAAATGCCCAAATCAAAAATGGAAGGCAAACGTATTTTGTCGAAGGGGAAAAGCTTGGCCAGGAGCGGTTGTGAGGATAATTCGTCCACCAGAGCCGTCCGGTTCTCTTTTGAAGAGAATAGCACGCTCATTTCTAAAGTGTGCGAGTATTATGATGAAATAATAGGTTCAGCGGCGCCAGAGACGCCCCAGAAAAAGAAGAATGAGCTGTGGAAGAAAATCGTGAATGCGGTTAACGCTGTCGGTGGGAACAACCGGACTGAGTTGGTAGTGAAGAAGAGGTATTTCGATGTGAAAAGGCAACTGAAAAGGAAGTTGTGCAAGGCTGCCTCTCACGCAAATGGCATTGGAGTTGACAAGCCTGAGGACGCAGACCTGACCACTTACGAGGAGGAATTGCTCCAGGTCCTGGTGCCAGGAACTGTGATTGGTATACAGGGGCGTCTGGATACCGATAGACCAACAGGTAAGCTTTTGGTGCAAGGAGTTGTTTGCAACTCCATTGCAACCATTATTCATGTAGATCTCTGCGCATCATGTTTTATATGCGTATAAATTTATCAAAGTATCCAAGGAACAGGACATCTTATTTTTCTTTCTTTTTTTTTCTTTTTTTTTTTTGCAGTGATCAGGGAGGCAGATCAAGATCTGACTCGCTGTTAGCCCTAGGTCCTTGTGCAGTATTTACACCCATATTATACCTACCAACTTATTCCCCTGGTGAATCACTAATGCCATGGGGTGGAGCTTGGGAGGTCAGCGCTATGGATGCTCGGTAGTGCTGTCGCTCAGTCTGACAGTAAATGCACAGTTCACCTCCGGTGTATCAGACACCAGAGAATGAGATTGGGACTGCACGACTGTCGTCCCAAATCCTGCTGTCCCGTCAAACTCTACCACTTTTCACCAAAAAACGAGACAGAGTTGGATCTCGGTGGAACAGGAGAACAGACCCTTAATTTCAGAACTGTGCCACATAAAGTTGGGAGACATGCAATCTGGAACATTTTGACAACCATTAAGACTATTTCTATTATTATTAGGTTAGGACAGTAACCGCAAGTCACTGATGTATTGGGTATCCATCAAGATTAGAGAAATTGGGAAAGAAAGCTTGGGTACCCCTCAGCTTCAAATAAAACTTAATGGACATTCGGTAAGACGGCGCCTTTAAGAGTCGAATAAATACTGGGATGGAGAATCCCAATAAATGAAAAGTAGAACGAGTGATAGAAAGAAATAGGTGCTGTCGCTAGCTACAATCGGTGAACACTGTTCCTTATGTTCAAAAAGAAGGCAAGACAAAGTGATAAGCTGAAAGTGAGCGCCAGTGAGGGTAAACAAAATAGATATAGGGTCTAGGGTAACCGTATTAAAATAAGTGCATGAATATGTTTAATGCATCATAAAATATATACACAATAAAATAAGTACAATCATAAAGTGCAAATATCGTAATAAGAAGAAACAATCACAGATAATATATGGCTACTTGACAAGGTACAGTGCGTTCAACCTACAATAACTGCGAAATATAGATTACAGAGAGAGTGAATTCTTAATAGGCAGAAGGAGCATTGATTGCACCTTAGGACACACCGACTCGTTTTTCCTTAACGGCTTCTTCAAAGGTGACAAGATAATATACCGTATTTTTTTTGCACAAAGTTGCAATTTTATGCTGGAATCGACACATTTGCCACAAGTGTTATGTCTTTTCATGCTTAAATATGCTTAATTGGTAATAGAGGGGCAAATGCTATCCCTCAGAAGAATTCCGGGGATGACTTACGCTTGTAATTATGTATGCGATATACACTGCTCATCTCAGAAATGTTTCAAATGTGGGATTTATGTATGTTTATATGTATGTGTTTATGGCTTTATTGTGCTTTTGTATGTTTATAATTTAAAATTTTAACAAAAAATGAAAAATCAAAGTTTTAATTCAAGTTGAGAAGTACTCAAGCTTTCTTTCCCAAATATCTCTGTGGATGCCTAGGGTTTTTTTGTGGGGCTTCCTGCTCATTTACTTATATTCCATATACGCTCATTTAGTGTTCGATCCATCAAGATTAGGCCAAAATGCCCCACACCTACACTGTTCAACCTATTCTGTCACATGTGTTCTCTTGGGTAATATAACAAAATATATATATATTGTTGTTTATCTTTTACAGCCACTATAGCAGCACTAAAGTCATCCCAAAAAAAAAGTGAGCTGAGGCAGAAGATAGTGGATGCAGTGAAAGCAGTTGGCAGGAATCGCACAGAGCGTGTGGTGAAGAAGAAGTATTTTAATGTAAAGAGCAAGCTGAAAAAGAAGCTGTGCAGACCTTCCTACCATGCAAGACCTGTTAAAGTCAACCAAACCCTACATGAGGATGTGACCAGCGATGAGGAAGAGTTACTGGAGGCCCTGGGCCTTGAAATTGTATTGGGTTCTAATGGTGGTTTGGACACTGACAGACCAGTAGGTAATAATCCATTTTATTTTACTGAGTTGTATGTCTGCATTGGAAGCAGGAGAGTCAAACTGTGGCCAGCAAGCTGCTGATGGACTACATCTCCCATAATACTTTGTCATTAAAGAAGCTGGCAGGGGAGCAGAAGAGATTTAGGTCTACAGGCAACTCTGAGTAAAGCACCCCATCATTTTGCTGTTGCATGTGGATATACTGAAAGAATAGCAAATAAAGTGTAGCAAGCGAAAGTAGCGCACCTCTTTACCTTTCAGAAAAGAGTATAAAATGTTTAGTGTAACTCCAGATATAAGTAAAAACATAGACCAGTCTCACGCGTTTTACCCTGAGGCTTCATCATATACTAAAAGACCCAGTTCAGTCCTCCCGTTTTGATCACCTAAATAGTTCATCAGAGGGGGTTAAATATACTGTGCAATGTCTTATTTGCTTTTAAACTCATTTAAAAATGTTTATTTAACTACATTTTCCAGAATACTGGGACAGCTTACACCTCCAGCAGTGTCTTCCACAAGAGATACACTTTATATTCTTTAAAATGTCAAATCCCTGTTGAAAAGTCACTTTTCACCTCTTATCGTGTCTGCCCGAATAGAGCTGGTAACACTGAAAATGCCAAATAATTTGAAGGGCATGTAAAATGGTACCAGACTGTAAGCTCGTGAGCCGGGCTCTCTACCTCATGTATCGGTGTGTTCTTGTTCATCTAACTTTGTATATAGTTCCCTACTATACTCTGTACCAATCGGTACATAAACTAAAATGTCAGGGAACTTTAATAACTTTTACAGAAGTAAACTTTTTTTTTAAATTAATTTCAATTAGTGAAAAAAGTGACATGTTAAATGTTCAGATCCTATTGGTCTCTCAGACTGTCTGTTACATATTGTTAATGTGTCAGAACAGGTATTTATTAAATGCAGTTCAGTTCAAGTGATTACACCCAATCCCAAGTCTGTGAACTAAGCACATACTCATAATTATTATTTTACCAGTATAAAATGTTTACATCCGGAACTGGTAACTATTCACCTATATCTGACATAGAAGCAGCTCCTTCCTCCGTCCTCTATAATAATGAATGGGTGGGTTTAATAATTATTTTAAATTTAACAACAGCAGGAATGTTTTATGTGATTTCTTTGCTGTGCCATTCATCCCTGCCCCCAGTACATGTAGTAGCAAAATTAGGTAATTGTCTGCGCAACTGGCATTTGGCTCTTGTGTTTCACTGCCTTCTCTTTATTGTCTTTAATTGTTATGTAGTATCGCAAGGACCTACACCCACGATACACCTTACTGAACATGAACCGGCTGCTTCAGGGTCTGCAGAAGCTCTACGAGGTCACACTCCTGATCAGCTGACTGGCTCTGTGAAAAGCATGGGTAAGACTTAGACTTCTTCTTCACCTTTCTCTGGAATCATCATATACAAGCAATGAAGATATTACTTTAGTTACCATCATCTGAATTATCAGTTGTGTCATCTCAGGTTAATGCAGGGCTTGACAAATTTAATTAGATTTTAGGAGCCAGCAAAAACATTTAGGAGCCAGACAATCACGCAAGCATACACGCAATTCATAAACACAAACGCCTACTTTACATATACACATATATACAAACACCTCACACACACCTACTTTACATATACACATATATACAAACACCTCACACACACCTACTTTACATATACACATATATCCAAACACCTCACACACACACACCTACTTTACATATACACATATATACAAACACCTCACACACACCTACTTTTCATATACACAAATATCCAAAAACCTCACACACACACCTACTTTACATATACACATATATACAAACACCTCACACACACCTACTTTACATATACACATATATACACACACCTCATACACACCTACTTTACATATACCCATATATACACACACCTCACACACACCTACTTTACATATACCCATATATACAAACACCTCACACACACACCTACTTTACATATACCCATATATACAAACCTCACACACACCTACTTTACATATACACATATATACAAACACCTCACACACACCTACTTTACATATACCCATATATACAAACACCTCACACACACCTACTTTACATATACACATATATACACACACCTCACACACACCTACTTTACATATACACATATATCCAAACACCTCACACACACACCTACTTTACATATACACATATATACAAACACCTCACACACACCTACTTTACATATACCCATATATACAAACACACACACACCTCACACAGTCTTTTCTTGTTTTCTTCTTGATGTGTCCCCCTCCCTGCTGCTTTACCTCTTTGCAGGGGAGGGGGACATTCGTGTTGCAGCCTATCTGCCTGCTGAGTGCCAGGATGTCACGTGACAACACCCGGCACTCAGACAGGCGTTGCGCGAGGGGGCGGAGCTTGCAGTCTGTGCGGATGGCACAGACTTTACCCCTTCTTGCTCCAGAAAAATAAAAAAAATCAGATGGCAGCGGCGAGGGGACCATGAGGCCGACAGCACCCAGGCGCCAGGTCTAATTTCCTGGTCGCCATGGCGAACTGGAGCCTGGGGTTTGTCGAGCCCTGGGTTAATGACCATACTATTTGGAACATGTAATGGGGATATTGCAGATTTTATGCATTTTTAATGCTTGATCTCTTGAGAACAGCTATCCTAAGGTAAATTGGTGCATACGAATAATAATTTACTTACATGTTGATTGAAATCAGAACATAGATTCATTTTTTTCTTTTAATTTCCCTCTAGATAATTTCTTGTTTGCTTGATTATTATTAAAGAAAGTGATCTCCCTTTGTATGCTTTTTGTTCTGAGATCGGTAAAGTCAGATTTCTGCTCCTGCCTAGGGATTTCATGTTCTTTGCCTAATTTCTCACGCATATGTTGCGAAAGGACTTGACTTCTGACTTGTTTTGATATCCTGGGTTCACTGGATGAACCTGGTTAGAAGCAGCTTTAGGACACTTTCACATACTCCAGGGTGCACATGTAAAAAAGTCTCAATAAGAGACGGATAGAAACATAGAATGTGTCGGCAGATAAGAACCATTCGGTCCATCTAGTCTGCCCAATTTTTCGAAATACTTTTATTAGTGCCAAGTTCCCTATCTTTTATATCTAGGATAGCCTTGTGCCTATCCCACGCATGCTTAAAATCCTTGACTGTGTTTACCTCTACCACTTCTGCTGGAAGGCTATTCCATACATCCACTACCCTCTCAGTAAAGTAATACTTCCTGATATAACTTTTAAATCGTTGCCCCTCTAATTTAAGACTATATCCTCTAGTTGTGGTAGTTTTTCTTCTTTTAAATATACTCTCTTCCTTTACTGTGTTGATTCCCTTTATGTATTTAAATGTTTCTATCATATCCCCCCTGTTACGTCTTTCCACCAAGCTATACATGTTAAGATGCTTTAACCTTTCCCGGTAAGTTTTATCCTTCAACCCATGAACCAGTTTAGTAGCCCTTCTCTGAACTCTCTCCAAAGTATCAATATCCTTCTGGAGGTATGGATGGTAGCAATCAGTATTAAACCAAGGAAGTCCCATATGGAATCTTGTTAGACAGACTCGGATACCAGTATCTCATTTAGATACGTCTATTCAATAATAATATTAAAGTCAGTTTGTGCAATGCGAAATGAAAAGATTGTTTGCACACTGGATCACTCCGCAAATATAAAGACCGGGGGGATACATGCAAGACCTGATGACCCTGATGAAGTCTATTGGTAAGACAAAACGTGTAGGTCGAATGTTACCTCTATTATTGTGCCTACTTCAAATTTGGTCCTCTACGCTCACCGTAACCCGGAAGTGGAATCGCTGTGCTGTGTCTCTGAGGCACATGAGACGATCAGTTTCAGCAACATGGAGAGCCATGTTTTTTCCTATAGAGAACCGGGACTACTGTGCAATAACTTATACTGATGTAAGGCTGTGTGGAGTGATAATAAAACTCTTGTCCATTTAATCCATACGAGGATCTTCAGTGTGCCTCTTCGTTTTGAACAGGATCCATTCAGGTGTTTTCTTCAAGTGCGGCAAATCTGCCTTCCCAGTGCTTGCTATCTACGCTCCTTAGTTTATAGGAGCTTATTTTGTGAAATTGCCAATGCAACTAAACTATTTGTACATTTTCTATTTGTGAATAGATGTACTGCACCATACTGGTTGTTTTTTTTTTTTTTTTTTTTTATATTTCAGATACAGTACACCAGCATGTGAGATCATAACATATTTTTTATATATTTTTACACGTGTGTGTGTTTTTTTTTTTTTTCTGTACCCTGTTGGGTGACACTGTTACCAATTATATTTAATACAAGTCACTTTTTGTTGGTTACTATTAACCCCAGTGTGTTTCAGTTGGTTTCACTGTGTGGGTTTGTGATTGTATCAAACTGTTTTGCTAGTTTGCACACACTGCACAAAGGACACGGTTTGATAAGTGTATCTGTTATTGTACATTTTTATTTTACTTTGTATTTATATTTGATATTTTTATTAAGTGTCTAGTTTTTTGCTATTCAGCAGAGGTGGCCTGTTTTTCAACCTGAGCTGCAGGGGTTTTGTGGACACACCTATTTAATTATTGTGTTGGTATTCACTCCACTTAGAGTCTGGCTAATTGCTCATCCTTCATTTTATTTTCTTAATATTAAAGTCAACCTGACGCCTAGACCAAACTGAAAGGGAAAAGAAAAATGTTGATGTGCTAAACTAGACACAGGCTCAAATAATATAAATGTATAAAATGAAGTCTACCAAACAGGTGTGAGCATGCTGCAAATACAGTGTGATTCGCTGTACAGTGTATGCAAAAACTGTCTGCGCTTCTCACCCTAATAAAGTTGGCAACAATTTATATAAACATAATATAGATGAGAGGTTTTGGTTATATGAATTTGCCAAAGCATAATTAAGCTGACCCGCCACGTCAATAGGGTGAGAACCTAACCTCTCCTCCTATCTCGTGGGCACACAAAGCAGTTTAAACTGCTACCTAAACCTTTTTAATGGGGGACGGAGCTAGCCGTTGAAGAGTGCAGGGCTGCAGATCTCTGTACCTTACAAGCATCTAAATTGGTTTTATATATGGCTAACCTGCACAAAAAGGTGATTAACAGACTGCCAGACGGCAATACAGTCATGGGACGCAACTCCAAGAAACGGGAGAAGCAGAAATGTGCTCCAAGTCCCGATATATCGACCTTCCTGAGTAGGCCTCAAAAACCTATGCCGATTCCGCACGCGGCCTCACATGCTGAATATACAACAGAGGACCACTGATTCTTCAGTGGAGGACCCGACGAGTCTCATGGAAGCCCCCGGCTACTCGAAGACACAACCCTGCAGCCTTGATGATGCACCCTCAACCAAGGGAGATCTCAAAAAGCTGATCGGTGAACTGCAGAAGATCTGGAAACAAGATTTGGTGGGAGTCAGTGCCGACATTTCTGCCCTACAATCGAAGATGACTGGGTTGGAAGCCACGAAAGCAGACACGCAGAAACGCCTTACAGAGCTCACAGCAGCATCGGAGACGACGGAGCTCCTTACCAGACAGGTATGCGACCTGCAAAAACAGGTCTCCCTGCTGGATGCGAAGTTACGGCACGCGAATGTTCGGATCAGAGGTGTGCCGTAGGGCCCGCGGCCCTCCGGCTGTTTGTTACAAAACTGAATGCCCTTCTCAGGCCTGACTACCAGACGGATTTCCAGCTAAAAAGGCACAGCGAGCTCCCCCTGAGGCGCCTCGAGATCGCTCTTGGTCTTAGCGGCAAAAGAGGCCCCACCGAATTTGAAGGTGTGGAGATCCAGATCTTCGACGATATTGCACCGGCTACGATGTTCTGGAGGCGCTCCATGCGCCCACTTACAACTCACCTGCGCAATTGTGGCGTAAAGTACAGATGGGGACTTCTGACAGTCTCCACGGAGGAGATGATTCTCTCTATTGAAAGTCCAGCGGACATTGATAACTTTCTCCACAACTTGGGTCTGCCACCGCTGATGCCCCCTTTCCGAGATGAGCAACATGGATACACCTGATCCGGCGGCCGGGACTGTGCAAGCATAAGAACAAACCTATATTTCCCATCCACTGGTGCTGGACTCTCTGCTGGTGACAAGTTTTTTCGACCGATGTGTTTATCACCGTTGTGTTTTTTGTGTGTGTTTTTTTTGATAATTTTTCGAGACTTTTATTGTTGTGGTAGCTTCTGCTGAGTTTTTATACTTGCAGCACTGTGTCGCATACTCCAATGCTGTTTTTTGCCCATGCTAATGGATTCCTCCCCCTAGGGGCACCAAGCCCACTCGTTCGTGAGTGTGCAATCTTGCATGGTTACAAAAGTTGACCATGTGGCCCGTTTTCTTTTTGTTCAGGACACCCTTGTCTTGCCGGTACTCCCACTCTAGGGGTACCCTGTCTCCCCCTCTGTTTTCCTTCTTCTCTGCTGTACTAGTCCTCTCCTCTTTCTCCCATTTTTTTCTTGTCTTTTAAAATCTCTTTCTCCTTCTTATTTGGTGATAGTGGGTCCACTAGACTAATTATTACTGGTATAACGCAATGGATACTGCATTTTATTTTGTCCAATGTTCATTTAGTAATTTGGTTCAGTCCCTACCGATGACATTGTTCCGACAAGGTACTGATTGCAAAACACTACTAGATGCCCTCTCTGTATGTTTAAGCTCAGACGTTAATCAATGCCAAGCATAGTACTATTTGCAGTATGTACTACTCTATGTATTGAGGGTCGCCAGGCTTCACCATCTAAGCCAGGGGTCCTCAAACTTTTTAAACAGGGGGCCAGTTCACTGTCCCTCAGACCGTTGGAGGGCCGGACTATAGTAAAAACAAAAACTATGACCAAATTCCTATGCACACTGCATATATCTTATTTTGCAGTGAAGAAACAAAACGGGAACAAATACAATACCGTATTTGCTCGATTATAAGACGACCCTGATTATAAGACGACCCCCCCAAATTTGTAAATTCCTTTAGGAAATAACTAAAAGCCTGATTATAAGACTACCCTATAGGAAAAAAGTTGAACTTGTATATATGTAAATTGATTTTTAATATTTAATAAAAACTTTATATAATATAATATATTTTTATTTCCTTTTATGTGCCAATGCGGCCTCTCTCCCCTCCCCCAGCTGTCTCTTTCCCCCCCAGCGTTGTCTCTCTCTCTCCCCAAAACTTCTCTCTCTTCCCCCCCCCCTCCCCTTGTCTGTGTCTCCCCCCCCCCCCCCTCCCCTTTGTCTCTCTCTCCCCCCCTCCCCTTGTCTGTGTGTGTCCTCCCCCCTCCCTTTGTCTCTCTCTATCCCCCCCTCCCCTTGTCTGTCTGTGTCCTCTGTCCCGTCACGTCCCCCCCCCCCCCCTTTATCTGGTTTCGTTCCCTGGTGGCTAGTGGGGGCAGCCGGGGGATGTCTGCACGATACGTGCAGACATCCTCCATGCTGCCCGACACGGCAGTCTATGATGATGGACAGCTGGACAGACTGCCGTGTCGGGCAGCATGGAGGATGTCTGCACGTATCGTGCAGACATCCCCCAGCTGCCGGATTCACCCTGGTGCCTAGTGGGGTAGCAGAGGATGTCTGCACGATGAGCGCAGACCTCCCCTGCTGCCGCCCGGCACGCTCGCCGGGACTTCTGTGACGAAAGCGGAAGTACCCGGCTTCTTCATAGAAGCCCCGGTGGTCGTGCCGGGCGGAAGCAGGGGAGTCTGCGCTCATCGCGCAGACATCCCCTCCTGTTAGAGAGGGGGATACAGGTCCCCTGCAGCTCTGCTGGGGACCTGGATCCATGTCTTATAGTCTGACCTCAATTTGAGGTCAGATTATAAGACGACCTCGAATGTAAGACGAGGGGGATTTTTCAGAGCATTTGCTCTGAAAAAAACCTCGTCTTATATTCGAGCAAATACGGTATTTAAAATGAAGTAGAGTTAAATCAACAAACTTACCAGTATTTCAATGGGAATAGTGTGCCAGTCAGATGCCCAGGAATATTGTGCCAGTCAGATGCCCAGGAATATTGTGCCAGTCAGATGCCTAGGAATATTGTGCCAGTCAGATGCCTAGGAATATTGTGCCAGTCAGATGCCCAGGAATATTGTGCCATTCAGATGCCCAGGAATATTATGCCATTCAGATGCCCAGGAATATTATGCCAGTCAGATGCTCGTTATACCTCCCTCCTCCCCCTCTTCCCCATTACGTCCGACCGGACGTCTTGCGCAGTGTTCCCTCCTCCCTGCACGGAGGAGGGAAACACAGTTACCGGATCCGGATGTGACGGAATTGTTTTTCTTTTTTTTTTTTCGTTTTCCTGCAGCCGCATCTGCTGCGGCTGCAAGAAAGAAAAAAAAAGGTAAACAGCGGGGAGCGGGAGGTGCTGGCAGCACCCCCCGCGGGCCGGATAAATGTGCTCGGCGGGCCGCATTTGGCCCGCGGGCCGTAGTTTGAGGACCCCTGATCTAAGCTTCAGTTTCGAGGTTAATCTGAACACCCGCAGTTAGTTAGCCTGTTTTGGTATGTTATTTCTTACAAATTTCTCTGACCTACTGTGATTTTTGCTCTGAAGTTAACGTGATAACAAAATATAAACTTTGTATTTTCTGTAATAGCTGATTATTTACTTCATATATTTAATATTTTTCTTATTCTGTACATGCAATGTTTGGTACTTGTTTGCCATAATAAAAAACTTTGATTAAAAAAAAAAAAAAAAAACCTTTTTTAATGTGTTGGAAGAGGTGCAATTAAACGTTCTCCCAAATAACCCCTTGACAGCAAGCTGCAACCAGACAATGAGGAGCCAACAACCTTAACTATGTGCAAGCAGGAGAAAGAAAAATGTTGGTGCGCTAAGAAAGTCACAGGCTCAAATAATATAAATGTATAAAATGAAGCTTACGCAGACCGTTTAGGGACACTAAACTTCTAATAGAAGCATATATGTTTAGTGTCTCTAGTATAAGTTTAAATCATCATGTTCATTTAATAGCTTATCCTCTGATCGACAACCGTCATGCTTCCTTGAGAAGCAGGCAACTGATCTATTTGGGACTAGGTCTGTTGACGTCCCGTAAATACAAGGGTCTCTATATGCTCTAACAGAGAGAGACCTCAGACGTTCACGCAGATCACAGTGCCGATTGACTTTGCCAGTCTCCCAATACACTCTGCCTCAGCTGAGAAGCAGAGCTGAAAGTAAACCTGTGTCTATCTTTAACGGGACTGAATTACCTAAATCAGGCCCCGACCAACCCCGGTCACCATGGCGACCAGGAAATCAGTCCTGGCGCCCGGGTGCTGTTAGCCAAATGTAGCCCCTTGCAGCTGCCTTCCGGTTTATTTGAAGCTTAGCGCGAGGGGGAAAGTCTGTGCGGATTGCAAAGACTGCAAGCTCCGCCCCCTTGCGCAACACTCTCTAGTGCCGGGTGTCACGTGACATCTCGGCACTCGGGAAGAAGAATAATCAAGGTGGCCTGTGCCTCTAGAGGTGTGTGTATGTGACTGACTGGATGTTTGTGAGATGTGTGTGTGACTGTCTCTGTACTGTCTCTGTATGTGTGTATGTTTGTGTGATATGATGTGACTTTGGCTCCTAATTTTTTTGGGCTGGCTCCTAAAATCAAATCAAGTTTGTCAAGCCCTGACCTAAATATTGTTTTTATTGTGAATATAAAAAAAATATTGAAATTGGTCTATATATTGTGTTAGCCAAATTGCAAGCAAATCCATGCAGAGGAGAACAGTGTGTTTTAAATATGTCTGGAGTCTCCTGTTTATGACATCACCTGTGCCTTGATATGCAAATGTGCTGCTTTTTAATGGGAAATGTATATCAAGCCACAGGTGATGTCATAAACAGGAGACTCCAGACACATGTAAAACACATTTTCTCCTAATTTAGACATTTGCTTGCAATTAACACAATGTTTAGGTCAAAACACTGTTTAGGTGATACAGTCCCTTGATACACATCAGGTTTCCTCTGGAGAAGGCACACTCCTATTTTAACTCTTGCTTCTTGTAAGGAGCAAGGTTTTGTTTGTTTTTTAAGTTTTTTTGTGTCCCTTTTAATGAGATATTTTACTGTAAAGAAAAATGTAAAATTGTTTCCAATGATTTAATGTAATGTATGTGTAACACTTCATTTGTGTGTTGCAACTTTCCTGGAATTTCAAACGACTCATTCTGCAAATAATAAAGGAAACATCAACTCATGCTACATAGACGTACAGCTCCTCGGATGTAAACAAACCATAAGTTGCACACTAGATTCAAGGAGTTACCTCTTCAAAGACCCATCAGTGTATAAAAGGGTTGTAGTCTGAAGTATGAACCTTCTAGAATCTCCTAAACCTGGATGTTGAGTTTATTACTTACACAGTAAAACACAAGTAAAGTGACTTAATTAAACAATTATAGTTTACGTATAGGTAGATAGGCTGTCAATATATAGAATAAATACCGGTTGTTGTGGTTCGTGGTTTTGGATGAATTAATATGGCGCAATGGATTTCACTATTAACACTGCTGTGTTACTAACTTAAACACTAATATAGTTATTAAAATCACATGCAATTGAATAATACCCCAAAGCAAACCAATTTGTATTAGGGATTCTGGCAGAATTAGATCCAAGCAGACAATTTCCTAATTGACAAATCTCTCAAACACACACTGCTGCTGCTTGGATAATAATTTAATAAAGCAAGTTTATCAGCAATGCTAACTAAACAATTCTCTTAACAATATACATGTTCTATGCTAAGCTAAGAAACTAGCAAATGGGTTGAAGTCTAAACTACAGTAAAAAAAATTATAAAAGAAATTTGATACAGTAAGTTTTTATACTTATTCCCCAGGTAATCTTTGTAGCTGCATCTCTGGGTGGATCAGCCTCAGGATCAATCAGTACCTGATGGTTCTGTAGGAAGTTACTGGATCTAATACATCACATTGCCTTACTGGATTTGGAGATAGTTTGGTTACATCTTCCCTCGTCCTCAATCATTGCCAAGAGTGTCTAGCTACCTGAATAGCATTAGTAACATTTTACACACACCTCCTAGATTCCCACCTTCCAGCCCCCAAACTGTACTAGTTACTGTGCAGGACACAAACAAACACATCCTTTGTCTTAAAGTAACCCTTCCACTGCTGGTAACATTTTAATGAAAGGGAATGCCTGAATAGAAAAAATGAATTATATGGTGGAAAAGCAAACAATATCATATCACCACACCTGTCCTAAATGATGAGGTTTGGTTCACGCATTTTTACTCTGTTCTAGACTCCTCATCACCATTTAAAGCAGCCCAACCTGTGCAAAGTCGGGAAGTTACATAAACTTGTGCAAGGATTCTAGAAGTGACGTGTTATCCTTATTTGCTTGTTTCAGCTGGTAATCTGAATTGAGAGTATTGCAGGTTATAGATATAGTGCACTGACCTAGATATAAACAGCACTTTGCCTGGTGTAAGTATGGCTGAACCCCCCCCCCCCCCCCCCTTCCTGGGTGTATGTAGTCCAATCTAAGTTTCTTACAACAAAACAATACTTTCTTTCGAATAAAAGCACTATCCTAGGGCCTCCTCTGATCCTTACTAATACAGGGGAGTTAAACTCCCTGAATAGCTCTATGATGTATAGAGGGTGAATGTCTCCTCAGGAACATCCTTAGCAGCAGCCACTTCGAAAAGGCAGGGAAGTTGAGATAGATTGGTGTCCATGGCAGACCTTGGCGCCCCAAGCTAATTAAAATGCTGAGCTTGTAGCTACCAGCACCCTTTTCTCTGTGTCTGTTTATCGCCAAACAGTGAGAGGATGTAGGCAGAGATGTGCCTGTTGTGCCCACATGTCGATGAATGAGAATGTTGGTTGGGTTTTTTGGGGGGTATATGGCCTCCTTAGGTATACTGCCTCCTTAATTCACATGGCTAATGGAATTATGAAACATTCCAACCACTGTGCTCAAACATTTGATTGGTACTTTGTGTATGTTTTGCTTTGTGAAATAGATTTAAATTTGATTACTGTTTTATCTACGTATATTTCAGCTTTACTGTCTGGTGACCAAGAAGAGATCATTTCAATCATTGTGGGTGCAGAAGATGTACCATCCACCTCAACAGCCATATGCCATCAGTCTTCTGCCGTTTCCTCCTCATCTAATGGGCATCTTGATGCCTCTGTTGCTGTCCTGGTGGACAAAACCACAGAACAACTAAGCAAAATGTCAGAACTGATGTTATCCCAAAGACATTCCGAAGAATCTCACCATTTAGAGATCATGGATGCATTGCACGGCATTCGGAGTGACTTAGCTGAACTAAGAAACCAGACCCAAATTTCAAATGAAGTCCAAAATCAGAAAAGACTCGACAATAAATTATTCCGAAAGCAACTTTTGCAAATAAAAAAAGAGAAACTGGAGATTCTGAGGATGAAATATGGCCTTGCAGTCCCGAGTCCAGCTAATCCACCCAGCGAGCAGCAACCACAGCAGTCGCAAGAAGAGGAATCCAGCAACGAAGATGACATTTCAAACCCCCAGGTCAAAAGGTTGCGTAAAGGGAAAGAAAGATTCATCTTGCTCTTCTGAAAATTTTCTCTGGACGGTTATTTTTTTTATTTTGTTTAAATAAGTGAAAGCACTGGGTCAGGCGGTCAGACCTCGAGGCACAGGCTAACTGAGATTTGTTTTTGGTTTTTTTAATTCCTTCTTTTTTTTTTTTTTTTTACTTTGTACTCAAAAGTAAACCTATGTTGCCTTTCCTTTAGAAATTTGGAAAAAAAATTGTAAAAAAAAAAAAAAATCTATTTTTTGAAAATAAAATTGAGTACTGTTTTTTTGTCTAGCAATAGAGATTAAACAAAATGTAATATTTAGTGAAATTTACAAAATACCTTTTTTTTTTTTTTATTGAGCAACATTCTATAGATTTTTTTTTTTTATTAAAGGAACTCAATTCTTTTTACGGTGAATGTAAAGAATTTTTTAAAAAATTATTAATTTCACTGTGTTAGCAGAAATGGAGGCAAATATTTTTAAAATTACACATTTCTCACTGAAAAGTCATTAATTTGCATATCAAGCCACAAGGTGATGTCATAAACTGGAAACACCACAGAAACATTTTTCTTAGCAGAATGGTAAAAAAAAAAAGATATATATATTTTTTTTAGTCTGTACATTCCCGGTATCAACGAGCTGAGTCCCTTTAATTTTAGGATAAAAAAAAAATAGAAATGTAAATATGTATTTTTTTTTTTTAACTAACTAAAATAATAGCATGTGATATCACTAAGTACCATAGAGTAAAGAGGAAAAATACATGTGTAGCTTGTATATATAAAGTTGTAGCTATTGTTTATAAAAAAAATTATGATGTATTGTTTTATATTTGCTTAAAATATGAATATACTATTTTATACAATGTACATAAATGGTTTGCTCAATAACTGGTAAAGTTGCCTTTTTCTGCATTTCTTAAATTTAGTAAAAATAATATGTTTTATTCTAACTACAGTAAAGTATTGCATTGACAGTATTATCCATTTTTCGCATTAGCAGTGGAGGGAATGATGCTATGAAATATAATGATAATTCAGATAATGTATTGTACACTGTATTGTAGTGAATCTGTTAAAAATACTTTTTTGCTTAAGAGAAAAGAGGTTTCTATTTTCATTAAAATGAACATAAGTGTAAAATTAATTATGTTTATATGATGATGATTAATGATGATGATAATAATAATGGACACAAATGGGGTTATGTATAAAGGTCCTGCACATAAAGGTATTGGGAAGTTTTTTTTAAACAAAATTGGCCAATCACCAGTGTTTTAAAGGAGATTCCCTTTTATTTTATTTTATTTTTTTACTTCCCAATGTTTTTATGTGCAGGAATTTTTCCTCTGCCAAACAGTTTGGTGGAGCATTTGGGCCACTTTTCACTGTGCCAGTTTCTTCTTACCTGGGTTGTACAATTGCCAGCACAACCTGCAATGATGGGACTGCTGCACATACTCTTACAGAGCTCATTACGTGTGGAACAGCCTTCCAGATGCCATCATATTGTTCACTAGTCTAAAATCCATGAGAAAGATTTTATCCCTGCTTCAAAAAACAGAATAACAATACTAATATTTAATATTTTTATATCCGCATGTTTTTTTTTAATTATTAAACATGTTATCTCTGTTTAGATGTGCTTTATATGTTTAAGCTTATATCCCTGTACACATTCTCCATAACGTACTTTGTGTAAATATGTATGTATTGTTTTTATATATTTGTGATGTGAGTAAGTTTGCTTTGGTCTGGACATGGTCCTCAGGGCATACTTGAAAATGAGCGAGATCTCAATGTATTGTTCCAAGTAAAACATTTTATAAATACAAAAAATAAACCTAGTGCTGACTCCCACCTGCTGTTGGGAGTTAGTATTACACATTAGCATTGGCCACTGTTTCTGCCAGCTTTATATATAACCCTGAAAGTGCGTTAGCCCCCATTCTTTTGGGAATCCGTGGCAGGTAGGAGGTTATTACCCAAGTTAATGGTACTCATTTTACTGGCCTCTCACAGATGAAAGTCTGAATAGATTCTGCATGCACATGATTGATGCATAATTGTGGTTGAATCTGTGTATTTCTAACGGAGCTATATGCAGAAAAGAAAGGTGTATGAGGAGGACCATGCAGTGGATTATCCAAGTGCTTTAAAAAGTTAGATCAAGCTTGATACCTTTTCAATCCATTAATACATATATATATATGATGCTCATACATCTTTTTGTCAGCAAGTCACAGCAACATACCTCCCAATTTCCACCGGCGAATTAGAATGCCGGAGGGCGGATTTTGGGAGGTCGAGTGTCAGCATTGTCACTGATACCGCTACTACACGTGTGCAGTAGGCATTCTCCAGTGTCCCCGACACTGGATTGAAGTCTGGAATCCCGCTATCCAGCCAAACTTTACCTCTGTTGCGAAAGGAGGTACTGGGGTAGAGCTGAATGGCACAAAGCCTGGACAGTTGTGAGGCACGCAGTAATGATATTAAATACATGGTAACAGGCAATGGGTATTAAAGGCAGTCTCCTTCAAAGTCGCATGTTTTTAAAGCCTTTTGACAAGAAGGCTGCATCCATTTTTTCTTCATGTTTGAGCATAGGAAAACGAAGCAGAGAGCTATTTATGCCAAGAATATTGCAGTTTTTTGTAACATAATGTATAAATAAAGCTAAAAATATTACAAGTTCCCAAAAAGGGGTTTATTATATATTTTAAGCTTTATTTATATTTTCTATGTACATGTTTTTGTGTACCTTTAAAACATTTTTTGATACATTATGCTTGTTTATTTGATACAAAGTTCCCAGGTTTAGGCATTGCAAGCGTTAGTAATTGAAATCACTGTGACATATAAAAGAATAGACTAGAGGTACTCCTCCTCTATTCTTTTATATGTCACAGACGAAGCTGATGGGCGGAACGAGTTTTGCCACGCCCATCACGGAAGAGGAACACTGAAAGTCATTCGAAATCAGGCCTGGGACCGATACATGTGGACTTCTCCGGTGTGAGTGTCATCCAGATGAACTGCTCGGCCAAGCTGCTATTCGGCCCTGTGGCTGGTATATACCACTCTTTTGAAAATAAATCTGTTTGGAATATATAGCACTGTTTACCACACTTCTCCTGGTTATGTAGGGCTATTGTGCCATAATTTACCCCTATGTATAACATTATTTCCTCCAGAAAAGATGCCACAGTGCGCACCTGTTCAAAATAAAAGAAAGTGATCTAATTGCTGTTTTATAATTTGGTTGCTGTTTATAAAAAAAATAATTAAAAAATCTGCATAACTGTGCCTATTTTAGATCACTTTTTTTGGACTACGATTCTCACCCAGTCTGACATTATCTGGCCAAGCGAGAGTACAGGACAGTAACGGCACAATTTGTCCAGCGTCTCCCTGGGACTGGGTGGTCAGGTTATACAAATCCCATGAGACCCAGGTTTGGAGTTGAACAGGAGCATCGCTGATGTCAAAGGAAGAAGTCCTGGAGCAAATAAATCAGACTGAAGTTCTGTAAAAAAAAAAAAAAAGGCGAGGAGAAACCATGTAAGCGCATTGGTGCACGGGTAAAGGTTTTATAGATACACACTGACACAGGTCTCAGGTACAGTAGAAAAACAAGAGCATTTATTAAAGCATAACATGGGGAATAGATACAGTCAGGCATCTGATAACAGAGATTAGACAATAGAACAGTAAGCGGATACGTTTTACATACAGTGGGAAACACTGGTGGGATATAAGGGGATTCATTTAACATTCACTCTGAGGCTCTTGAGCACTCTGAATACAGGGATAATACACTACGCCTACATGTGATAGGGCGAGCAGCACAACACTACATGCCTGCAGCTACTCTCGCTTTCAGTGCCCCCTCAGCCCCCCCCCCCCACGCGCATACGATCACCGCGAATGTGATCGTATGGGCGTTACACACATAGGCAGTGAAAGCTGATCTATGTCTGTTAAAGTGTTGCAATGATGCCTCAATAGAGGCATCATGCAACACCTTCTGTGCCCCCCTGGCATGCTCCTCCAATACAGCGTGCCCAGAGGAGAGCGACGAAAGAGAGAGAGAAAAATCTCTTCCGTCGCTCTGAAACCGCTACTTGACTGCCCCTAGAGGCAGTTAAGTATATTACAGTCTGTAAGAAAAAATGAAATAAATAAATGAATAAACTAAATAAATAAATGGGAAAAGCTAACCCTAGATCTACTAAACCTAGATCTAGGGTTAGGGTCATAATTAGGGTTACAGGGGGGTTCGGATGATTACAAGGGTTATATTAAGGGGTGGGGGTAGATTTAGGGTTAAGGTAAATTTTGAGTTGGGGTAAATTTAGGGTTGGGGTAAAAAAGTCACTGTAGAAGAAAATGGTTAGAAAAAAAAAAAAAAAACACTTATATTGTTTATTGCCCTATTACTTGAAATAAAACATAGACAAACAAGGAAACATTGGTATTAATAAACTCAGGACAAATATTAGAAATATATAGACGGGGTCTTTTTTACCATTTGTAATTGTGTAAAAAAAATAAATTAGGTCAAAGTTAGAAGAAGTGTTTTTTATGGCTTATTTTCAACATATTTTATATTTTTTTAATAGTAAATTATATCATATGATGAAAATAATAGTATCAAATGAAAGTCCTATCTGTCCTTTAAAAAATGATATATAATTTGTGTGGGTGGACTGAACACAAAGAAAGAAATTCACAGTTCAGTAAACGTATGACAAAAATAATGGAATTCTGGTCTTCAAGGCACATCAAAAGCAGCATAGCACTCGGTCACTAAGGGGTTAAATGACAACTGTAGCAAAAACAAGTAATGTTGCAAGTAGTTACAAGACTGCATTGAGTATAGAATTTTTAATTAGAAATGTTTTAATAAAAGAATATACATAATGTACCTTATTGAGCCCTCTTTGCTCTGTATAACTCTAATAGGGAGCGGACATGTTGTTTAGAATCTTAGGATTCTTGGTTCAGATGAAGGAAGATCTAACGATCTGACCCAAGATTCTAAACAACATGTCTGCCCCCTGTTAGAGCTAAACAGAGCAAAGATGGCTCGATAAGGTACATTATTTATATTCTTTCATTAAAGCATTTCTATGCAAACTATCTACACTTGATGCAATATTTCAAAAAAACATTAGTTTGTTTTTTACTACTGTTGTCCTTTAAAGCTGCAGCAAATGACCCTCCATTTACTCGGATTTAAAAACCCGGATAAAGGAAGTTTTATCTGAAGAAATACTAGCAACTTCTCAGTCCAGAAAGAGGTCTCATCCTGGCGAGCCCGGGATTTGGATTCAGACGACACAGGAACCTGTTTTGAAGAAGCTGCCTATTGGTCCTCAGCTGAGGAAGATGCAGCCTTTATACCTTTGTATGAAAGAGCCAGTGATAAGTGTATTTGATTGATTCATACTTCTGAAGCTGACTGTAAGGCCTCACCCAGTATGCAGACTCATCCAAGCTGTGATTTCACTATCCTTTCGCTATGCTTGCATGTTTATTTTCTATGCTTGCTCCTGCTTTTGCTTTCCTCTCTGGTTTTGTTGATTGTCTATGCTTGTTCCTGCCTTTGTTTTGTATACCTGTACTTTTTTCGCTCTCTAGCTTGGCCACATAGTGGTATCATGGGCATCCGCAGAAATTTTTGTCAGGGGGGGGCATAATTTTACCGTCATCCTTTCTGCGCCGCGCCTCTTTTTGACAAGTTATCATGAAGTGCAGGAGCTTTGTCATTATCAGTGAAGGCATGCAAAGGGTTGATAAACCCTGCACCAAATACAGATCCACAGCACCAGATATAAACCAACCACACTAGATATAGCCTCACTGCACCAAATATAGATCCACTGTGCCAGATATAGACCCACAACACCAAATATTAACCCACGGTACCAGCTAAAAACCCATGACACAAGATATAAACCACAGCACCAGATAAATATCCAGAGCTCTAGCTGAAACTCCACAGCAACAGATAGAACAACATAGCAAAGATATAACCCCATAGCACCAGATACAACACTATAGCACACAATATAACCTATCAGCAGGCCCGGACTGGCCATCGGCCATGGGGCCGAGACCGGCAGGGGAGGTCCCAGCAGTGGCCTCTGGGTCCCAGGATCTCCCCTGCCGGTCTATGCAGGGCCGGCACTATCCGAGCGCCGGCCCCGCTGTTTGACATGAAGGGCCGGTGAGGACATCAAAGATCTCCCTCACCGGCCCACATGCTTTCAAATGCGGCCGCCGGCGGGGAGAGAGGGAGGGAGACTGGAGAGAGGACCCGGCGGAGCTCTAACTTGCAGCTCCACCGGGTTCCTCTCGCGAGATCCGGAGCATTGCCATGGCAACGACCGGATCTCGCGAGAGTGAACTCTAGCCCACAGGCTAGAGTTCACTCTCCACGAGGACCACCAGGGAACACGGCCTCCCAGTCTAAAGGTAAGAAGGGAGTGATGGGTGTGAGAGTGCTGTGTGTGATGGGTGTGAGAATGCTGAGTGTGAGTGATGGGTGTGAGAGTGCTGAGTGTGATGGGTGTGAGAGTGCTGTGTGTGATGGGTGTGAGAGTGCTGAGTGTGATGGGTGTGAGAGTGCTGTGTGATGGGTGTGAGAATGCTGAGTGTGAGTTATGGGTGTGAGAGTGCTGAGTGTGATGGGTGTGAGAGTGCTGTGTGTGATGGGTGTGAGAATGCTGTGTGTGATGGGTGTGAGAATGCTGTGTGTGAGTGATGGGTGTGAGAGTGCCGAGTGTGATGGGTGTGAGAGTGCTGTGTGTGAGAGTGCTGTGTGTGATGGGTGTGAGAGTGCTGTGTGTGATGGGTGTGAGAATGCTGTGTGTGATGGGTGTGAGAATGCTGTGTGTGATGGGTGTGAGAATGCTGAGTGTGAGTGATGGGTGTGAGAGTGCTGGGTGTGAGAGTGCTGAGTGTGATGGGTGTGAGAATGCTGAGTGTGAGTGATGGGTGTGAGAGTGCTGAGTGTGATGGGTGTGAGAGTGCTGTGTGTGATGGGTGTGAGAATGCTGTGTGTGATGGGTGTGAGAATGCTGTGTGTGATGGGTGTGAGAATGCTGTGTGTGAGAGTGATGGGTGTGAGAATGCTGTGTGTGATGGGTGTGAGAGTGCTGTGTGTGAGAGTGCTGTGTGTGATGGGTGTGAGAATGCTGTGTGTGATGGGTGTGAGAATGCTGTGTGTGAGAGTGCTGTGTGTGATGGGGGTGAGAATGCTGTGTGTGATGGGTGTGAGAGTGCTGTGTGTGAGAGTGCTGTGTGTGATGGGTGTGAGAATGCTGTGTGTGATGGGTGTGAGAATGCTGTGTGTGATGGGTGTGAGAGTGCTGTGTGTGAGAGTGCTGTGTGTGATGGGTGTGAGAATGCTGTGTGTGATGGGTGTGAGAATGCTGTGTGTGATGGGTGTGAGAGTGCTGTGTGTGAGAGTGCTGTGTGTGATGGGTGTGAGAGTGATGGGTGTGATGGGTGTGAGAGTGCTGTGTGTGAGTGCTGTGTGTGATGGGTGTGAGAGTGCTGTATAAATATTAGAATGGATTGTGTGTGTGTGGGGGGGGGGGGGGGTAAATAAACAAATACAATAACAGGCATTATGTGTCCCCCGGACATAATGCCTGTTATTTTATTTGTTTATTTACCCCCCCCCCCCCTACACACACACACACACAATCCATTCTAACATTTATACAGCACTCTCACACCCATACCACACAGCACTCACACACAGCACTCTCACACCCATCACACACAGCACTCTCACACCCATCACACACAGCATTCTCACACCCATCACACACAGCACTCTCACACCCATCACACACAGCATTCTCACACCCATCACACACAGCACTCTCACACCCATCACACACAGCACTCTCACACCCATCACACACAGCACTCTCACACCCATCACACACACACAGCACTCTCACACCCATCACACACACATAGCACTCTCACACACAGCACACACAGCATTCTCACACACAGCACTCACACAGCACTCTCACACACATCATAGACAGCACTCTTGCACTCTCACACACACACACATCACTCTCACACCGCCCCCCTCACACACACACAGAACCCCCCAACACACTGCACAACAGACATAAACAATACTTCCAAATATATTTATATATATATATATATATATATATATATATATGTACACACACACACACACATACTGCAACCCTAAACACATTACATTCCAGACACACACTAGATCCCTTACCCAACTCTGGATCATCTACACACATACACACGCTAGATCCCTATATACACTCTGAAACCGTTATAAACACACACACTCACTAGATCTCCTATACACATTCTGGGTCCTTCAAACACACACTAGACTCATATATATATATATATATATATATATATATGTGTGTATATATACACACACTAGATTCTTTGTAAGCAAACACATACTACACCCCTAAACACACACTACATCTATATATACACACACACACACACTATAGCCTGTATTCACACACTTGCTATATCCCCTATACACACATTCTCTACAGCCCCTAGCCACATATGCATCACATTACACCACAAACACAACACAACTAAAACCGACCTTATTACACAATACCACACCACAATCAGCTCACTCTACACACACGCAATCCCACAAGCAGGCTCCAAACACATGCTCAATACTCTTTCCTGGCATTTTTGTCTCTTGGTATCCATTTATAGAGACACCAGAGACAAGTTGCAAGGAAACACAGTGCAAGCATGTTATTAAATTTGCTTGCACTGTGCAGAACAAATACAGGGTTTTTTCTCATGCTAGAGCTCTTCAGCAGAGCTCTGTGCATGGTCTGCCCTGGAAGAGCATTGAACCAACATGCTCACTTTGAGAGGGAGCGTGTTTGTCATTGGTGATGACAAAACACACCTCCTCTGCCCCGCCCCCTTCTTAGTGGGCCGCTGTGATCAAAAAATGCCCGGGCCGAATTTTTCTCCCAGTCCGGCCCTGCCTATCAGCACCAGACACAACACTATAGCACACAATATAACCCAACAGCACCAGACACAACACTATAGCACACAATATAACCCCACAGCACCAGATACAACACTATAGCACACAATATAACCTCTCAGCACCAGACACAACACTATAGCACACAATATAACCTCTCAGCACCAGATACACTATAGCACACAATATAACCTCTCAGCTCCAGATACACTATAGCACACAATATAACCTGAAGAAAGAAAGTGTGACACTTAACCCAAATATAAACAGTGAACAAAATAGTGAATAAAGTGAAATGGTAATTAAATTATACTCCTCCTCTGGCACTGCAGCACCCGTAAAAGTGCTCCTCGGGCACTTGACAATAGAAAAACAAGACAGAGTAGGGGCGCATGTACCGGGAAGAGAAACAAAAAAACAACAATAGTGCAACACAGTTTAAATATAATTGGATGTATAGTAAATCTCTACAGGGGTGCACTCACAAACGGATATTGAAATCAGGCTCATCAGAATATTGTAGTCAGTCGGTTTTAATCATTTCCATCTAAAAAACACATTAAAAAGCCATTGCGCAGTGGCTAACACAAACCAGGCAATAAAAACAATGAATACACGTACAAAATATAAAGCACTTAAAGTGCAACTTGCGTGAAAAAGTCCCGAGAGGTAAAACTTCTTTCCTGCTGCCACCAGGATAAGACACTCAGGCTCTTTTCTTTGAAGAAATAAACAGCTGGATCCACTTCTCAACGCGTTTCGCCGGCTCTGCTGTCGGCTTCCTCAGGAGATTGGTGCTTTGTGCAAATTTGCAAATAAAGTGCTGAAAGACTGTAGCTAGGAAAACGCCTTAAAAAGGCTTCACAAAATACAATAACGTAGAACACCTGTAAAAAACACACAAATTAGGAGAGGGCACTTGTCTATGACGCAAGTGGGGGGAGGAAAAAACCCCACTATGCGTCCAGACTATGCGCGATCACGTGACCCGGACTGGAGAGAAGGAACCTACCTCCCTAACTATCCTCCCCGTCTATAGCTGTCACTCAGCGTGTAGGCTGACTCCCCATGACGTGACTTAGCGTCTATCCATAACCAACGAGAAGCGTTGGATAGATAGTCCGGGACACGTGACCTCCCTTCCAACACATACTGACTTACATAATACAGAAACCTGACAGATCTATACACAAACGCCTTGCCTCTAGAGATAACGAGCAATGAACCTTATCATATTGAAAAAAAGAAGAAGATCAACCAAAAAAATGTAACCAAAAAAATGTAAATGAAAGGCAAATGAAATAAAAATGATGATGGGAAATAATAATAGAGAAAAGAATAATAATTGACAAGTGGAAAAGGGGACAATAATGCAGAGGAAAAAAAGAATTAAAAGGAAAAAAATAATAAAATAAAATAAAATAAAATAAAAGGAAAAAATAATTAAAAGGAAAAAATAAATAAATAAATGAGTGGGTAGATAAATGGGAAAGATGTTGAATAGATAAATGAATAGATGAAAAGAATGGATGTAATGATAATGAAAAATAGAAAAGGAAAAAAGAAAGAAAAGAATGAAGAAATGAAGAATGGAAGAATAATTATAATGGAGAGTAAAAAATGTATATATATATATCTGTGGTGTGAAAGAAAATATATGGATAAATACTGAAAATAATGAAGGAAAAAATAAAGGAAAAAATAAAATAAAATAAAAAATGAAAAGAATGAAAAAAAGGAAAAAAATGGGAGAAGTGTATGCAGGATAAAAAATATATATAAAAAAATATATAGAAAATATATATAAAAAATATATATATAAAAAATATATATAAAAAGATATATATAAAAAATATATTAGTCTACAAAAAGTAAGTGGCTCAGCGTGTGGCAGTATCTGTGTACATACTAACACATCAATAACATTCAAAATGCATAATATACATAAATTTATACAAGTGACATCAATTAATAGGATATGGGAAACCAGATTATACATTGTATATAATGAGGACTAATAGTCCTATAGAATTACAGTATACCCTATTGACAAACAAGGGTGTTATATTTTGAACATTTAGAGGTAACTGATATGGACCTATAGTCTTCGATGGTAAGAGGCTGTGAAAACATGGAGACATCTGTTAGCATATCAGAGACAAAAACATTAGAGTGGTATGGTAGGTTGCCCAGAGAGGGAAGAGATGACTTTATATAGGTCAGTGATCAGTGAAGTTTAGAGATAGCCCAAAGGAAGGTTCAATTTAAATGAAGGACAGAATATCCAATTCAGTGTTTAGTCCACCATTTTTAAAGGTTTTAAATTTAAAGATCCATTCAGTTTCTTTTTTGGATAGTGTTTCTGCATGATTTCCCCCTCGCCAGTGGGGGTCTATTTTGTCAATTGCGAACGCTGAAAATGTGCACCAGACACAACACTATAGCACACAATATAACCCCACAGCACCAGATACAACACTATAGCACACAATATAACCTCTCAGCACCAGACACAACACTATAGCACACAATATAACCTCTCAGCTCCAGATACACTATAGCACACAATATAACCTCTCAGCTCCAGATACACTATAGCACACAATATAAACCAACAGCACCAGATACAACACTATAGCACACAATATAAGCATACGGCAACAGATACAACACTATAGCACACAATATAAGCATACGGCAACAGATACAACACTAAAGCACACAATATAAGCATACGGCAACAGATACAACACTATAGCACACAATATAACCCCACAGCACCAGATACAACACTATAGCACACAATATAACCCCACAGCACCAGATACACTATAGCACACAATATAACTCCACAGCACCAGATACAACACTATAGCACACAATATAACCCCACAGCACCAGACACAACACTATAGCACACAGTATAAACCAACAGCACCAGATACAACATTATAGCACACAATATAACCCCTCAGCACCAGGTACAACACTATAGCACACAATATAACCCCTCAGCACCAGATACAACACTATAGCACACAATATAACCCCTCAGCACCAGATACAACACTATAGCACACAATATAACCCCTCAGCACCAGATACAACACTATAGCACACAATATAAACAAAAAGCAACAGATTCCCTAAACACCCAAATTCCTAAATCCATGACATTTCTTTCTCTTTCCCCCTTTTTATATGTTTTATTCCTCCATGTTTGCCATCTCTTTCCCCATCATTTTATGTGTTTTATTCCTCCATGTCAGTGACCTCATTTCACCTACATTTGATCTTTTCTGCCCCATGTCACAATTTTGTCTGTATTCTGCTCTAATCAATCACCTCTTTTCATCCCCTATTATCTTTTCTGCCCCATGTCATCCCATTTTGTTTGCAATCTGCTTCCATCTATCACATCATTTTATCCTCCATTATCTTTTCTGCCCCATCCACTTGTCACCATGTTGATGGGAGCAGAGCCTGGTCAGAGGAGCTGCTCAGACTGGACAAATGGAGACCTCAGGGTAATGGGAGGGACCTCCCTGGATTTACCCCACTCTGCCATGTACCTTGGCTGTTTTGTTTTTTTAAAGCTATTATAAGCTCTTCCTACCTGTTACAGAGGCTTAGCTATGGTCTCTGAGTATCTTCCCCTGTTTCCTCCATGATGTTGCACTGCAGGCTCTCTTCTGTCAGTCATGCTGCCACAGGGAGGGCTGAGGGGCGGGGCTATAAGTTCATATCCCCGGGCACCCCTGTCATTGGCTCTCCATGCAGCATGACTGACAGCTGCAGAGACCTGCACCAATGTGGATGGGAGACCAGTATTACAGCAAGCAGAGTTGCAGAGAGCAACAGCTTTGGGTGCCACCTCCTGCCCCAGCAACTGGTGTGCAGTCCCCTAGGGACAACTAGAGGCTACATACTGAGTAAAAATAATTTTTTTTTTTAAGGGGCAATTGCAAAAATCCAGAGGGGGGGGCGCTTCCTTGCGGACACACATGAGTGGTATACAGAGCCAGCTTTAACTGTTCAGGTGCCCTGTGCAGGCATTTCCCATGCCCCCCCCCCCCTCATTCTTGTCTCCCCTCCCTCGGTGTCTCTCCCTTCCCATGTTTGCCCCTTTCCTCTTCCTTGCCATGACTGTCTCTCTCCAACTCCCCCATATCTGTTCTCTCTCTCCCCCTCCTCCCCCATATCTGTTCTCTCTCTCCCCCTCCTCCCCCATATCTGTTCTCTCCCCCTCCTCCCCATATCTGATCTCTCTCCCCATATCTGTTCTCTCTCTCCCCCCCTCCTCCCCATATCTGTTCTCTCTCCCCCCCTCCTCCCCATATCTGTTCTCTCTCCCCCCTCCTCCCCATATCTGTTATCTCTCTCCCCCTCCTCCCCATATCTGTTCTCTCTCCCCATATCTGTTCTCTCTCTCACCCCTCCTCCCATATCTGTTGTCTCTCCCCCCCTTCCTCTGTTCTCTCTCTCCCCCTCCCCTTCCTGTTCTCTCCTCCCTCCTCCCATTCAACTTTTTTTTTCTCTTGGCGCTCCCTGGGGTGTTGCGCCCTGTGCACTCACACACCCCTAAGGCTGGCCCTGGTGGTATCCCCCACAGAGTGGCATCCTTCTCTAGCTCAGCCACATAGTGGTATCCCCCATAGAGTGGCAACCCTTCCCTTGCTCAGCCACAGACTGGTACTCCCCCAGAGTGGAACCTACCAGTCCCGCTACAGTCTGGATACTGCCCTGTTCCAGAGTAGCCTCTACCTGTGATATATGACCAGAGAATCTGTATGTGTGAATTACTTCTGTTCCCTTAAAGAAATTATTCAGCAAAGCAGTAGTGCTGGTCTCCTCCGGAGGTTGCTCATGTAATTGTGGGCTATGTCTGCTCTTACGCCCTGTATCCTGATTCCCTATATATCTCAGCCCTGTCTCGGTACTCAGTACTGTGTTGAACTCTCATGCTCCTGTTACTTTAGTCTCTGCTCTGATTAATTTCTGGTTTTCTTGCTCTCTGTTATACTATTGCTCCATTCCAGGTTTTCTTAGTTTCCTCTTGCTTAGTTCCTCTATAAATGCAACCATTACATTACATTAACATTAATTTATATAGTGCCAGCAATTTATGTACCACTAGATACAGAGTATAGAAGGGAACTACATACTAAGTTAGACAAACTTGAACAGACTGGTAAATGAGGTAGAGAGCCCTGCCCGCAAGCTTACAATCTAGAGGGAATGGGGTACACAAGACACATAAGTGAGTGAAGAGGACAGAGGGAATGTAGTTGTAGCAACAGTTATGTGGAAGGTTGGCAGTAGGTGAGTTTGGCCAAAGAGTATTTGTGTGCGTTCTAGCTGGATCAGTTGTAAGCTACCTGATCTTAACAGTGATCAAGGACAGTGAGAGCTAGGTGGGAATAGCTAGAGGGAAACCAATCGGTATGCTAGTTGGATGGGTAGTAAGCTTCATTAAAGAGATGAGTTGTGAGGGACTTTTTAAAGTTTGAAAAGGAGGGAGAGAGCTGGATGCTCAGCAGAAGGGAGAAGGGGCAGCTCGGGCAAAATCTTGGATGCGCGAGTGGGAATAGGTGATGAGGTAGCAGGAAAGCTGTAGACCCACTGAGGAACACAGAGGAGGTGCAGGGAAGTATTGGTTCATGAGGGAGGCAGTATACGGAGGGGCCAAGGAGTGGAGGGCTTTGTAGGTTAAAGACAGATTTTTAAATTTAATCCTAGAGCAGACGGGGAGACAGTGGAGGGCATTGTAGAGGGGAGCTGCAGAATCAGAGCAAAGAGCAAGAAAGATGATTCTGGCAGCTGTGTTTTGAATAGATTGCAGGAGAGATGGGACGTGCCAGAGGTAGTCCTGTCAGGAGGCTGTTACAATAGTCAAGGTGAGAGATCACAAGTGAGAGCACAAGTATTTTGGCGGTCTCTTCACTGAGGAATGGGCGATGTTCCTAAGCTGCAGACGACAGGATTTGGCTAGATACTGAATATGAGGAATGAAGGCAAGAGAGCAGAGTCAAAAGTGACCCCAAGGCATCAGACACGGTCAGCTGGTACAATTGTAGCATTTTTAATGGTGACTGTGAACCCAGGTGTAGTGACAGAGTTTGGGGGAGGGCAGATAATCAGTTCTGTTTTGGAAAGATTAAGTTTCAGGTAGCGATCATACATCCAAGTGGAGATGGCCGACAGACACTCAACTACACGTGACACTATAGAGGGAGTGAGGTCAGGGGAGGAGAATTTGATCTGAGTGTCATCCGCGTACTGGTGATATTGGAAACTAAAAGAGCGGATGAGTTCTCCCAGAGAGGTGGTGTACAGGGAAAACAACAGTGGGCCAAGCACCGATCCTTGCGGAACACCAACAGAGAGCGGAACAGGTGACAAAGTAGCTCCAGCAAGCGACACTGAATAGGAGCGCTCAGACAGGTACGACTCGATCCAAGAGAGTGTGTTACCACCTATACCAAATGAGGATAATCTGTTAAGAAGGAGGCGGTGGTCAACGGTATCAAAGGCAACAGATAGATCTAAGAAGATCATCCACACCTGTTTCCTCTGTTTGCTTTCTTCAGCTCTGCAGGTATTTTCTCCATTTGTATGTCCGTGTATTGTTAATAGTTTGTTATTTAATTTAAGCATATGGACTATAAAATTGCGAGGTGTCTTGACGTGGTTGACAAGCTTCATTTTATGGCCATAATTTAACCAAATCCTCATGATTTCATCTAAAACTGTTAGGTCATTTCCTGGATGTTCATTTGTATGTATATGTTCCTTTATCCTCTCTCCCTGAAGCGCCTGAGAATCTCAGCTCTTCTCACCTATCCCCATGTCCAGGTTGGTTCCCCTTATGAAGCATCCGAGGATCTTGGCTCTTCACTCCATCCCTTGTGTTTCTTTAGCCCTTATCCTGTCCTCTGTATGTTGTTCTGTGTTATATACATATGTATTTGTATGTCTCCTTAGTTCAGTACTTTTTGGAATGTTGTACCGTTCAAGACACAGGTTGTTTTAACATTTCTGCGGTGTTTGCGTTTAGCTGTCATTTTATTCTTTCTCATTTCCTGTACCCACACAAATTATATATATACTATTTTCAGGATAAGAAAGGCTTTCTTTATATACCATTAGCTATGTGAAGAAGTGTTCAAGTCAGGAAGCAGTTAATTGCTTTCCGACTTGAAAGCTTCTACAGATAGCGTGCATGTGCCCTATTATCTGGAGAAGAAGCAGATGACGGGTGGCGCCCGTTTTTTACCCACTGATGCCTGCTCCTCTCATTCTGAGCAGACAAACAATGAGAGCTGAACCTGGCCGCATGCCACTACCTCTGACCTAGGGTATTTAACGTGGAGTATTGTGACACTTTTCATGCAGCCATTTTACCACCAATTTTTTGGCAAAGGTTGCAGTGATAAAACATTTTTGTTTATTGCAGTTCAGGTATATATTTACTAAGAATTTAAAAGGTTACTGCCAACAAAACCCCATTGTGTGTTCAGTAACATACAGGTTTGTCAGGTTGCTTGGGAAGTAAAAAGCCATATTTGAGCATATTGCAGTTCCCCAGCTTGAAATTCTGATGTCCCAATTGAGACATTTTTAGAGCGGGACAATTCATTTTACCATCAAGCTATATATTTTTGAAAAGTAGACAACCCAGTGTATTTCTATACTTTCCATGCACGTATTCTACCAACAGTCTGTCAGAGTTTATGGTAGTTATTTGTTGTTTTTTTCAACACACATTCTACTCCAGATATGAATTTGCAGAACTTGTTATCGGTTACTGCCAAACTACACTCCAGTATATGTTCAGCAACATCTGCTGAGTATGGTGATAACCCCCATGCATAGGTTTGTTTGGGGGGCACATTGGGGAACTGCATATGCCCATTTCAAAATTAGAGACACCATGTTTCCTTCAGGGAGATCATGCCAAACTAATCTTATCAATTTTTTTGATTGGGTGACTAAAATGATAGATCAGGGTGGTGCAGTAGACATTTTTTAACTAGATTTCAGTAAGGCTTTTGACACTGTCGCACATAGAAGGCTTATCAAAAAACTGAAATATTTGAGTTTGGATTCCAATATTAGTGAATCAGAGGCGTAACTAGAAACCACCGGGCCCCGGTGCAAAAATTGCACATACAGTAGTATTTTGCCCTTCATTTGCCAGTTATTTTGCCCATTTGTCACTCAAATTTTGCCCATATTGCCAGTGTTATTCTGCCCATTTGCCAGTGTTATTTTGCCTATTTGCTACTCATATTGCCCATTTGCCAGTTATTTTACCCGTTATTTGCAGGCGGCTGTAAAGAAAAGCTGGTCATCACCCGGCTGCTGCCTGATAGTGACTGTCTCCATGTGAGACAGTCACACGGGCAGCGGGAGCCCATGGGGCAGCTGCTTTGGGCCCCAAAAATGAATGGGGCCTGTGCAGCTGCCCCGTTTGCCCACGCTTTGTTTTGCAGGGGTCACAGGACGGCCAGGACCCTGGAGCGACGGCCCCGGTTGTTGTTGCGACCCCTGCACTAACAATAAGTACGCCACTGTAGTGAATGGATTAGACAATGGCTGAGTGACAGGCAACAGAGGGTTGTAGTCAATGGAGTATATTCAAAGAAAGGTCTAGTTAAGAGGGGCTAACTCAAGGACATGTACTTTTCCTGTGATTTATTTTCGTCACGTCTTGTTGGTATGCATTTTTGGTAATACAAGGATTTGCAGCAGGGTTGATGTTCATGGAAGAAGCCAAATGATTTAGCTAAACTAGACAAATGGTCAGAGCTGTGGAAACTGACATTTAATGCATCTAATGTACCTTAGGTGCAAGAACCCAAGGGCAGGGTATGGTTGATGTGATACATTCCTAACCACAACATCTGAGGAAAGGGATTTAGGAGTAATCTTTTCAGAGGATTTAAAGGTAGGTAGGCAATGCAATAGAGCAGCAGGAAATGCTAGCAGAATGCTTGGTTGCATAGGGAGAGGTATTAGCAGTAGGAAGAGGGAAGTGCTCATGCCATTGTACAGAGCACTGGTGAGACCTCACTGGGAGTATTGTACGCAGTACTGGAGACCGTATCTCCAGAAGGATATTGATACTTTGGGGAGAGTTCAGAGAAGGGCTACTAAACTGGTTCATGGGTTGAAGGATAACACTTACCAGGAAAGGTTAAAGCATCTTAACATGTATAGCTTGGAGGAAAGATGTAACAGGGGGGCTATTATAAACATAAAGGGAATCAGAGTAAAGAAAGTAAGAATCTGTAAAATAAAAACTACCACAAGAACAGTCTTAAATCAGAGGGGCAAAGATTTGAAAGTAATCAGGAAGTATTACTTTACCAAGAGGGTAGTGGATGTATGGAATAGCTTTCCAGTGGAAGAGGTAAACACAGTGAAGGAATTTAAAACATGCTTGGCACATGGCCATCTTACATACAAGATAGGCCAGGGGCTAATCTAAGTGTTTAGTAAAATTGGGCAGACTAGATGAACCAAATGGTTGGCAGCTGCCGACACATTCATGTTTCATTTTAAAGTGGTCACCGATAGAGGCCAGGCCTAGATAGGCCATAGTACAATGAATCATATTTTCTGGTAGACTCCAAACTGCTTCTGAAGCATCTTCTTCCATGGTGTGTGAGGGATACTGAATGGAAAGTATTGGTTTGTCTAGTACAGGGCTAGAGACTACGTCTCTCATAATGCTGGCAAACGCATTAAGGGAAATATAGCAGACATCTTGAGTGCCAGAAGCTTGCCTACCCCGGTCTACTAGATGCACTACTCACCATGGAATATAGCAGAAAGTCATGGATTTCAGGTTGCCAAGCACCAGTGACAGTGTGCCATTTCATCTTCAATCAGTTTTTTTTTTTAAACAGATTACTTTTTGTGTGGTAACCATGCCACAATTAAATTTTTTTGCAAGGTATAGGGCAATAACCTTAAGTACAGTTTTTCCCTCCCACCTTCCTTCCACTACAGTGAACTTTTGACAACGACCAACATAACCCTACTTTTTGTGGTTGTAATATTGCCGACTTCCACTAGGGGTTGTCTGGCAATAGACGGAAGCAGGGATTCACAGCTTCCGATGCACTTGACCTCAACACGGCAGCACCATATATGAGAGGCAGCTGCCTTTTCGGAATGGGTCACATGGTCATACCTTGTGTGTCCAGGGTTGCCTGAACACTGATCGCCTCAGTCTTGAAGATACAAGACATCCATGTAAGTCATTATTTAGTGGGTGGAGACGATTTGGAGACATTTTGGAATGGGAGAATTTTTTCAAACTACTACCTTGGTCTAACATTTGAAAGTCCCTACAATTATTATTTTTTATGAATAAAATATAGAAATATAAAAATTAGGAAAAGGAGGGAGGGGCAACAAAAGAGGATGGCGCTATTAAAAGAGGGAAGGCACTAAGGTGCAAACACTTGCAATTACCGATTGACATTACAAAAAAAAAAAAAAAAAATAGTAGTTTAATGGTAATGAGTTCACATTAGATAGAAAAACATCAAACAAAAAACAGATCTTTTCAACAACGTTTATTTTTACAAATATTCGATCTTAAGAGGAGCTGGAGGCTGCAACTGCGGCTCTTTTGGGTTTTGGTGTTGTGCCTTCACGGAATCCATTTCTGAAAAGAAGAAAAAAAAATTTAAAACCGGAATTCGAAAACCAAATGAACATCTAAGATATGTTACTCCAGCTTATCTCAGTTACAAAGTGAAATCACTTGATTACTCATATGTTCAGACATTTATTTTTTTTAACATCATTGATAAGCTTCATAATGTACAGACCAACACTTCACTCACATCTACCCAATATAGGTTCATGGGAACTTAGTCTTTAAAAATACATAAAATCACAATATGGTAATATTTAGGGTTAAAGGGATAGTATACTAGAACTAAACTGCTTTATTGATGAGAAATAAAATCATAGGACAGGGAAGCTTGAACTGCAAACATAAAAACACAGTACAGCCTTAACATTGTTGCTGGAATGAATTATCTACGTCATTGCCCAGACTGTCAGTGTTTGGTGCCACTTCATATAGAGAAAGAAATAGGATTGAATATGACTCAAGATATGTTTCAGGTCAAAACCCCACAGGCACAGAAAGGAAAATGGGGAAAAAAAAAGCACTAAAATGTTTGTACACAAACCATTCTACTGCTAAATGTGGACATAGAAAGAGCTTAAAGAATAACTGCATAGTTTTAGACTTTGTAGGGAGACATTGTTCACATGTGGCGTTTAATTTGAAAAGTGTCATTTTCTGTTGATAATGTGGACAATCAGCACACAGAGGTGTTGATGTAACTACAAGCAATACACATACTGCCAAAGGAAGATGTACTTTATGAACAAGTACCACTGCAGGCAAAATCGAAATATTTCAGTAACTGAATTAAGCCGAATGGAAAAAAATATACAAAAAAAATTAAAAGCCTGTTTTAAGAAATCCAATAGCAAAAAAAAAATTAAAAAATTGATGAAAATAATTTGCCTCATAGAAGACATAAGCCAATACATTTAATTTATAATCTGAAAAATATCCCAACTGGGCAATTTAGAATTTTCTTCACAAAAATCTAGCATAGATTATGGGGAGAACTTTCAGATAGGTCTGAAACATTTTACACCTATAATACTAGTAGCACTTTGGCACATTATGCGTTCATTGAGAACACACTTTAAGATGGCTTTACTTTTTCTTGCAACCCATTGATCACCGACATAGAAGCATTAAGTCCCCCACTTGTGACCTCTCTCCAGACAGTCAACTAAAAATAAATATGAAAACTATTGCACTATAACTTATACAGCAGGGCTCACTAGTGAGGTATTGTAGGCTTACCTGAACCGCCTGTACACAACCTTAAGGTGCCTCATACGGCCGGTACCAGTGGTGCTGCGTCGCTTGGCTTTGGCGCTCCAGTTATCTACAATGTACATTGGAAGTTTAGTCAAACTTGCTTCATGACAGAGATAAGCAGTACTATAGTAAAGGAAACAGCTCAGACAATTGCCATATATACACTACACAAACAATGCAGCAAATACCCATAGGCTCATTGATAGAAGCAAGAGTTATATGAACACAAAAACTCCTAAGATAAATGCAATTTTCAACTCAAACATTTTACCGCAGTCAAAACAAGAGGATGCTAGTTAGCTACTGTATAAAAAGAAAAGGGTCTCATTGCAGCTAAGTGACATGCAAACACCAATACTTTCTAAAGTGAATGTCATGTCACAAAAGCAATACAGATACATCATGATACTGTGTCAGTATGCACACAGCCAATCAGATCATGGGTTAGTGCACAGAATGGTCAAGTTGCAAACTTGACTGCCTGCCAGTCTACCATGCAAACATGGCAGTTGCCAGTCAAAGGATAAACTAGCATGCAGTCAAAAAGTACTAGGCATTTCACTTGTGTATTAGATCATGTGAAAAAGATTGGTTGACATTTAACATAACAGCCATGTCTACACAACGAACATGTTTGTCATCTTAAAACCAAGCACGGTATACTGGTTGTAATACTCACACTTTCTCTTGCGCTTAGCTGGGTATCCACACTTGCCACATGTGGACTTCTGGAGATGGTAGGCCTTGGACCCACAGCGACGACACAAGGTGTGTGTCTTATTCCGGCGCTTTCCGAATGACGATGTTCCCTTCGTCTAAGATACAAAAAAAAAAAAAAAAAAACATACCAGTCACAAAAAGTACATGACAAAAAACAAAAAAAACACACCACACTGTTATGAGCACACTGCATTTATCTCAGTATCAACCATTGAATCATAAAGAATCATATGTTCAGACATTTATTTCTTCCATCACAGATAAATGCATGTGGCACCGAACAGCAAATCATTGTCTTCATGTTATAACACTAAACTCTCTACCACCAGCAGGTATGTGCAACTAAACAGAATTACACATATCAGTAATTCATAGACGTGGTGAAAGAATACTGGAAGAGAAAACCAAAAACACCTACATGAGACCAGATCTCTAAGGAACAATTAAGAGGGTAGGGAAATAAACACGCTTACAGACTTTATAAGAGGACATTACTCACAATACTACCATAATATATTAGCAATTCAAACCCTGCAACTAGCAGTACATGAAATGCCACCGATTAAAAACCATTATAAAATTAATTAAATTTTTTCCGTACCACTGAATACCTTCACCCGTTATATACATAATTCAGCCAAAGGGAGCTCTCGGCTCCATCACAGAGCAGCTCGCAGGCCCACAGGCCGGCGCCACAAACCAACCGCATTTATGCATTATAGCGCGGCATCGCTTCATAATTCCCGGATGGATATTAGCTGAGGAGTCTGCCCTGGCAGTTGCCACAGCTCCCGGGCAGCAGAACAGCGATATAAGAGCTGATGGTAAAGGATTGATCTCGGCAGCAGTACAAAAAACTCACCATCTTGCCCAGCGGCCGATACGATAGAGACCGGAACTAAGGAAACACTTCCGCTATATCAGCAACAAGTACTTCCGGATCAACGTCACGCGCACGGACACGCTCGAGCGGAAACGATGTGCTCTGCGCGCCATCTTTGAGAAGGGCACCTGCCCACATTAAGAGGAGAAATGCTCAAAAATACCGGTATATATAGAACTATAAGAACATACTGAAGATGAAACAGGGTTTATATGGGCATTGCTATGATTTTAGTATCTTACCATGAAATACATAATTAACAGTCATGTTAATATAAATGATCCAGTAGAGTTAAATGAACTCTGTCACTCAAACATTGTCTGTACTGTATGCTGTGAATGTAGACAAAAAGTGATCCATACATTGTGTTAGCAGAATTGCAAGCAAATTATTAAAATAATAGAAACCATAGTTGCCAACATCTGCCATGTTTCCAGGGTCACTTATGTGTTCCACATGCTGCAGAAAGAGCATGCAAAATGCAGTATGTAGGATGGATATATATGCACAGACACAATCCAAGTAATTAGTCCTGACAGGTCCTATGAGATCTCCACCCTGATTAATGAATTGGATTCTACCTGTGCATACATACACGTTTGAAATGTGTCTATGATGTCCAGGTAGGGTTGCCACCTGGCTGGTATTTTACCGGCAGGCCGGTAAAATATTGGCATCAGGCTAATGTTAAGTCTATGGAGACAGTACCAAGGCCGGTATTTTTTTGAAGAGAAGGTGGCAACCCTAGCAGGCCGGTAAAACATTGGCATCAGGACAATGTTAATTCTATGGAGACAGTACGAAGGCCGGTATTTTTCTGAGGAAAGGGTTGGCAACCCTATGTCCAGGGATAAGTGTCTGTACAAGTAGACCAGTCTATGGACAAGGTTTGTGATGGTCCACAGAACTTCAATTATTCTTCCCAGATCCCAGTATATGTCTACTATGAGCAATGTTGGTGTCTATCCCGATGATGTCTCCAGTTTATGACATCACTCTGTGGCTTGATATGCAAATAAACTTTTTAATGGGAAACGTGTATATCAGTCACAAGGTATTGTCATAACAGACACATTTTAAACACATTTTCAATTAATTTAGGTATTTGCTGGCAATTCTGCTAAAACAAAGTATTGATCATTTTTGACAGTATTTCTGTAGTTTAAGGTTAAAAAAAAGCAAATGTGGAGGAAAATATATGGATATGATCCATTGAACAGGGAACAATTTTCCTGCAGATATTAGAGCAATATATCTGCTTTACAGAACTGTACACTGTTTAATAGTACAGCTGTATAGACACCAGCTCTACTAGACAGAAAGTATCAGACTTATTTATATGTGAGCAACCCAGGACTCTATATACTTGTTTTCCCCATCGCCTCCAGGAAGAAAAAACAGCCAGGTAACACAGGGTTACCACCTTTCCTTTAAAAAAAAATACAGACCAGGCCATTCACTCTGTAGATTTAACATTGGCCCTTTTACCAATGTTCCTGTTACTCAATGAAATAGAGAATAGGACGATACACAGATGGATAGTATAAATCACAAAAATGTATAAAGTTGTTGATATGCACTTCATAAATAATCCAATTACTACAATACAAATGCCTCTATGTCAGGGCTTGCCACAGGGCAATTTGGTATATTGCCAAAGGCACACGGACAGAATTAGGAGTTGTACATAATGGGGTCTGTTCACTAAATGTGACATGGACATTTCTTCTCACCATTTTAATTATACATTGTGCAGGGACGGAGCTGATAAACTTCCCCTGCTAAAAAAAAAGTCACCAGGTTTGTCCCTACACAATGTGTAGCTAAACCGCCTCAACTCACCTTCTAATGAATAGCGCCATATGTTTAAATAACCAAAAACAAAACAGGAGTTCAGCTGAGGTTAGGGTTGCCACCCTTTCTTCAAAAAATGCCAGCCATGCTCTTGATTCCATAGACTTAAATGGTCTGTACCACCTAAACATTGTTTTTTTTTTTTTACTGTGACTGTAGAGCATAAAAAAATGATTGAAAATGATCTAAACATTCTATTAGTAAAATTGCATGCAAATGCCTACATTTCGGAGAAAAATGAATCTCCTGCTTATGACATCACCTGTGGCACGGTATGCAAATGACACATTTCCTATTGAAAAGGAGTTAATTTGCATACCGTGCCACAGGTGATGTCATAAGCAGGAGGCTCCACCCACATATTTTAAAAAAAATTCATAATTAAGGCATTTGCATGCAATTTTGCTATTAAAATATATACATCATTTTCAATAATTGTTTATGCTCTACATTCACAGTAATAACAATTTTCAGGTGATACAGTCCCTTTAACACTGGCCTCAATGCAGTTTGTCTTTATGAGCCTGCCCCAATAAAATACTAGCTGTGAGGCCCTGACTGAGGTGAGAGGAACAGATATAATTGGGCTCCTTTCTTTTACCACAGGCTTTTACATTTCATAGTTTCCCCCATTTATTAACTCCAAAAGTACATCCTAACACTTGCTCTCTGAGTGCCGGAGCCAGAAGTAGGAGATTACAGCCTTTAATCTAATTCTTTAGTACTAGTAGGGTTGCCACCTGGCCCGTATTTTACCGGCAGGCCGGTAAAAAATTGGCTTCAGGCCAATGTTAAGTCTATGGAGACAGTACCAAGGCCGGTATTTTTCTGAAGGAAAGGTGGCAACCCTAAGTACTAGGTGGAGTCATAATCTTTTTGGGTGGCCCCTTTCCCTGGGCCAAAGATGAGGACTCAAGGGCATGGGTGATTGTTGATGGACTTCAGGAGCAGGTAATTGTTTATTTGCAGGGCACCCCTTTGGGTGTCACTGAAAGGGTTGTTTTTTGGGGGGGTTTGTGTGGGGGTTGGCCACCTGGCCAGTATTTTACCGGCAGTCTGGTAAAAAAATTGGCATCAGGCCAATGTTAAGTCTATGGAGACAGTACCAAGGCCGGTATTTTTTGGAGGAAAAGGTGGCAACCCTAGTTGGGGGTAGGTAGGGAATTATTTTTATTATATTATTTTGAACTGGTCTGTGAGCCTTTGGGGAGGTCTACCACTGTTCCCGTTTGCTGATGCAGTGAGCATTAATGGCATCCTCCAGATGTCTTTGTCCAACAACTATCATAATTCTCTGCCATTTTTATAGCCTGCTCTATTTATGTATAAAGTGCTTTACTAGGAAAAATACGCTGAGCTTCAAACATATCCTAGGGGATTATGGGATGTGGGATATTTGGGAAGCTACAGATGGACATCTATGGCTAATCACATTAAATCATGTTGAGGTTTTGGTGACTGATGCACCTCCAATTATTGCACTGACTTTTTTGGAACTCCTGTTAGTTGCCACATGTTGCCTTGAAAAGTCACATGTATAAACGGGCTAATTATATATCTTACAGAACTGATCAACCTGACCAATCAATATGACTAATTATTGCAGGTACATTTGTATTTGCGATTTCATTGGGTGTCACTGTAGTTTTGTGCACCCACCAGTAGTCTGTTAATAAAACAAATACCACCAGGGGGCAGTATCATTTTAATTCTGCTTGCTTCCAATAATGTTATATCTGTATTTCATTTTTTTAACCATGATGTGACCAGCAATGGCAAATTCGAAGTGAAATTCCTTTACATTTTGTAGCCATATTTAGGGAATTGGTTAGATTGGGCTATTATGCCTGGTCTAAATCCATTTCAAACAAATTGCTCTATATTGTGTAGACCCTCATGTTTTTTTAAAAACTTTTTTTGCAAGTTTTAATGCAATAAGTAACAATAGAGCATTGTTATTAAACAACCATTTTTTTCAGCAAAAAAAAAATCTTAACCCTAGCCCAAAGGCTAACGTTAACCCCTTAACGACAGGTGACGTGCCAGGCACGTCACGGCAAATCGAGGACTTGCCGACAGCTGACGTGCCTGGCACGTCATGCACTAAATGGAGTAAAGAAAGCGACCAGCGGTCGCTTTCTTTACTCTAACGGTGTTGCTACAATGCCTCTAGGTAGAGGCATTGTGCAACACCCCCCAAATGTGCAGGGGCGCGCTACGATCACTCCACGGAGTGATCGTAGCAGCCATTTAAAAATGGCTGCGCCCGCTGCACACATGTGCTTAGAAAGCGAACGATCGTTCGCTTTCTAAGCATCTCCGGTGTTGTTAAAGTGCCTCGCCAGCGAGGCACTTTACAACACCGTGCTGCTCCCCAGAGCCGATGGTGGTCGCTCTCCTGAGCGACCCCATCGGCTCAGTAGAAGGGAACGCTGCCTGTACAGGCAGCGTTTCCCTTCTAATGGCAAGAGCATCGGAAGTGAAAGTATTTCACTTCCGATGCTCTAGGGGGAGCCAATCGATGCCGGCACAGCAGATCTATGTGATCTGTGTGCAGGCATGTATGGTAAGTGCTCTGATGAGCACTTATCATACTGTCAAAGGCAATATTAGTAAATATTGCCTTTGACAAGTATTGATCTGCCTCCCTCACCTTACTACTTTTAGTAAGGGAGAGAGACAGATCAGATCAAGTAAAAAAATAAAATAAAATAATAAAAAAAATATTTAATAAAATTTTAAACACCAAGGGCTTTTATAAAAGCCATTTAACCCCTTCCCTGCCATTGATCGCTGTGTACGCAGTGATCATACACAGCAGCACATTTTTTGCTGTCTGTGCATTTTTTAGGGGTTATTTTTTTTTACTGTAATTCATTACAGTATAAAAAAAGGCTCTTTTAAGAGAGATTAACCCCTTTCTTGCCGTAGATCACTGCCTAATCAGCGATCTGACGCAAATGCAGCAATCTTGCTGCAGAAGCATTTTTAATTTTTTAAAAACTTTTTTATTACACCCGTCACGTGTTAATTATACCCGCTAGGGGACTACGTTTAACGTAAAAAATTTTTTTTAGCTGTCTGAGCGCATGTATAGCGATCAGTAACAGCTGATAAGTGACAATGGCGGGTTGGCGTTTGCTCAGATGAGCATCACCATTCGTCTGGTTAGATCAATATGTGTAAATATTTGATCTGACCCGTGTAGATCTGCCTCCCTCTCACTTGAGTTTTAGTGAGGGAGACAGAGCTGTATAATGTAAGTTTTTAATTATAATATATTTAATAGAATTGAGACCCAAAGGCTTTTATAAAAGCCGTTTCCAGTATTTAACCCCTTCCCTGCAATTGATCGCTGTGTACGCAGTGATCTTACACAGCAGCACATTTTTTGCTGTCTGTGCATTTTTTTAGGGATTATTTTTTTTTACTTTGATTTATTACAGTATATCAAAGGCTCTTTTAAGAGCTATTAACCCCTTCCTTGCCGTATATCACTTCCTAAGCAGCACATATGGTCACTGCCTAAGCAGTGCATATGGTCACTGCCTAAGCAGCGCATATGGAGCAATCTAGTCGCCGAAGGATTTTTTTTTGCTATCAGCATTTTTTTTGTCAGACTCACTAGGGGTTAATTATACCCACTAGGGGATTACGTGTATTCCTTTTGAAGCTGTCTGAACGCGTGTATAGCGATCAGTAACAGCCGATCAGTGGCAAAGGTGGTTTGGTGATTTCTCAGATGAGCATCACCATTCGTCTGGTTCGTAAATATTGTTCTGACCCATATGGATCTGCCTCCCTCTCCTCACTTGAGTTTTAGTGAGGGAAAGAGACAGATCTGTATAACATAATTTTTAAATTGTAATAAATTAAATAAAATGTTAATAAATTGTGAGTCCCAAGGGCTTTTATAAAAGCCATACCTTTTGTATAGTGTAGTGTATTAACTCCTTCCCTGCCACTGATCACTGCACAGCAGAAATTTTTTTCTTGTCTGTGCATTTTTAGGGGTTCATTTTTTTGTACAGTACTACAAAGGCTCTTATAAGAGCTATTAACCCCTTCCTTGCTCTACATGTTCAAATTCCAAGTTTGAAAATCAAAAAGCGCACCTCTCAAATGTAGCCTTTCAACCCCTAACAAAGCTGACAAAGCTATGCATGGGTGGTATCCCTGTGCTCGGGAGATGTTGCTGAACATATATTGTGGTATTGTTTGTCAGTGACACATACCGAAATATGTGAATTTGTGTCTAAAGTGCAATGTATGTGGGAAAAAATACACAATAAAATGACTACCACAAACTTTGACAAAGGCTGGTGGCAGTTGGTGCATGGAAAGTGTTAAAATAACACCATTTAAAATAGCCTAGGGTGTCTACTTTTACAAAATATATACTTTTTGGGGTAAAATACACTGTCCTACTTAAAAAAAAGTCCCAAATGAAAGATGGGCTCAGGCTGACTACACGTCAATATTCCAAGTTGAAAATGCGCACCTTCACAATGTGGCCCTTTAGCCCCCAAACAACCCAACAAACCTATGCATGGGTGGTATCCCTGTTCTCAGGATATGTTGTTGAACACATATTGGGTTATTGTTTGGCAGTGACACATACCAAAATCTGTGAATTTATGTCTAAAATACAATATTTGTGAAAAAAAAACCACACAAAAATTACTACCACAAACTTTGACAAAGGCTGGTGGTAGAATTAGTGCATGGAAAGTGTTAAAATACCACCATTTGAAATAGCGTAGGGTGTCTACTTTTAAAAAATATATGGGTTGATGGGGTAAAATACACTGGCTGGTTTCAAATATGTCCCAAATGGGACATGGGTGCAGGCGGTCTGCATGTCAAAATTTTAATTTGGAAAACCAAAAACTGCACCTACCAAATTTGGCCTTTTACTCCCCAAACAACCCAACAAACCTATGCATGGGTGGTATCCCTGTACTCAAGAGATGTTGCTGAACACTTATTAGGGTGTTATTTGGCAGTGACACATACCAAAATCTGTGAATTCATGTCTGAAGTACAAGGTTTGTGAAAAAAAAACACAAAAAAATTACTACCACAAAGTTTGACAAAGGCTGGTGGTAGAATTAGTGCATGGAAAGTGTAAAAATACCACCATTTGAGATAGCCTAAGGTGTCTTCTTTTAAAAAATATATGGGTTGATGGGGTAAAATACACTAGCTGGCTTCAAATATGTCCCAAATGGGACATGGGTGCAGGCTGTCTGCATGTAAAAATTTCAAGTTGGAAAACAAAAAACTGCACCTCACAAATTTGGCATTTTAGCCCCCAAACAACCCAACAAACCTATGCATGGGTGGTATCCCTGTACTCAGGAGAAATAATAGAATTTATTTAGCATGTTTTTTCGTTCGCTATTGTCGATGAGGAGAAGTTGTTTCAAATAAAAACAAAGAAATTTGTGTATTTTTTTTTTTTTTACCATATTTTTTTTTTTTTTTTAATAATATGATAAGATATGATCAAAAAGATGGCATCCATAGAAAGCCCTTCTTGTCCCGATAAAAACAATATATAATATGTGTGGGTACAGCAAATGACAAAGAAGAAAATTACTGCTAAACACAAACAGCACAGAAATGTTAAAATAGGCATTGTCCAGAAAGGACAAAAATGTTTCAAAGGCTCTGTCCTTAAGGGGTTAAAAAAAATTGCATGTTAAGCCACAAGGTGATGTGACAAGCAGGAGACCCCACAGACACATTTGAAGCACATTTCACTTAATTTACACATTTATTTGCAATTCTGCTAACATTGTGTATAAATCATTTTTGATATTTTTATTATTCTTTACATTCACAGTATAAGCAATGTTTAGGTGACGCTGTCCCTTTAAGCACCGTCTAGAACAGTGAGTGCCAGCAGTGATGTCATAAAGAATGAGGTCATGATGTCATAGAGGCAGCTGCTAATGATAACTGTGTGAACATTCTCTTTCCTCTCAGACACATCCGGAGCTCTGACGGAGCTTCAGCGTGCGTCCCCGGTCCTTGGTATAGGTATCTATGCCTGACTTGGATGTGTCTGAAGACTTGGAGCTTCACTACCCGAAATCTGACCTTGAGCTTTGGAGGTTCTAGCAGGGGATTTATTTGGCAAGCGCAGCGACTCGTACTTAAAGGGTACCTCTATAGGTCTGTTCTTGGGTGGGAGAGAGGTGTGGGCCTAGTATTTATCGGCGTTCACTGCGTCGGGGGGGGGGGGGGCACATCTGGGGTGGCAAGGGAGATATAATATATGTACCCTGCAATGTCAATGTATATCAGGGTTGTCCAACTGCAGTCTGTTAGCTGGATTGTAGCTAGAGGGCCACAGTTGGACACCCCTGGTCTATATTATGTTTAAATGAATTGTTGTGTTGACCTGTAGTATAATTATAGTCTCTGCATTTGCCTCTTAATGCCCAGAGGGAAGGGCAGTCCTTCAAGCCATGGTTCCCCAGAGGTTTCCCCCACAGGGGGTTTTTCCTCTCCTGAGTGCTGAAGGATGACTCTTCGTGAGTCTAGAGGTAGCCCATAGCTTGACCAGCTTTCTGGTTTAATCTGTGATAATACCCAGGCACCTGCTGGGCTGTAAATTCCCTTTTCCCATTATATAGAGACTAGAAAATGACTAATTCTGTAACATTCCTAAAATAAATGTACAATTAATATATATATTTCTTGCCTCATGTTGTTCTTATTTCTATAAGTGTATCTGTCCTCATATAACAGAACATATAAAGTAGGATGTTGAGTCTGAATGTGATGTTGGGGAAATAAAGGGAAATTAATTGTTACAATCTGGAATGGTGGGAATGGATGTTTTGGGGTCACAAACTAAAGAAGGAGGTGGGACTGACGGGGGTAAATACATTGTTTAGAGACACATGAGTATCAGCTAATAAACCTGTGAACAGATAGTAGAACACTAGATGGTGGATACAGAAGACATTATGGGATAAGTTTGGAAAACACTGAATAATGGAAACTAATATTACAGTATTAAGAGGGAGAGGATTATGGTATTGAGAATAAATAATGCTGTGTTAAGAGTCCTCACAATCCCCATGTACACACAGTGTTATGACATATACATGTACAGTAGGAAGAGTCTTAAGAGTAATGAAATCAGCCTCCTGCTTACTCAACCAAAGGTACAGAGACTGAACTAGAGAAGATATCTCCAACTTCCAAGGACTCATCTGAACAAAGGGCGTCAAAGAAGAAGTGAGGAGACAGCATTCCCTGGCACTAGCTCCCCAGGCAGCCTGTCTACACCCAGATACCATGTTCTGAGCTTTCCCCATCAACCCTGGAGAGTGTACCGAGGGGTTGATCCAGTACAAAGAAACGTTTTGGGATTATTAATAAAAGATTATAAAAATATATAATATAAAATAACATTTAAAAAAGGTGAATGTCCCCAGCTCAGCATTATCAGTGCAGAATGTACACACTGCAGGGATGCTCAGCCAGCCATCAAACCCACAAGGATTCCGCAAATGAACAATTTAACACCTAATAGAGTTTTTGTCCTTTAACCCCTTCATGACGCATAGTGTTTGTGTTCCACATGACGCAAGCACAAAAAACGTCACATTTGTTCCTGGCCCCCGATCACAAGGGGATCAGTAGCAGGGAACACTATGGCAGAGACCTGATCAGGGTCTTAATAGACTCTTTGGGTCCCTGCCAAAAGATCACGATGCCTTCGGACGTCATGTGTCACGTCACAGAGACGTAGTGGGGAGCCGCAATGAGCTGTTTAACACTGGAGATTCTATGCCGTCCCAGCGTCTTTTAGATACACTAAAATCAGGATGGAATAGAACGTCCTTGCGTCGGGAAGGGGTTAAGTGGCACTAAAAGAGATCTTTTTTTCTCTTTCTTCAACAATAGTAGCAACAGTTAAAAATCCTTTCCCACTGTTCCAAAGTAAACACAACATGTATCTTTTGCTGTCACAAGCTGTTTTACTCTGAGCTCTGCCTCTCAGATGGACATGGAGACAGAGTTACAGAACCTGTGGGTCCCTACCGAAACATTGTAAGACCCCGTGACATCACTAGAGGCGTGTCTGAACTTCCAGGGTGCAACATGATCCGCAGCACAGCTCATTGTGGGGGACTGTGATAAAGAGCAGAGCAAAGAACATTCAATGTCATCTTGAATCCTGTGTGATAGTATAGAAAGTCCTTATGTGTGGAAAAAAAAACAACAACACAAACAGCATTTCAAAAGTCTCAGCACAACCCTATAAAAAGTCAGGTCCCTTAATAAACTAGCTGAGATGGATTGTGATTATCTGGGTTTGGGAAACTCAGCCAATCATAGTGCATTCTACATGTCCACCATTACATTTCATTGGAAGGTTAAACACCCTTGTGATGTGATGGTTGTTGCTTGGTCAGTGTCTGTATCTATAATACTTTATGTAAAGTCACCAACCATCTAACTGGAATTTTCCTCTTTTTTCATTTACTGTACCCACACAGATTATACACAGCGTGAGTATCCCTTATCCAGAAACATGTTATTCATAATGATCTGTTATTCACATAATTTTTAAATATTTGGCCACAAGTTGCAAATTCCACACACACCAATTCTCAGTATGCAAGCGCATAACAGTTTGCTGTGGGGTTTGGGTAGTGGCCAAATACTCCTTGATGCTATCTAATTAGGTAAAACATGTCTACCCCCCATGTCTGAGAGCTGGTCAAAGACTCCCAGCCCTAATCAATATGCTAAAAGTAAATTAATTTCCTGTCTTTCCTCACTACCACACCCAAATAGAGGGGGTACATGAGTCACCTGTAAAAAAACAACACCCTTTGTGTGCCGGGCGGTTGGCCGTGAAAATAATCGAAAAGGTGACCTGTGAATAATATATGAACTATTTCTGAAGGCCAGTGATGATACATGACGCCCTCGAGTCCTCATCCTCGACCCAAGGTAAAAGACCAACCAAAAAATAATCCACCTACAGGTTGAGTACCCTTATCAAAAAATCCCTTATCCAAAATGACCCGTTATCCATATTTCTTTTTAAAGATTTGGCCACAAGTTGTAAATTCCACAGACACCTATCAGAATGCAAACGCACAACAGTTTAATCAGTGTCCAGCCTCTTTGAGCTGTGATATAGGTTTTCCATGCATGATCAGATTCCCCCACACATGCCCACCAAGGGTAATACAATGTCACGTTGCCCAGTCTATCATGCTCCTCATCAGATGCTGATTAGCAAATCATACTGTAGCATCTTGATAGTAGCCATTTTCTTTTGTAGTTTAGAGGGCTTTAAAGTTGAATTCTCCAGCTCAGATTAGGAGATTATGAAGGCCGTAATTCAGCTATTATCCCCTTATCCGACTTGGATTTGGGGCTGATCATTGCATATAGTGGAGCCCAAATTGTATGCTTTGTATATTGAAAATATTCTGATCAGAATAAGTCCGACCAGCAAATGGCGCAATGTATTTCTTTCTTGTTACATTTTACAACATTGGTAGCGACATGATAGAGAGCACTGCAGTATATATCCGACAACTGTGCTTCTTCAATTATTACCTTTCTGTGTACAACTTTGATGTTTTACCATACATTCCTTTATATCTGTCTCATTTAAGAACATATGTAATAGGATGTATGACATCATGTAGGCTGATTGTGAAGAAGAATAAAGTTACTTATTGCCATTGTATTCTTTCATTGGTTTGATTAAGGTTTAACTGGTGTTACTGACTGCTCCAGAGTCTATACCTATGGGCAGTGGCGTCCCAATGGGGTTGCGGGGGGTGCAGACTGCATCGGGTGACACTGTCAACGGGGGTGACACCTGTGCTGCCGGCATCCCCCCGCAGCGCATTGCGCTGCTGAAGTTTTTTTTTCACTTGCAGCCGCATCCAAATCGTGTAGGTGCAATATGAGTGCAAGCCAAGTGCTGTGGGTGCAATATAGGTGCATGGCAAGTTCTGTAGGTACTGTATGGTGCTGTGTTAAGTCCTTCAGGTGCAATGTGGGTGCAGAGGAAGGGAATAAAAACAAAAATTTTCAATGACATTTTATTACATATGAAAATAGTTGAATATAATATAAAAAATTGTAAATACGTATAAATATAACTAGTTATAGAGAGTGAGAGAGAGAGAGAGAGAAAGAGAGAGAGAGAGAGAGAGAGAGAGAGAGAGATGTCTGTGTGTTTATATTTGAATTGTACAATTGTCACCTTGTGGGGCTCCTGTGTGTCGCATAATTAATGGCTGTCCCATGTATGGAATATTTATTGGACCTCATGTGTGGCATTATTAAGGGGCTCTTTTGTGTGGCCTAATTTTGGGGCACTTGTGTGTGGCATAATTAATTGGGCTCCGGGGTGAGGCATAAATAATGGGGCTCCTGTATGTGGCATATTTAATGGGTCATCTGATTTGCATTACTAAGGAATCTGTTTGACATGGTATTGAAACATAGAATGTGTCGGCAGATAAGAACCATTCGGTCCATCTAGTCTGCCCAATTTTTTTTTAGTACTTTTATTAGTCCCCCGTTCACGGTCTTATAGCTAGGATAGCCTTGTGTCTATCCCACGCATGCTTAAAATCCTTGACTGTGTTTACCTCTACCACTTCTGCTGGCAGGCTATTCCATACATCCACTACCCTCTCAGTAAAGTAATACTTCCTGATATTACTTTTAAATCGTTGCCCCTCTAATTTAAGACTATGTCCTCTAGTTGTGGTAGTTTTTCATCTTTTAAATATACTCTCTTCCTTTACTGTGTTGATTCCCTTTATGTATTTAAATGTTTCTATCATATCCCCCCTGTTACATCTTTCCTCCAAGCTATACATGTTAAGATGCTTTAACCTTTCGTGGTAAGTTTTATCTGAACTTTCTGCATAGTATCAATATCCTTCTGGAGATACGGTCTCCAGTACTGCGTACAATACTCCAAGTGAGGTCTCACCAGTGCTCTGTACAATGGCATGAGCACTTCCCTCTTCCTACTGCTAATACCTCTCCCTATGCAACCAAGCATTCTGCTAGCATTTCCTGCTGCTCTATTGCATTGCCTACCTACCTTCAAGTCCTCTGAAATTATTACTCCTAAATCCCTTTCCTCACATGTTGAGGTTAGGACTGTACCAAATAGTCTATATTCTGCTTTTGGGTTTTTACGCCCAAGGTGCATAATCTTGCACTTGTCCACATTAAATGTCAGTTGCCACTGCTCTGACCATTTTTCTAGTTTAGCTAAATCATTTGCCATTTGGCTTATCCCTCCATGAATGGATGACATTCAGGGGGGTGACACCATGAGTTACTGCACTGGATGACACCAACCCTAGTGACTCCTCTGGATTGCCCAGTTATGAAATCTGGAGGCTGTCCCACTTTACCAGCAAGTTTTACAGTATGTCCTGCTTTAAGTTTAAATTTACCGTCTCAATTCCTTCAATTCTCTCTTTATTGAGTAGACCCTAAATTGTATTCTAACTACAAAAAACACTAACTCCTAATGGGTCAAAACATTTTTACAGACAGCAAAAAAAGTGCTGCTTTACCAGATCACTGTCTAAGCTTGAGGAAGGGCTTTGGAACACTTTTTAGAACTCTAGTACTTACTAACACAATCTCTATCTCTGTCCCTTGTAAAATATAAGTGAGGGGCAAACACCAGTGATTAAGGTATAGCTGGTATGTGCGCTGACTTAGAGACAGAGGTATTTAGAGGTGCAGACTTGTACAGACTTAGAGGTAAACACAGTCAAGGAGTTTAAGCATGCGTGGGATAGGCACAAGGCTATCCTAGCTATAAAATAGGGAACTGGGGACTAATAAAAGTATTTGGAAAATTGGGATGACTAGATAGACTGAATGGTTCTTATCTGCCGACACATTCTGTGTTTCTATGTTTCTACCCAAACTACAAACACCAGTGATTAAGCCAATGGTTTTTAAACCATGGCTCACTGGAGTGATCACATGATGCAGAAGGTGTATAATTGGTTGTTGCTGGATGCCCTGGTGCCTTAAGCTGAGAAGTCCCATTAAGGACTCAATATCTTTTTATGAGGGCTTTGTACCTGTGTCCTGGATAGTTTGCATATATTCAAAAAGGGTCCAAGTATAAAGTGGATGTTGAGGAACACTGTCAGTTGACCCAGGTGGCACTTTAAGAAGGGTGGCATGCCACCACCCCATCGCACCACTTTTTGGGAGCGCGAGGGGATAGAGTCTGTGCCAGCGACATTGTCACAGAATTCTTGCTCCACCCCCTTGCGAAGTGCACTATTGATTCTGAGTGCTGAGTGTCAGGTGACATCCCAGTGCTCAGTAAGAAGTAGGGGAATATAGCAGACCTTAACTTAACCAACTGGATTAAACATGGATTGGGAAAAATAGATAATTTATACCTACAGGGGAAGTTGAAAGCCTTCCCACAGTTAAGGGAGGAGGTGGGGTTACCAGGGAGTGAAATTTTCAATTACCTCAGAATTAAAGCATATTTGACAACATATGTTCCCCATGCAGTATCAAAAGGAGGGGGGAAACTGGACCTTATACTGGAAATGGATGATACAAAGCATATGATATCTAGATGTAGGGCCCTCTTAGAAGAGATAGGACCGGCGATAAAATATGAAGCAAAAAATAAGTGGCAGAAGGATCTATCAGTAACAATCTCCGATGAGAAATGGACCGGCTCACAGATAATGATGTATAAAACAATACATTGTTTAAATCTGGTAGAGACACACTTTAAAGTTCTTAATCGTTGGTATCTGGTCCCAGCTCGATTGGCAAAAATGTTCCCTAGTAGAAAAGATTTATGTTGGAGATGTGGGGTACAGCGGGGAGATTACACTCATGTCTGGTGGAATTGCCCACCAATTTATCTTTTCTGGGGAATGATTTGCCAAAAAATTTATAAATTAGGCATAGGGACCTTTGAGCTCAAACCAGAAATAATGTTGCTACACTTAGATGGCCATAAATGGCCTAAACCAGACAGGATAACAACTCTACATGTGTTAGCGGCCTCCAAGATAAGTATTGCCCGGAAATGGGGTTCCTCACTAGTTCCAACATGGGAGGAGGTTAGGGAGCAAAGCCTATTCCAACTAAAGATGGAACAAGGAATTCAATACCAAAGGATGGTAGTTCCAAACAAAGCTATCAAATATGAAGATCTAATTAGAGATATAAGCTTAGTATAGGGGGGTCTCTGTGCACTTTATATTGGAGTAGTAGCAGTAGTGGTTGGGCGGTTTCGCCAAGATTGAGGAGGGCTTGCCAGGCCGCCGGGAGAAGCAGGGATGTGCAACTTCAATGTTTTCTTTTTTGTTTTTTTTTCTGTCTGTTTTGTGTTGTTGTTGTTGTCGTTTGTCTAGGTTTTTTCTTTGGTTTGTGCCTTAACTTAAGGAGAGAATAAGGCACAATCAAGGTATTCCTGTATAAAATAGAATAAGATGGGGAGGGAATAACTTCATGAATAATGTTAAGAGGAATATTGTTCATGATGAAAACTACCCAAAATGGAAAGATATTGTCGGAAATAATGCATTGTAAATGTATGTTTTGGTATTTTGGTATCTTTGGTGTTTACGAGAAAACATAATGAATAAAGATTATATATATATATAAAAAAAAAAAAGAAGTAGGATTGATGAGCAGTGGCAGCATGAGGAGCCCTCCCAGTCCCTGGTAAGTATGTTTATACATTTGACTGCTTATTGACCTGATAAACAAAGTTTAAACATTTAAACCACATTGGCATGATATACAAAGTTTAAACATTTAAAACCTCATTATCGGGTCATTAGGATCTGCGTGTGTGCAGGAGGGATTGGAGTGAGTGGGTGGGGCCCATGCTTCCCCCCAGCGTGGTGTCTGTGTATGAGCTAATATGCTGTATCCTCCTGCACGGAGGAGGGAAGTACATTAGCCGGATATGACTAGCTGTCATATCCGGCCGAAGATGATGATAGAAACAAAAAGGTAAAATATAAAAAAAAAGCTGTTGCTATGCACGCGTACGGTGACGTGACGTCGCGTGTGACGTCACGTGACCGTGTGACCCGCCGCGTTCACGAGACAGCCCATAGTCCCGGCCAGCATAAAAAAAGTATAAAAAAATTTGCATGTTAAGCCACAAGGTAATGTCACAAGCAGGAGACCCCACAGACATATTTAAAGCACATTTCACTTAATTTAAACCTTTGTTTGCAATTCTGCTAACACAGTGTATAAATCAGTTTTTTATTTTTTTTTATTCTTTACATTCACAGTATAAGCAATGTTTAGGTGACGCTGTCCCTTTAAGCACTGTCTAGAACAGTGAGTGCCAGCACTGATGTCATAAAGAGTGTGGTCATGATGTCATAGAGGCAGCTGCTAATGATAACTGTGTGAACATTCTCTTTCCTCTCAGACACATCCGGAGCTCTGACGGAGCTTCAGCGTGCGTCCCCGGTTCCTTGGTATAGGTATCTATGCCTGACTTGGATGTGTCTGAAGACTTGGAGCTTGACTACCCGAAATCTGACCTTGAGCTTTGGAGGTTCTAGCAGGGGATTTATTTGGCAAGCGCAGCGACTCGTGTACCCTATATCGGTCTGTTCTTGGGTGGGAGAGAGGTGTGGGCCTAGTATTTATCGGCGTCCACTGCGTCGGGAGGGCCACATCTGGGGTGGCAAGGGAGGCAGAATTTATGTACCCTGCCAGCAATGTCAATTTATATCCGAGCTGTCCAACTGCAGTCTGTTAGCTGGATTGTAGCTAGAGGGCCACAGTTGGACACCCCTGGTCTATATAATGTTTAAATGAATTGTTGTGTTAACCTGTAGTATAATTATAGTCTCTGCATTTGCCTCTTAATGCCCAGAGGGAAGGGCAGTCCTTCAAGCCATGGTTCCCCAGAGGTTTCCCCCACAGGGGGTTTTTCCTCTCCTGAGTGCTGAAGGATGACTCTTCGTGAGTCTAGAGGTAGCCCAAAGCTTGACCAGCTTTCTGGTTTAATCTGTGATAATACCCAGGCACCTGCTGGGCTGTAAATTCCCTTTTCCCATTATATAGAGACTAGAAAATGACTAATTCTGTGATATTTCTAAAATAAATGTACAATTAATATATATATTTCTTGCCTCATGTTGTTCTTATTTCTATAAGTGTATCTGTCCTCATATAACAGAACATATAAAGTAGGAGGTTGAGTCTGAATGTGATGTTGGGGAAATAAAGGGAAATTAATTGTTACAATCTGGAATGGTGGGAATGGATGTTTTGGGGTCACAAACTAAAGAAGGAGGTGGGACTGACTGGGGGGTAAATACATTGTTTAGAGACACATGAGTATCAGCTAATAAACCTGTGAACAGATAGAAGAACACTAGATGGTGGATACAGAAGACATTATGGGATAAGTTTGGAAAACACTGAATAAAGGAAACTAATATTACAGTATTAAGAGGGGAGAGGATTATAGTATTGAGAATAAATAATGCTGTGTTAAGAGTCCTCACAATCCCCATGTACACACAGTGTTATGACATATACATGTACAGTAGGAAGAGTCTGAAGACTAATGAAATCAGCCTCCTGCTTACTCAACCAAAGGTACAGAGACTGAACTAGAGAAGATATCTCCAACTTCCAAGGACTCATCTGAACAAAGGACGTCAAAGAAGAAGTGAGGAGACAGCTTTCCCTGGCACTAGCTCCCCAGGCAGCCTGTCTACACCCAGATACCATGTTCTGAGCTTTCCCCATCAACCCTGGAGAGTGTACCGAGGGGTTGATCCAGGTTATATATATAAATATATGGCCAACATGATCCTATAAGGCTAGAGAGCAGTGATTAAAGGGGCCACAACATCCCAAATATTTATATGAATATTTGTACAATGAAACATTTTGGGATTATTAATAAAAGATTATAAAAATATATAATACAAAATAACATTTAAAAAAGGTGAATGCCCCCAGCTCAGCATTATCAGTGCAGAATGCACCCACTGCAGGGATGCTCAGCCGGCCATCAAACCCACAAGGGTTCTGCAAATAAACAATTTAACACCTAATAGAGTTTTTGTCCTTTAACCCCTTCATGACGCATGGTGTTTGTGTTCCACACGACGCAAGCACAAAAACGTCACATTTGTTCCTGGCCCCGATCACAAGGGGATCAGTAACCAGGAACACTATGGCAGAGACCTGATCAGGGTCTTAATAGACTCTTTGGGTCCCTGCCAAAAGATCACGATACCTCCGGACGTCATGTGTGACTACACAGAGACGTAGTCGGGAGCCGCAATGAGCTGTTTAACACTGGAGATTCTATGCCGTCCCAGCGTCTTTTAGGTACACTAAAATCAGGATGGAATAGAACGTCCTAGCGTCGGGAAGGGGTTAAGTGGCACTAAAAGAGATCTTTTTAACTCTTTCTTCACCAATAGAAGCAATAGTTAAAAATCCTTTGCCACTGTTCCAAAGTAAACATGACATGTATCTTCATCAGACACAAGCTGGTTTACTCTGAGCTCTGCCTCTCAAATGGACATGGAGACAGAGTCCTGATGAAGGTCTTTACAGAACCTGTGGGTCCTTACCGAAACCGAAGATCATCGCGCAGACATCCTCCGCTGCCTCCACGAGCCACCAGGAGAATCGGGCAGCTGGGGGATGTGTGCACGAGACAAGGGAAAAGAGAGAGGCAGCATTGGCACATAAAAGGAAATAAAAACAAGAAATGCATTTTTTGATATCATAATTTTTGATTAAAAAAGCAATTTACATGGGAATATATACAAGTTGAACTTTTTTCCTATAGGGTAGTCTTATATTCAGGCTTTTAGTTTTTTTCCTAAAGGAATATCCAAAGTTTGGGGAGTCGTCTTATAATCAGGGTCATCTTATAATCGAGCAAATACGGTATATATTGTTTTAATCGGGACAAGAAGGGCTTTCTTTGGATGCCATCATTTTGATCATATCCTATAATATTATATATAAAGAAAATGGTAAAAACCAAACAAAACACAAATTTCCTGACTTTTATTTGAAACATCTTCTCCTCATCGACAAAAGCAAACGGAATAAAAATGCTAAATAGATTCTACTATTTCCCCTGAGTACAGGGATACCACCCATGCATGGGTTTGTTGGGTTGTTTGGGGGCTAAAAGGCTACATTTGGGAGGTGCAGTTTTTGGTTTCCAACTTGAAATTTTGACATGTTTGATGCCGACCAGTTTATTTTACCCCATCAACCCATATATTTTTTTAAAGTAGACACCCTAGGCTATCTCAAATGTTGGTATTCTAACACTTTCCATGAATTAATTCTACCACCAGCTACACCAGTGCTGCCGTCATCCACCCGCACCTCATCGTGCTAACGCCACATCCGGTGCCTGTGTTTTCCCTCCTCCGTGCAGGAGGGGAACACTGCCCGGAGACGTCCGGCAGTGACTTACAGCAGCCAGGCGGTAAGTGATGGGGAAGGGGGGAGGAGTGTGGAAGAAAATGAGCACTGGAATTGCACAATATTCCAGGTATCTGACTTGCACAATATTACTGGGCTCTGAATGGCACAATATTCCTAATAATTGAATGGCACAATATTACTAGACTCTGAATTGCACAATATTCCTGGGATCTGACTGGCACAATATTACTGGGATATGAATGGCACCATATTACTAGGCTCTGAATGGCATAATATTACTGGGCTCTGAATGGCATAATATTACTGGGCTCTGAATGGCACAATATTACTGGGCTCTGAATGGCGTAATATTACTGGGCTCTGAATGGCACAATATTACTGGGCTGTGAATGGCACACTATTACTGGTATCTGAATGGAACAATATTCCTGGGCTCTGAATGGCACAATATTACGGTTATTTGAATGGCACAATATTACTGGTATTTGAATGGCACAATATTCCTGGTATCTGAATGGCACAATATTACTGGTATTTATATGGCACAATATTACTGGTATTTGAATGGAACAATTTTTCTGGTATTTGAATAGCACGGTATTACTGGCATATGAATGGTACAATAATACTGGCATCTTAATGGCACAATGTTATTGGAATCTGGCACAATAATACTGGCATATTAATGGGTAAATTGGCTGTGGCTTATTAATGACAAAATGATACTGGTATATAATTGGGCAAATTGGCTGTTATAGAGAGAGAGAGAGATGTCTGTATGTATAGATATGTATTGTTTTAGAATTGGACAATTGTCACCTCGTGGGGCCCCTGTGTGTTGCATAATTAATGGCGGTCCCATGTGAGCATAATTATGGGGCGCTTGTGTGTGGCATATTTATTGCGCCCCATGTTTTGCATTATTAAGGGACTCTTTTGTGGGGCATAATTATGGGGCACCTGTACGTGTGTGGCACAATTTTGGTGCAACTGTGTGTGTGGCATATTTATGGGGCACCTGTGTGTGTGGCATAATTATGGGGCACCTGTGTGTGTGGCATAATTAATTGGGCAGAGGTGAGGCATAAATAGTGGGCCTCTGGTGTGGCATAATTTATGGGGCTCTGGTGTGGCATAATTTATGGGGCTCCTGTGTGTGGCATAGTTATGGGGCTCATGTGTATGGCATAGTTAATAGAATATCTAACTGGCATTAGTAAGGAATCTGTTTGGCATTGTATTGGAGGAAATCCAGGAGGGTGATACCATGAGTTTCTGCACCGGGTGACACCAACCCTAGTGACGCCCCTGCCACCAGCCTTTGTCAAAGTTTGTGGTACTAATTTTTGTGGGGTACACTATACAAAGGGTATGGCTTTTATAAAAGCCCTTGGATCTCACAAATTTGTAACATTTTATTTAATATATTACAACTAAAAACTTATATTATACAGATCTGTCTCTCTTCCTCACTAAAACGCAAGTGAGGAGAGGGAGGCAGATCCATATGGGTCAGAACAATATTTACCAATTTTGATCTGGCCAGGCAAATGGTGAGGCTCATCTGAGCAATCACCAAACAGCCTTTGCCACTGTTACTGATCGATGTACACGCATTCAGACAATTTCAAAAGGAATACACATAATTCCCTAGTGGGTATAATAAACCCCTAGCGAGTGTGACAAAAAAGAAAATGCTGATAGCAAAAAAAATCCTTCTGCGGCCAGATTGCTCCATATGCGCTGCTTAGACAGTGACCATATGCACTTCTTAGGCAGTGATATATGGCAGGAATTCCAAGCAGATTCTGACCGGCTCAAGCCCCAAATAACAGTGGAGTGAGTAAAATTAACTTCCAGGTGCTGTAGCACAGAAAAAGGGTATACTCACACCCCAGGCAGACAACAGGAACAAACAGAGGTAGTGCCAGCTGAAGTCATGCGGAAGGTAAACAGCATTAATCCATAGTTGGTTTGTAAAAAATGTAACTTTATTAAATCAAAAAAAGAATAATAAAACCATCGAGCAGGGAGACAGGAACAAAACGGATACGACACACGCTTGACGCGTTTCGCACCAACTGGTGCTTTGTCAAAAGCAGTCTGAAGTATCATGGTACAACACACAATATATATACATAAATACACAATTAAAAAGTAACCAGTATAGTACCTGCAGCTGGTGTCAGTGAGGGGGGGCGTCCACCATGCTCAGAATGATTAAAGAGCATGCATACTAGAGTCAGGGAGCTAGACACGCCCCCCCAAAGGTGGGGGCCTTTGCAAGGAGCAAGAGACACGCCCCCCTGCCTGTCAGCAGCTGAGGATTACACAGAGTGAATGGAGCACAATCTGGACACAAGTATAATGTCTTCATAAGGAGCAGCAGTACAGTGAACATTGAACATTGAGCACTGCAGCTGGTGTCAGTGAGGAGGGGCGTCCACCATACTCAGAATAATCAAAGAACATGCATACTAGAGTCAGGGAGCTAGACACGCCCCCCCAAAGGTGGGGGCTGCTGCAAGGAGCAGGAGACACGCCCCCCCCCTCCTTGTCAGCAGCTGAGGATTACACAGAGTGAATGGAACACAGTCTGGACACAAGTACGATTCTTCATAAGGAGCAGCAGCACAGTGCTTAGTGAACACTATGGAAGAGAGAGAGAGAAACAGGATTTAGCATAATAAATAGCAATAGTGCATATCATATATAGGGCAAGGTATAAATTGAAATTTTTTTTATTTTTTTTATGAATGAATGACTTAGCGATAGAAGGTTATAGTCAGTAATAGTATTATTGGATATACACACAGTAGAAATGATTAAAACATTAAGAGATACCATAATTAAAAAGAATAAATAGATATAAATGGATATATATAAGTATTAAAAAGATAAAGGTGAAAAGCAATAAGCATGAAAACATTTCAGACAAATATGGAATAAACAAAGGAAATATAATATAATATAATGAGTGGAACATTATTAACATTATTGTGTGAAACAGTGAGTCAATAGTGATTGTATAAAAAAGAGAAAGAGGAAAAAAAAAAAAAAAGTGTGAGAGCAAAAGAGAAAAAATAATTGATGGTAGTGAGTGATGAATGTAAAAATGAGTGATTTACAGTGTTCTGAATCCCAAATAACAGAGTATAGTAGTCTCATTTGGCTGAAGGGAAGCAGAAATACATAGATTAAAGAGTAAAAAGTAAAGAGAGGGGTACAGAAAAAAGGAGGGGAAAAGAGAAAAAAAAAAAAAAAAAGATAATAGAAACCCTAACTTCTAGCCAATGAAACAAGATAAGTCATATTTGGCATTAAGGCCTTGTGGGGTACGGGTTTTAAGTTGGAATATCCAGGAAACCTCTCGCTGATTCAATATAGTATTTAAATTCCCTCCTCTAGGAGGAGTGTGAATTTTTTCAATGCCGCAAAATTTTAAAAACCTAGAACACCCATTACTGCAGGACAAAAAGTGTTTCCCTATAGGTGACTGTTCATCTCTCAATTCCACACTAGACAAATGTTCCCTTATGCGAGCCTTTAGTTGACTTGTGGTCTGGCCTACGTATTGAATGCCACAGTTAGTACATGTAATGAGATATATGACATATTCGCTGCAGCAATTAATGTAATCTTTGATACGGAAAATATTCCCTCCAACATTTGATACAAAGGTATTCGTTCTGTCAATGTGGGTACAACACTTACAGATCTTATGGCCGCAAGGAAGCATGCCTTTAGTAGAGAGCCAAGTTTCAGTGCTCTTAGTGGGATTATGGCAAGGTAAAGTACTAGGGGCCAAACGATTCCCCAATGTGCAGGTCTTTTTTGGAACATAATTGATTCCCCTTTCCACTATCCTTGATAGATTTCCATCTGTTTTTAGTACTGGTAAGTGTTTTTTCAAGATAGAACGGATCTGATTAAATTCTGAACTAAATTCTGTAATAAAGCAAATCCGTTCCCCATTCTGATTGGGGGTCTTCACTTTTGATATAGGGTGGTCACAAAGAAGATCCTCACGGTCCCTCTTTTTGGCCAAATTATAGGACCGTTGGATATCGGATTCCAGATAGCCTCTTTTCCTAAATCTCTGCTGTAATTCCTTGGCCTGGGACTCGAAATTTTCCAAAGAGGAGCAGTTTCGTTTTAATCTAGTAAACTGCCCTGTTGGGACACTCCTGATTACATGAGGGGGATGACAGCTTTTCGCATGGAGGACAGTATTACCTGCCACTTCCTTGCGATAAACTGTGGTGTTAATACCCCCGTCAGCAGCGTCACCATTGAGTTCCAGGTCAAGGAAAGTAATGGTATGTAATTTATGTTCAAAAGTGAAGTTCAAGTTAAGCGGATTAGTGTTTGCATAGTCAACAAATGATTTTACTCTCTCATGTTCTCCTGCCCATATTAACAGCAAGTCATCAATATAGCGACCATAAAATATAATATCAGACATAAAGGGATTGTCGTTACAGTAAATGTAATGTTCCTGCCAATAGATCATATACATATTGGCATATGAGGGCGCGAAACGTGCCCCCATCGCTGTACCCTGTGTCTGGACATAATATTTAGAATCAAAGGAGAAACAGTTATGAGTCAGGAGAAACTCCACCGCCATGAGTAGGAACTGTATAGTCTGAGGGCAGTAATTACTGAACCTATCCAGACACCACGCGATTGCAATTACACCTTTATCATGTGGAATACATGAATAGAGCGAGGATACATCCAGAGACAGCCAGGAATAACTATCCTTCCAAGTCAAAATCCCCATTTGCTGTAAGACTTGTTTTGAGTCGCGTATGTAGCCCTTTTGGGCTACCACAATTGGTTGTAGATATAAGTCGACCAACTCTGAGAGGCCTTCTCCCAAACTACCAATCCCTGAAATGATGGGACGCCCGGAGGATTAACAAGTGACTTATGCACCTTGGGGAGAAAGTAGAAGATAGGCATCAGGGGAGTCCTTTTGTAGATATATTCTACTTCATCTATATTTAAGATCCCATTGTATATGCCGAAATCTAATAATTTAGACAAATCTTTTTGACAGGCCTCCGTTGGGTTGGTCGACATTTTTAATTGTGTATTTATGTATATATATTGTGTGTTGTACCATGATACTTCAGACTGCTTTTGACAAAGCACCAGTTGGTGCGAAACGCGTCAAGCGTGTGTCGTATCCGTTTTGTTCCTGTCTCCCTGCTCGATGGTTTTATTATTCTTTTTTTGATTTAATAAAGTTACTTTTTTACAAACCGACTATGGATTAATGCTGTTTACCTTCCTGATGACTTCAGCTGGCACTACCTCTGTTTGTTCCAGTGATATATGGCAAGCAAGAGGAGAATAGCTCTTAAAAGAGCCTTTGATATACTGTAATAAATTACAGTAAAAAAATGAACCCCTAAAAAATGCACAGACAGCAAAAAATTTGCTGCTGTGTAAGATCACTGCGTACTCTTTCTTTGCTGCTCCCTCAGCAGATAAGTATTCCCATTTTATCTAAATTGTATTTATTTATAATATAGATGTGTATTTTGGGTCCTTATGGGACGATGGTGTCCCTATAGGTCCCAAATCCTGTTTTCATATCTGTGTTACAGGTAGGTGAATGTAATATTTTATCTTATATTAACCTACTGTGTATTTATTTTTCGCTTTGTTATTCCTTGAGGCTTGTGTTCAGCCTCCTGCTGTAATGCTGTTTGTCCCCCGTCGGATCGACTGAATAAGAGCTCCGTTACTTTCTGTGTGAAAGGCGACGGAGCCTCTGCCCATTCGATTCAAATTTACTTTCGGTTTTTCTGTCAGACGCTTGGGGCGATCGTCACTAGCGCCCCTAGCGTCCTTTTCCGATTTTCGGATGTATATTTGGCTGTCGCACATGCCCTGTGGCAGCGCGACGGCCATTTAGAACATTTTACTTTCGGTTTGTTTCTGGCCGGAACGGACGCCAATTTATGCTCCATTTTCGCGCCTAAACAACGATAATACTGCCCACCTGCCTCTGTCACTTCTGTGTAAGCAGGGGGACGGTTGGAAAGTTTTACTGAGCCGTTTTTCTTCTATACAGGTTCATTTTCTCTGATTTTATTCCCATTAAACGTTACCCTATTACCTTCCCTTTATTTGACAACTTATTGTCACCTCAGTTATATTACTTACATATTTCAGTGAGGTTGGATACTGAATAGTATTGTAATAGTGATACTGTTAGTATTACCCATTACATTATTAAGTACATCTAACTTACTAATATGTCCTTATCCAAGGAGACAGCCAAGCGTGGAGTCGATGACTCTTTGCAGGCACAATCTATCCAACCCAATCCTTCCCTTTTGACAAATCAGGGTCTGACATCTGATCCGTTGGATGCAAATGATTTCTGTGCTTTATTGGCTAATTTAGCATCCTCAATTAATGTTGTACTACAGAGATCTCAGATTTCTGATACTGAAGGGAATGACCAACAAGGGACGTATAGTGGTCGCAAGGCTTCTGCCAAGACCAAACATATATCCAAAGATTTAAGATCAGACATGTCACGTCATGTCGAGGAGGGCGCTCAGTCACCGCGCAAAAGAGCCTGCCACCGGACAAAATCGGTACGCAAATGGAAGCGGGCAAAAGCCTGGTCAGGATCGGACTCTACATCTGAATCTGGAGGGGAAATAGAGTGTTCCGAGATATCGGATCAAGATTCACCAGTGGTATATGCAGGTCCTTTGGACCAGGAGTAAGGTAGCTCCCCGGGCCTGACACCCTCTGTTTCAGACCCTTCAGTACTTATTGACCCTAAGGGCGAACCTCTCTTTACTCCAGAGGATTTAAGACACCCTCCTTCCTCGGAGTGGACCCCTGTGGCCCATGTTGCTGACTACTTAGCAGCCAGAGTCCGTAAACCCCTTGATAAGGCCACTAGAAGTAAGTTAAGGTCTGAATGCCCAAGGCCTACAGTGCCTAATGCTGTTTGCGCTACCCCTGAGGTAGACCCAAAGATTGCCCAATTCTTGGGCAAAACAGGTTGGAAAGCCCATAAAGGTTTGGATTTTTCCCTTAAAAATTGTCAGGACAAGATCCTGGATATTTTGGGTCCAATTACAAAGATTTTTGAATTAGCTGAAGCCGCTATGGCGGATGATTCCCTAGTGGATCCGTGTACTCTTAGAGGATGGGCTCAACGAGCCATTTGCCTATTGGGGAACACAAATTCCGCAATTGCCATGGAAAGAAGGAAAGCTATTTTGCTCAAGATAGAGCCAAAATTGATAAATATGGCTATATCAGGCCTATTGTTTGGTGATTCTTTTGTAAAGGAATTAGGGTCCAGTCCTTTACAGCTTTGAATAAAGCTCAACCAAGCATGCAAAAAGTCTTCAATCAAAAGGTTTTCGTTGGGGCCTGCAGGACCCCGAGGCCTCGTCCAAGCTAGGCAACCTGTTCAAGAAATCAGGGTCCAGAACCCTATGTTTTTTCCACAGCGAGGCAGGCCTTGGCAGTCAAGAGGAATTAACATAAACGCGGATATGGTAAGTCCAACTTATTTTCTCCCTTTTTCCCCATCAGAAGTGGGGGGTCGTCTCAGGTTTTACACACACACATGGGCCACAGTTACCTCAGACACATGGGTCCTCAGAACGTCACAGAGTCACAGAGATGTAGTGTGGAGCCGCGATGAGCTGTTTAATGCTGGAGATTCTATTTCGTCCCAGCGTCTTTTAGATACACTAAAATCAGGATTGAATAGAACGTCCTAGCGTCGGGAAGGGGTTAAGTGGCAGTAAAAGAGATCTTTTTTACTCTTTCTTCACCAATAGAAGCAACAGTTAGAAATCCTTTGCCACTGTTTCAAAGTAAACATGACATGTATCTTTTGCAGACACAAGCTGGTTTACTCTGAGCTCTGCCTCTCAGATGATCAGGAGTCAGGGGCATGGAGACAGAGTCCTGTCTTTACAGAACCTGTGGGTCCCTGCCAGGGCCGTCTTTAATAGTGATTGGACCCTGGGCAAGCATTTTCTTGGGCCCCCTGGACCCTGCCCCCTCCCTTGCATGCAATCACTCCATCCATCGCAATGTTACCTCCCCCCCACACACACACAAAATACCCCATAAAAATAAGCACACACACAATTGGATTTTTCTTGCAGTGAGTATTTTTATTGCATTGAATAAAATGTGTATATTACGTGTATAATTGCAGTGTATAAACTGTATATTTGGATATAAAATGTGTATATATGGCTGCAATATGTATACCATCTTACTATGCAACACTGCACTACAACTACTCATTACCTAATGACAAAGATATGCACAGATATTAGAGAGCACTTACATATGTTCATATATATTTATAAATATCTATACACATCTCACTTTCTCTCACTAGTTGCATTTATACTTACATGGACTTCTTAATATTATATTCAACTATTTTCATATGTAATAAAAATGTTATTTATTACCCTTTTCTGCACCCACATTGAACCTAAAGGACTTAACACAGCCCCATAGAGTAGCCACAGCACTTGTCATGCAGCTATATTGCACCCACAGCACTTGTCATGCACCTATATTGCACCCACAGCACTTGTCATGCAGCTATATTGCACCCACAGCACTTGTCATGCAGCTATATTGCACCCACAGCACTTGTCATGCACCTATATTGCACCAACAGCACATGGCTTGCACTCATATTGAACCCACACAATTTCGCATGCTACAGTGTAAATTTGCCCCACAGAACATACCAGTTTAACTTTGTTCCACTGAACTGCCCATGCAGAAAAAAGCCACATTGACATTTTTCCCCATAGTACATGTTATTTTCCCCCAGAGAACATGCCACAGTCACTTTGTCATTGCATATGCAACAGACAATTTGCCTGTTAAAATATGACACCGTTTGTCCATTAAATATGCCACAGTCAATGTGCCCATCAATATGCCAATATTATTTTGCCATTAATATTCAGTATTATTTTGCCATAAATATGCCACAGACATTTCCCCATCAATATGCCAATATTATTGTGCCATTCAGATACCCGTAATATTGTACTATTAAGATGCCCCAGCCAATTTGACCATTAAGATACCAGTATTATTGTACCATTAAGATGCCATAATTGTTGTGCCATTCAGAGCCCAGTAATATTGTGCCAGTCAGAGCCCAATAATATTGTGCCAGTCAGATGCCAGTAATATTGTGCCAGTCAGAGCCCAGTAATATTATGCCAGTCAAAGCCCAGTAATATTGTGCCAGTCAGAGCCCAGGAATATTGTGCCAGTCAGAGCCCAGTAATATTATGCCAGTCAGAGCCCAGTAATATTGTGCCCCTCAGACCCCACTAATATTGTGCCAGTCAGAGCCCAGTAATATTATGCCAGTCAGCCCAGTAATATTGTGCCCCTCAGACCCCACTAATATTGTGCCAGTCAGAGCCCAGTAATATTATGCCAGTCAGAGCCCAGTAATATTGTGCCAGTCAGAGCCCAGTAATATTGTGCCCCTCACACCCCACTAATATTGTGCCAGTCAGCCCAGTAATATTGTGCCAGTAAGAGCCCAGTAATATTATGCCAGTCAGAGCCCAGTAATATTGTGCCCCTCAGACCCCACTAATATTGTGCCAGTCAGAGCCCAGTAATATTGTGCCAGTCAGAGCCCAGTAATATTGTGCCAGTCAGAGCCCAGTAATATTGTGCCCCTCAGACCCCACTAATATTGTGCCAGTCAGAGCCCAGTAATATTGTGCCAGTCAGAGCCCAGTAATATTGTGCCCCTCAGACCCCACTAATATTATGCCAGTCAGAGCCCAGTAATATTGTGCCAGTCAGAGCCCAGTAATATTGTGCCCCTCAGACCCCATTAATATTGTGCCAGTCAGAGCCCAGTAATATTGTGCCCCTCAGACCCCACTAATATTGTGCCAGTCAGAGCCCAGTAATATTGTGCCATTCAGATGTCTGTATTACCCCAACACAGCCCCCCAGTACTCACCGATTGCTGCTGTTCCGTGTCCCTGGCCGGATGTCTCCTCCTTGCAGTCTTCCCTCCTGCACGGAGGAGGGAAACAGTCACTGGGGGCCCACGGGACAGCTGCCTTGGGCCCCCCAGGAGTAACTGGGCCCAGGGCAGCTGTCACGTTTGCCCCGCGTTAAAGACGGCCCTGGTCCCTGCCGAAACATTGTAAGACCCCGTGACTTCACTAGAGGCGTGCCTGAACTTCCAGGGTGCAACATGATCAGCAGCACAGCTCATTGTAGGAGACTGTGATAAAGAGCAGAGCAAAGAACATTCAATGCCATCTTGAATCCTGTGTGATGGTATAGAACGTCCTTATGTGTGGAAAAAACAACAAAGACACAAACAGTATTTCGAAAGTCTCAGCACAACCCTATAAAAAGTCAGGTCCCTTAATAAACTAACTGAGATGGATTGTGAGTAACTGGGTTTGGGAAACTCAGCCAATCACAGTGCATTCTACATGTCCACCATTACATTTCATTGGAAGGTTAAACACCCTTGTAATGTGATGGTTGTTGCTTGTTCAGTGTCTGTATCTATAATACTTTATGTAAAGTCACCAACCATCTAACTGGAATTTTCCTCTTTTTTCATTTACTGTACCCACACAGATTATACACAGCTTGAGTATCCCTTATCAAGAAACACGTTATTCAAAATGATCTGTTATTCACATCATTTTTTAATATTTGGCCACAATTTGCAAATTCCACACACACCAATTCTCAGTATGCAAGCGCATAACAGTTTGCTGTGGGGTTTGGGTAGCAGCCAAATGCTCCTTGATGCTATCTAATTAGGTAAAACATGTCTACCCCCCCATGTCTGAGAGCTGGTCAAAGACTCCCAGCCCTGATCAAAATGCTAAAAGTAAATTAATTTCCTGTCTTTCCTCACTACCACATCCAAATAGAGGGGGGACATGAGTCACCTGTAAAAAAACAACACCGTTTGTGTGCCGGGGGGTTGGCCGTGAAAATAACAGAAAAGGTGCACTGTGAATAATATATGAACTATTTCTGAAGGCCAGTGACGATACATGACGCCCTCGAGTCCTCATCCTCGACCCAAGGTAAAAGACCAACCAAACAATAATCCACCTACAGGTTGAGTACCCTTATCAAAAAATCCCTTATTCAAAATGACCCATTATCCACATTTCTTTTTAAAGATTTGGCCACAAGTTGTAAATTCCACAGACACCTGTCAGAATGCAAACGCACCACAGTTTATTCAGTGTCCAGCCTCTTTGAGCTGTGATATAGGGTTTCCATGCATGATCAGATTCCCCCACACATGCCCACCAAGGGTAATACAATGTCACGTTGCCCAGTATATCATGCTCCTCATCAGATGCTGAGGGTGATTGTGAAGAAGAATACAATTACTTATTGCCATTGTATTCTTTCATTGGTTTGATTAAGGTTTAACTGGTGTTACTGACTGCCCCAGAGTCTATACCTATGGGCAGGGCCGGTGCAAGGATTTTCGTCTACACAGGCGAAGGTGCATTTTGGTGCCCCCCTGCTCTGATCCGCCACGCCTCCCACACCATTAAGCCTCCTTAAATTATATATATATATATATATATATATATATATATATATATATATATATATATATAAATAAATAATGTATAGTGTAGAAAAAAAAATCTAAATATTCAACTCGCATGCTCTAAATGTGTCACACATTGAAACCCTTAAACACAAAGACACCCTTGCAGTCACACACACAGACACCCTTACCACTTACACACACACAGTTACACCAATTCACACATAACCTGAGACACACTATTTTGCCACTCAATATGCCAGTATTTAGCCCAGGGGTCCTCAAACTTTTTAAACAGGGGGCCAGTTCACTGTCCCTCAGACCGTTGGAGGGCCGGACTATAGTAAAAACAAAAACTATGAACAAATTCCTATGCACACTGCATATATCTTATTTTGAAGTGAAGAAACAAAATGGGAACAAATACAATATTTAAAATGAAGTAAAGTTAAATCAACAAACTTACCAGTATTTCAATGGGAATATTTTGCCAGTCAGAGCCCAGTAATATTATGCCAGTCAGATGCCCAGGAATATTATGCCATTCAGATGCCCAGGAATATTATGCCATTCAGATGCCCAGGAATATTATGCCAGTCAGATGCCCAGGAATATTATGCCATTCAGATGCCCAGGAATATTATGCCACTTAGAGCCCAGGAATATTATGCCAGTCAGATGCCCAGGAATATTATGCCAGTTAGATGCCCAGGAATATTATGCCAGTTAGATGCCCAGGAATATTATGCCAGTCATAGCCCAGGAATATTATGCCAGTCAGATGCCCAGGAATATTGTGCCAATTAGATGCCCAGGAATATTATGTCATTCAGATGCCCAGGAACATTATGCCAGTCAGATGCCCAGGAATATTATGCCATTCAGATGCCCAGGAATATTATGCCATTCAGATGCCCACTAATATTATGCCAGTCAGATGCCCAGTAATATTATGCCAGTCAGATTCCCAGGAATATTATGCCACTCAGAGCCCAGGAATATTATGCCAGTCAGATGCCCAGGAATATTATGCCAGTTAGATGCCCAGGAATATTATGCCAGTCATAGCCCAGTAATATTATGCCAGTCAGATGCCCAGGAATATTGTGCCAGTTAGATGCCCAGGAATATTATGTCATTCAGATGCCCAGGAACATTATGCCAGTCAGATGCCCAGGAATATTATGCCATTCAGATGCCCAGGAATATTATGCCATTCAGATGCCCAGTAATATTATGCCAGTCAGATGCCCAGTAATATTATGCCAGTCAGATTCCCAGGAATATTATGCCACTCAGAGCCCAGGAATATTATGCCAGTCAGATGCCCAGGAATATTATGCCAGTTAGATGCCCAGGAATATTATGCCAGTCATAGCCCAGTAATATTATGCCAGTCATAGCCCAGGAATATTGTGCCAGTTAGATGCCCAGGAATATTATGTCATTCAGATGCCCAGGAACATTATGCCACTTAGAGCCCAGGAATATTATGCCAGTCAGATGCCCAGGAATATTATGCCAGTTAGATGCCCAGGAATATTATGCCAGTCATAGCCCAGGAATATTATGCCAGTCAGATGCCCAGGAATATTGTGCCAGTTAGATGCCCAGGAATATTATGTCATTCAGATGCCCAGGAACATTATGCCAGTCAGATGCCCAGGAATATTATGCCATTCAGATGCCCAGGAATATTATGCCATTCAGATGCCCACTAATATTATGCCAGTCAGATGCCCAGTAATATTATGCCAGTCAGATTCCCAGGAATATTATGCCACTCAGAGCCCAGGAATATTATGCCAGTCAGATGCCCAGGAATATTATGCCAGTTAGATGCCCAGGAATATTATGCCAGTCATAGCCCAGTAATATTATGCCAGTCAGATGCCCAGGAATATTGTGCCAGTTAGATGCCCAGGAATATTATGTCATTCAGATGCCCAGGAACATTATGCCAGTCAGATGCCCAGGAATATTATGCCATTCAGATGCCCAGGAATATTATGCCAGTCAGATGCCCAGTAATATTATGCCAGTCAGATTCCCAGGAATATTATGCCACTCAGAGCCCAGGAATATTATGCCAGTCAGATGCCCAGGAATATTATGCCAGTTAGATGCCCAGGAATATTATGCCAGTCATAGCCCAGTAATATTATGCCAGTCAGATGCCCAGGAATATTGTGCCAGTTAGATGCCCAGGAATATTATGTCATTCAGATGCCCAGGAACATTATGCCAGTTAGATGCCCAGGAATATTATGCCAGTTAGATGCCCAGGAATATTATGCCAGTCATAGCCCAGGAATATTGTGCCAGTTAGATGCCCAGGAATATTATGTCATTCAGATGCCCAGGAACATTATGCCAGTCAGATGCCCAGGAATATTATGCCATTCAGATGCCCAGGAATATTATGCCAGTCAGATGCCCAGTAATATTATGCCAGTCAGATGCCCAGTAATATTATGCCAGTCAGATTCCCAGGAATATTATGCCACTCAGAGCCCAGGAATATTATGCCATTCAGATGCCCAGGAATATTATGCCATTCAGATGCCCAGTAATATTATGCCAGTCAGATGCCCAGTAATATTATGCCAGTCAGATTCCCAGGAATATTATGCCACTCAGAGCCCAGGAATATTATGCCAGTCAGATGCCCAGGAATATTATGCCAGTTAGATGCCCAGAAATATTATGCCAGTCATAGCCCAGTAATATTATGCCAGTCAGATGCCCAGGAATATTGTGCCAGTTAGATGCCCAGGAATATTATGTCATTCAGATGCCCAGGAACATTATGCCAGTCAGATGCCCAGGAATATTATGCCATTCAGATGCCCAGGAATATTATGGCATTCAGATGCCCAGTAATATTATGCCAGTCAGATGCCCAGTAATATTATGCCAGTCAGATTCCCAGGAATATTATGCCACTCAGAGCCCAGGAATATTATGCCAGTCAGATGCCCAGGAATATTATGCCAGTTAGATGCCCAGGAATATTATGCCAGTCATAGCCCAGTAATATTATGCCAGTCAGATGCCCAGGAATATTATGCCAGTCATAGCCCAGGAATATTATGCCAGTCATAGCCCAGGAATATTATGCCAGTCAGATGCCCAGGAATATTATGCCATTCAGATGCCCAGGAATATTATGCCAGTCAGATGCCCAGGAATTTTATGCCAGTCAGATGCCCAGGAATATTATGCCAGTTAGATGCCCAGGAATATTATGCCAGTTAGATGCCCAGGAATATTATGCCATTAAGATGCCCAGGAATATTATGCCAGTTAGATGCCCAGGAATATTATGCCATTAAGATGCCCAGGAATATTATGCCAGTCATAGCCCAGGAATATTATGCCATTAAGATGCCCAGGAATATTATGCCATTAAGATGCCCAGGAACATTATGCCAGTCAGATGCCCAGGAATATTATGCCAGTCATAGCCCAGGAATATTATGCCATTAAGATGCCCAGGAACATTATGCCAGTCAGATGCCCAGGAATATTATGCCAGTCATAGCCCAGGAATATTATGCCATTAAGATGCCCAGGAACATTATGCCAGTCAGATGCCCAGGAATATTATGCCAGTCAGAGCCCAGGAATAGTGTGCCAGTCAGAGCCCAGGAATATTGTGCCAGTCAGATGCCCAGGAATATTATGCCAGTCAGATGGCCAGGAATTGCTCGTTATACCTCCCTCCTCCCCCCTTACCCAGACCCCAGTACTTACCTCCATGCCGCTGTTCAGATCCGTGGCTGAGAGGGAAGCGTTGTGAGCTCCCCTCAGGCCGTGCGCATTCAATAAAGTGTGTTGAAAAAAAAAGTTTCAACACACTTTATTGAATGCACACGGCCTGAGGGGAGCGCACAGCGCTTCCCTCTCAGCCACGGATCTGAACAGCGGCATGGAGGTAAGTACTGGGGTCTGGGGGAGCGGGCGATTTTCCCGCCCCCCCATTGGTGCGCCCTAAGGCAGCCGCCTGTGCTGCCTTACGGTAGCGCCGGCCCTGCCTATGGGCAGTGGCGTCCCAAGGGGGTTGCGGGGGGTGCGGACTGCATCGGATGACACCCTCAGTGGGGGTGACACCTGTGCTGCCAGCATCCCCCTGCAGCGCATTGCGCTGTTGAAGTTTTTTTTTTTCTTGCAGCCGCATCCCTTAGATTCGGCTGCCGGAAAAAAAAAGTTAAAAAATAAAAAATGTTCTGTGGGGCAAAGTGACACTGTGGCATGCCAAATCGTGTAGGTGCAATATGAGTGCAAGCCAAGTGCTGTGGGTGAGAGAGAGAGAGAGACAGAGAGAGAGAAAGAGAGAGAGAAAAAGAGAGAGAGAGAGAGATGTCTGTGTGTTTAGATATGAATTGTACAATTGTCACCTTGTGGGACTCCTGTGTGTCGCATAATTAATGGCAGTCCCATGTATGGCATATTTATTGGACCTTATGTGTGGCATAATTAAGGGGCTCTTTTGTGTGGCATAATTTTGGGGCACTTTTGTGTGGCATAACTATGAGGCGCTTGTATGTGGCATAATTAATTGGGCTCCGAGGTGAGGCATAAATAAAGGGGCTCTTGTGTGTCATAGTTTTGGGACATAGTTAATGGGCTCCTGTGTGTGACATAATTTGTGGGGCTCCTGTATGTGGCATATTTAATGGGCCATCTGACTTGCAATACTAAGGAATCTGTTTGACATGTTATTGGACGAAATCCAGGGGGGTGACACCATGAGTTACTGCACTGGATGACACCAACCCTAGTCACGCCTCTGGATTGCCCAGTTATGATTTCTGGAGGCTGTCCCACTTTACCAGCAAGCTTTTCAGTCTGTCCTGCTTTAGGTTTGAATTTACCGTCTCAATTCCTCCAATTCTCTCTTTATTGAGTAGACCCTTAACTATATTCTAACTACAAAAAACACTAACTCCTAATGGGTCAAAACATTTTTACAGACAGCAAAAAAAGTGCTGCTATACCAGATCACTGCCTCAACTTGTGGAAGGGCTTTGGAACACTTTTAGAACTCTACTACTAACTATCACAATCTCTATCTAATAATAAAATTTAAGTGAGGGGCAAACACCAGTGATTAAGGTATAGCTGGTATGTGCGCTGACTTAGAGACAGAGGTATTTAGAGGTGCAGACTTGTACAGACTTAGAGGTAAACACAGTCAAGGAGTTTAAGCATGCGTGGGATAGGCACAAGGCTATCCTAGCTATAAAATAGGGAACTGGGGACTAATAAAAGTATTTAGAAAATTGGGCAGACTAGATGGACCGAATGGTTCTTATCTGCCGACACATTCTGTGTTTCTTCCCAAACTACAAACACCAGTGATTAAGCCAATGGTTTTTAAACCATGGCTCACTGGAGTGATCACATGATGTAGAAGGTGTTTTATTGGTTGTTGGTGGATGCCCTGGTGCCTTAAGCTGAGAAGTCCCATTAAGGACTGAAAATCTTTTTATAAGTGAGTTTTCAGGCTTTGTACCTCTGCCCTGAATAGTTTGCATATTTTCAAAAAGGGTCCATGTATAAAGTGGATGTTGAGGAACCCCGGCTGGGTCAGTTGACCCAGGTGGCACTTTAAGAAGGGTGGCATGCCACCACCCCATCGCACCACTTTTAGGGAGCGCGAGGGGTTAGAGTCTGTGCCAGCGACATTGGCACAGATTTTTTGCTCCACCCCCTTGTGAAGTGCACTATTGATTCTGAGTGCTGAGTGTCAGGTGACATCCCGGTGCTCAGTAAGAAGAAGGATTGATGAGCAGTGGCAGCATGAGGAGCTCTCCCAGTCCCTGGTAAGTATGTTTATGCATTTTACTGCTTATTCACCTGATATACAAAGATTAAAAATTTAAACCACATTGGCATGATATACAAAGTTTAAACATTTAAACCACATTGGCATGATATACAAAGTTTAAACATTTGAACCACATTGGCATGATATACAAAGTTTAAACATTTAAACCACATTGGCATGATATACAAAGTTTAAACATTTAAATCGCATTGGCATGATATACAAAGTTTAAACATTTAAACCACATTGGCATGATATACAAAGTTTAAACATTTAAACCAGATTGGCATGATATACAAAGTTTAAACATTTAAATCGCATTAGCATGATATACGAAGTTTAAACATTTAAACCACATTGGCATGATATACAAAGTTTAAACATTTAAACCACATTGGCATGATATACAAAGTTTAACATTTAAACGTCATTGGCATTATACACAAAGTTTATACATTTAATCCTTATTGGCATGATATACAAAGTTTATAAATTTAAACCTCATTGTCGGGTCATTAGGATCTGCGTGTGTGCAGGAGGGAATGGAGTTCCAGCATGGTGCCTGTGTATGAGCTAATATGCCGTATCCTCCTGCACGGAGTAGGGAAGTACATTAGCTGGATATGACTAGCTGTCATATCCGGCCGAAGATGATGAAAGAAACAAAAAGGTAAAATATAAAAAAAAGCTGCTGCTATGAATGCGTACGGTGATGTGACGTCGCGTGTGACGTCATGTGACCGTGTGACCTGCAGCGTTCGCAAGACAGCCCATATTCCCAGGACTGTCCTGCGACTGCAAAATACGCGGGACATTTGCATAGTTGCCGGGACTGTGCCGGCGAATCCGGGACAATTGGCAACTATGTAAAGGGTGTGGAAGAATTGTTGAGGGACTTCAGGAGCAGGTTATTGTTTATTTGCAGGGCACCCCTTTGGTTGTCACTGAAAGGGTTGTTTTTTTTGGTTTGTGTGGGGGAGGGGATTTGGGGGTACGTAGGGAATTATTTTAATTTTATTATTTTGAACTGGTCTGTGAGCCTTTGGGGAGGTCTGCCACTGTTCCCGTTTGCTGATGCAGTGAGCATTAATGGCATCCTCCAGATGTCTTTGTTCAACAACTATCATAATTCTCTGCCATTTTTATAGCCTGCTCTATTTATGTATAAAGTGCTTTACTAGGAAAAATACGCTGAGCTTCAAGCATATCCTAGTGGATTATGGGGTGTGGGATAAGTTTTAAGGCAATAAGTAACAATAGAGCATTGTTTTTTAACAACCATTTTTTTTTTCAGCATAAAAAAATTGCATGTTAAGCCACAAGGTGATGTGACAAGCAGGAGACCCCAAAGCAGCATTTAAAGCACATTTCACTTAATTTAAACCTTTGTTTGCAATTCTGCTAACACAGTGTATAAATCATTTTTGATATTTTTATTATTCTTTACATTCACAGTATAAGCAATGTTTAGGTGACGCTGTCCCTTTAAGCACCATCTAGAACAGTGAGTGTCAGCAGTGATGTCATAAAGAGTGAGGTCATGATGTCATAGAGGCAGCTGCTGATGATAACTGTGTGAACATTCTCTTTCCTCTCAGACACATCCGGAGCTCTGACGGAGCTTCAGCGTGCGTCCCCGGTTCCTTGGTATAGGTATCTATGCCTGACTTGGATGTGTCTGAAGACTTGGAGCTTGACTACCCGAAATCTGACCTTGAGCTTTGGAGGTTCTAGCAGGGGATTTATTTGGCAAGCGCAGCGACTCGTACTTAAAGGGTACCTCTATAGGTCTGTTCTTGGGTGGGAGAGAGGTGTGGGCCTAGTATTTATCGGCGTTCACTGCGTCGAGGGGGGGGGGGGCACATCTGGGGTGGCAAGGGAGATATAATATATGTACCCTGCAATGTCAATGTATATCAGAGCTGTCCAACTACAGTCTGTTGGCTGGATTGTAGCTAGAGGGCCACAGTTGGACACCCCTGGTCTATGTAATGCTTAAATGAATTGTTGTGTTAACCTGTAGTATAATTATAGTCTCTGCATTTGCCTCTTAATGCCCAGAGGGAAGGGCAGTTCTTCAAGCCATGGTTCCCCAGAGGTTTCCCCCACAGGGGGTTTTTCCTCTCCTGAGTGCTGAAGGATGACTCTTCGTGAGTCTAGAGGTAGCCCATAGCTTGACCAGCTTTCTGGTTTAATCTGTAATAATACCCAGGCACCTGTTGGGCTGTAAATTCCCTTTTCCCATTATATAGAGACTAGAAAATGACTAATTCTGTGATATTACTAAAATAAATGTACAATTAATATATATATTTCTTGCCTCATGTTGTTCTTATTTCTATAAGTGTATCTATCCTCATATAACAGAACATATAAAGTAGGATGTAGAGTCTGAATGTGATGTTGGGGAAATAAAGGGAAATTAATTGTTACAATCTGGAATGGTGGGAATGGATGTTTTGGGGTCACAAACTAAAGAAGGAGGTGGGACTGACTGGGGGGTAAATACATTGTTTAGAGACACATGAGTATCAGCTAATAAACCTGTGAACAGATAGTAGAACACTAGATGGTGGATACAGAAGACATTATGAGATAAGTTTGGAAAACACTGAATAAAGAAAACTAATATTACAGGATTAAAAGATGGAGAGGATTATAGTATTGAGAATAAATAATGCTGTGTTAAGAGTCCTCACAATCCCCATGTACACACAGTGTTATGACATATACACGTACAGTAGGAAGAGTCTTAAGAGTAATTAAATCAGCCTCCTGCTTACTCAACCAAAGGTACAGAGACTGAACTAGAGAAGATATCTACAACTTCCAAGGACTCATCTGAACAAAGGGCGTCAAAGAAGAAGTGAGGAGACAGCATTCCCTGGCACTAGCTCCCCAGGCAGCCTGTCTACACCCAGATACCATGTTCTGATCGTTCCCCATCAACCCTGGAGAGTGTATTGAGGGGTTGACCCAGGTTAAATATATATATAAATATATGGCCAACATGTTCCTATAAGACTAGAGAGCAGTGATTAAAGGGGCCACAACCTCAAATATTTATATGAACATTTGTACAATGAAACGTGTTGGGATTATTAATAAAAGATTATAAAAATATAAAATAACATTTAAAAAACGTAACTGCCCCCAGCTCAGCATTATCAGTGCAGAATGCACCCACTGCAGTGATGCTCAGCCGGCCATCAAACCCACAAGGGTTCTGCAAATAAACAATTTAACACCTAATAGAGTTTTTGTCCTTTAACCCCTTCATGACGCATGGTGTTTGTGTTCCACACGACGCAAGCACAAAAACATCACATTTGTTCCTGGCCCCGACACAAGGCGATCAGTAACAGGGAAAACTATGGCAGAGACCTGATCAGGGTCTTAATAGACTCTTTGGGTCCCTGCCAAGAGATCACGATACCTTCGGACGTCATGTGTGACGTCACAGAGACTTAGTGGGGAGCCGCAATGAGCTGTTTAACACTGGAGATTCTATGCCGTCCCAGCGTCTTTTAGATACACTAAAATCAGGATGGAATAGAACGTCCTAGCGTCAGGAAGGGGTTAAGTGGCACTAAAAGAGATCTTTTTAACTCTTTCTTCACCAATAGAAGCAATAATTAAAAATCCTTTGCCACTGTTCCAAAGTAAACACAACATGTATCTTTTGCAGACACAAGCTGGTTTACTCTGAGCTCTGCCTCTCAGATGGACATGGAGACAGAGTCTATTCAAAATGATCTGTTATTCACATCATTTTTTAATATTTGGCCACAAGATGCAAATTCAGCACACACCAATTCTCAGTATGCAGTATGCAAATAGAGGGGGGACATGAGTCACCTATAAAAAAACAACACCCTTTGTGTTTCTGAAGGCAAGTGACGATACATGACGCCCTCGAGTCCTCATCCTCGACCCAAGGTAAAAGACCAACCAAAAAATAATCCACCTACAGGTTGAGTACCCTTATCAAAAAATCCCTTATCCAAAATGACCCATTATCCACATTTCTATTTAAAGATTTGGCCACAGGTTGTAAATTCCAAAGACACCTGTCAGAATGCAAACGCACCACAGTTTATTCAGTGTCCAGCCTCTTTGAGCTGTGATATAGGGTTTCCATGCATGATCAGATTCCCCCACACATGCCCACCAAGGGTAATACAATGTCACGTTGCCCAGTATATCATGCTCCTCATCAGATGCTGATTAGCAAATCATACTGTAGCATCTTGATAGTAGCCATTTTCTTTTGTAGTTTAGAGGGCTTTAAAGTTGAATTCTCCAGCTCAGAAGAGGAGATTATAATGGCCGTAATTCGGCTATTATCCCCTTATCTGACTTGGATTTGGGGCTGATCATTGCATATAGTGGAGCCCAAATTGTAGGCTTCGTATATTGAAAATATTCTGATCAGAATAAGTCCGACCAGCAAATGGTGCAATGTATTTCTTTCTTGTTACATTTTACAACATTGGTAGCGACATGAAAGAGAGCACTGCAGTATATATCCGACAACTGTGCTTCTTCAATTATTACCTTTCTGTGTACAACTTTGATGTTTTATCATACATTCCTTTATATCTGTCTCATTTAAGAACATATGTAATAGGATGTATGACATCATGTAGGGTGATTGTGAAGAAGAATACAATTACTTATTGCCATTGTATTCTTTCATTGGTTTGAATAAGGTTTAACTGGTGTTAATGACTGCTCCAGAGTCTATACCTATGGGCAGTGGCGTCCCAAGGGGGTTGCATTTGGTGCGGACTGCATCGGATGACACCCTCAGCGGGGGTGACACCTGTGCTGCCGGCATCCCCCTGCAGTGCATTGCGATGTTGAAGTTTTTTTTTTTTTGAGAGAGAGAGCGCTTGTGTGTGGCATAATTAATTGGGCTCCGACGTGAGGCATAAATAAAGGGGCTCTTGTGTGTCATAGTTATGGGACATAGTTAATGGACTACTGTGTGTGACATAATTTGTGGGGCTCATGTATGTGGCATATTTAATGGGCCATCTGACTTGCAATACTAAGGAATCTGTTTGACATGGTGTCAATCCAGGGGGGTGACACCATGAGTTACTGCACTGGATGACACCAACCCTAGTCACGCCTCTGGATTGCCCAGTTATGATTTCTGGAGGCTGTCCCACTTTACCAGCAAGCTTTACAGTCTGTCCTGCTTTAAGTTTGAATTTACCGTCTCAATTTCTCCCATTCTCTCTTTATTGAGTAGACCCTTAACTATATTCTAACTACAAAAAACACTAACTCCTAATGGGTCAAAACATTTTTACAGACAGCAAAAAAAGTGCTGCTATACCAGATAACTGCCTCAACTTGTGGAAGGGCTTTGGAACACTTTTAGAACTCTACTACTAACTATCACAATCTCTATCTCTCTCCCTTACAATATAAGTGAGGGACAAACACCAATGATTAAGATATAGCTGGTATGTGCGCTGACTTAGAGACAGAGGTATTTAGAGGTGCAGACTTGTACAGACTTAGAGGTAAACACAGTCAAGGATTTTAAGCATGCGTGGGATAGGCACAAGGCTATCCTAGCTATAAAATAGGGAACTGGGGACTAATAAAAGTATTTAGAAAATTGGGCAGACTAGATGGACAGAATGGTTCTTATCTGCCGACACATTCTGTGTTTCTATGTTTCTTCCCAAACTACAAACACAAGTGATTAAGCCAATGGTTTTTAAACAATGGCTCACTGGAGTGATCACATGATGCAGAAGGTGTATAATTGGTTGTTGCTGGATGCCCTGGTGCCTTAAGCTGAGAAGTCCCATTAAGGACTCAATATCTTTTTATAAGGGAGTTTTCAGGCTTTGTACCTGTGTCCTGAATAGTTTGCATATTTTCAAAAAGGGTCCATGTATAAAGTGGATGTTGCGGAACCCCGGCTGGGTCAGTTTACCCTGGTGGCACTTTAAGAAGGGTGGCATTCCACCACCCCATCGCACCACTTTTAGGGAGCGCGAGGGGATAGAGTCTGTGCATTGGCACAGAATTCTTGCTCCACCCCCTTGCGAAGTGCACTATTGATTCTGAGTGCTGAGCGTCAGGTGACAGCCCGGTGCTCAGTAAGAAGAAGGATTGACGAGCAGTGGCAGCATGAGGAGCTCTCCCAGTCCCTGATAAGTATGTTTATGCATTTTACTGCTTATTCACCTGATATACAAAGTTTATACATTTAAACCTCATTGTTGGGTCATTAGGATCTGCGTGTGTGCAGTAGGGATTGGAGTGAGTGGGTGGGGCCCATGCTTCCCCCCAGCGTGGTGTCTGTGTATGAGCTAATATGCCGTATCCTCCTGCACGGAGGAGGGAAGTACATTAGCCGGATATGACTAGCTGTCATATCCGGCCGAAGAGGATGAAAGAAACAAAAAGGTAAAATATAAAAAAAGCTGCTTCTTTGCCCGCATACGGTGACGTGACGTCGCGTGTGACGTCACGTGACCGTGTGACCTGCCGCGTTCGTGAGACAGCCCATATTCCCAGGACTGTCCTGCGACTGCAAAATACACGGGACATTTGCATAGTTGCCGGGACTGTGCCGGCGAATCCGGGACAATTGGCAACTATGTAAAGGGTGTGGAAGATTGTTGATGAACTTCAGGAGCAGATAATTGTTTATTTGCAGGGCACCCCTTTGGTTGTCACTGGAAGGGTTGTTTTTTTTGGTTTGTGTGGGGGAGGGGATTTGGGGGTACGCAGGGAATGATTTTAATTTTATTATTTTGAACTGGTCTGTGAGCCTTTGGGTAGGTCTACCACTGTTCCCGTTTGCTGATGCAGTGAGCATTAATGGCATCCTCCAGATGTCTTTGTCCAACAACTATCATAATTCTCTGCCATTTTTATAGCCTGCTCTATTTATGTATAAAGTGCTTTACTAGGAAAAATACGCTGAGCTTCAAGCATATCCTAGTGGATTATGGGATGTGGGATATTTGGGAAGCTACAGATGGACACCTATGGCTCATCACATTAAATCATGTTTAGGTTTTGGTGACTGATGCACCTCCAATTATTGCACTGACTTGCTGTTAGTTGCCACATGTTGCCTTCAAAAGTCACATGTATAAACGGGCAAATTATACATCTCACCGAACTGATCAACCTGATCAATCAATATGACTCATCATTGCAGGTGCATTTGCGATTTCATTGGGTGTCACTGTAGTTTTGTGCACCCACCAGTAGTCTGTTAATAAAACAAATGCCACCAGGGGGCAGTATCATTTTAATTCTGCATGTTTCCAATAATGTTATATCTGTATTTAATTTTTTTAACCAAGATTTGACCAGCAATGGCAAATGTGGAGTGAAATTCCTGTATATTGTGAACCCGTATTTGGGAAGCTACAGATGGACACCTATAGCTCATCACATTAAATCATGTTGAGGTTTTGGTGACTGATACCCCTCCAATTCTTGCAGCGACTTTTTTGGAACTCCTGTTAGTTGCCACATGTTGCCTTGAAAAGTCACATGTATAAAAGTGCTAATTATATATCTTACGGAACTGATCAACCTGATCAATCAATATAACTCATTATTGCAGGTACATTTGTATTTGCGATTTCATTGGGTGTCACTGTAGTTTTGTGCACCCACCAGTAGTCTGTTAATAAAACAAATGCCACTAGAGGACAGTATCATTTTAATTCTGCTTGCTTCCAATAATGTTATATCTGTATTTAATATTTTTTAACCAGCAATGGCAAATGCGGAGTGAAATTCCTGTATATTGTGAAGCCGTATTTGGGGGATTGGTTAGATTGGGCTATTATGTCTGATCCTAATCCAGTTCAGAACAAATTGCTCTATATTGTATTGATCCTCATGTTTTTTTAAAGCTTTTTTTGCAAGTTTTAAGGCAATAAGTAACAATAGAGCATTGTTTTTTAACAACCATTGTTTTTTCAGCATAAAAAAATTGCATGTTAAGCCACAAGGTGATGTCACAAGCAGGAGACCCCACAGAAGCATTTAAAGCACATTTCACTTAATTTAAACCTTTGTTTGCAATTCTGCTAACACAGTGTATAAATCATTTTTGATTATTTTTATTATTCTTTACATTCACAGTATAAGCAATGTTTAGGTGACGCTGTCCCTTTAAGCACTGTCTAGAACAGTGAGTGCCAGCAGTGATGTCATAAAGAGTCTGGTCATGATGTCATAGAGGCAGCTGCTGATGATAACTGTGTGAACATTCTCTTTCCTCTCAGACACATCCGGAGCTCTGATGGCGCTTCAGCTTGCGTCCCCGGTTCCTTGGTATAGGTATCTATGCCTGACTTGGATGTGTCTGAAGACTTGGAGCTTGACTACCCGAAATCTGACCTTGAGCTTTGGAGGTTCTAGCAGGGGATTTATTTGGCAAGCGCAGCGACTCGTGTACCCTTTATCGGTCTGTTCTTGGGTGGGATAGAGGGGTGGCCCTAGTATTTATCGGCGTTCACTGCGTCGGGAGGGTCACATCTGGGGTGGCAAGGGATGGAGAATATATGTACCCTGCCAGCAATGTCAATTTATATCAGAGCTGTCCAACTGCAGTCTGTTAGCTGGATTGTAGCTAGAGGGCCACAGTTGGACACCCCTGGTCTATATTATGTATAAATGAATTGTTGTGTTAACCTGTAGTATAATTATAGTCTCTGCATTTGCCTCTTAATGCCCAGAGGGAAGGGCAGTCCTTCAAGCCATGGTTCCCCAGAGGTTTCCCCCACAGGGGGTTTTTCCTCTCCTGAGTGCTGAAGGATGACTCTTCGTGAGTCTAGAGGTAGCCCATAGCTTGACCAGCTTTCTGGTTTAATCTGTAATAATACCCAGGCACCTGCTGGGCTGTAAATTCCCTTTTCCCATTATATAGAGACTAGAAAATGACTAATTCTGTGACATTCCTAAAATAAATGTACAATTAATATATATATTTCTCGCCTCATGTTGTTCTTATTTCTATAAGTGTATCTGTCCTCATATAACAGAACATATAAAGTAGGATGTAGAGTCTGAATGTGATGTTGGGGAAATAAAGGGAAATTAATTGTTACAATCTGGAATGGTGGGAATGGATGTTTTGGGGTCACAAACTATAGAAGGAGGTGGGACTGACTGGGGGGTAAATACTTTGTTTAGAGACACATGAGTATCAGCTAATAAACCTGTGAACAGATAGTAGAACACTAGATGGTGGATACAGAAGACATTATGGGATAAGTTTGGAAAACACTGAATAAAGAAAACTAATATTACAGGATTAAAAGATGGAGAGGATTATAGTATTGAGAATAAATAATGCTGTGTTAAGAGTCCTCACAATCCCCATGTACACACAGTGTTATGACATATACACGTACAGTAGGAAGAGTCTTAAGAGTAATTAAATCAGCCTCCTGCTTACTCAACCAAAGGTACAGAGACTGAACTAGAGAAGATATCTCCAACTTCCAAGGACTCATCTGAACAAAGGGCGTCAAAGAAGAAGTGAGGAGACAGCTTTCCCTGGCAATAGTTCCCCAGGCAGATTGTCTACACCCAGATACCATGTTCTGATCTTTCCCCATCAACCCTGGAGAGTGTTTTGAGGGGTTGATCCAGGTTAAATATATATATAAATATATGGCCAACATGTTCCTATAAGACTAGAGAGCAGTGATTAAAGGGGCCACAACATCCCAAATATTTATATGAACATTTGTTCAATGAAACGTGTTGGGATTATTAATAAAAGATTCTAAAAATATAAAATAACATTTAAAAAACGTAAATGCCCCCAGCTCAGCATTATCAGTGCAGAATGTACACACTGCAGGGATGCTCAGCCAGCCATCAAACCCACAAGGGTTCCGCAAATAAACAATTTAACACCTAATAGAGTTTTTGTCCTTTAACCCCTTCGTGACGCATAGTGTTTGTGTTCCACACGACGCAAGCACAAAAACGTCACATTTGTTCCTGGCCCCGACACAAGGCGATCAGTAACAGGGAAAACTATGGCAGAGACCTGATCAGGGTCTTAATAGACTCTTTGGGTCCCTGCCAAAAGATCACGATACCTTCGGACGTCATGTGTGACGTCACAGAGACTTAGTGGGGAGCCGCGATGAGCTGTTTAACGCTGGAGATTCTATGCCGTCCCAGCGTCTTTTAGGTACACTAAAATCAGGATGGAATAGAACGTCCTTGCGTCGGGAAGGGGTTAAGTGGCACGAAAAGAGATCTTTTTAACTCTTTCTTCACCAATAGAAGCAATAGTTAACCCCTTCATGAACAGACTGTTTTTGGAATGTTGTGCGTTAGTGACCGAGGCTGTTTTAACACTTCTGAGGTGTTTGTGTTTAGCTTTAATTTTCTTCTTTGTCAGTTGCTGTACCCACACATATTATATATTTTTTTTTTCAGGACAAGAAGGGCTTTCTTTTCATGACATTATTTTGTTCATATAATTTATTGTATTGTGTAAAAAATAGTAAAATATGTTTAAAATTAAAAAAAATAAACACTTTTCCTGACTTTTCTTTGTAAATTCTTTTACTAAGCTTCAAAAGCTAATGAAAAAACTTGCTAAATAGATTCGACTATAGGTCCTGAGTTCAGAAATACCCAATGTTTATATGTTTTTTTGCTTTTTTTTGCATGTTTTAGGTTAATAAATACAAGTAGCATTTAGCTGTTTCAAAACCATTTTTTTAAAAAATTAGCGTTAGTGACACTGTAACACCGATATCTGATATAAATCGCTGAATAACCCCCCACATGTACACATTTTTATAAAGTAGACATCCCAGGGCATTCAACTTGGGGTAATTTGACACTTTTCACTCTGTCATTTTACCACCAATCTTTGACAAGTTTTGACGTAGTAATTTTTTGTGTGTTTTATTTCCACACACTTTGAAACTTAGGTATGAATTTAAAGGGGTTCGTCTATTTTATTGCCAAACAAAACCCCAGTATATGTTCAGCAACTTCCCCTGAGTATAGCGGTACCCCACATGTATAGGTTTGCTAGGTTTATGTGGCAGGTACAGGGCAAAATTTAGGATATGGTTATTGCAGCTTTAAAACGTGTATTTATTATGTAATACTTGTGACTACATTTCCTATCATTTTCAGCCAGCCAAAAGCTACCGTAGCAGAATAGGAAATGTAGTCTATAGTAGGAAGCACCGATTTTTGCTATCCTTGCTATCCTGCGGCTGCATGGATCAAATATCCAGCTGCTGCGGGCCCCTATCTACTGCTGGGGGCCAATGCAAAGCACTGGCCCCACTAGCAGTCTTTTTTTTCTTAAATAAAATATCCCTAGAGGACCACAGACAGACATAACATGTCATTGGTCCTCTACGGAAAAACTTTTTATTTTTATACAATTTATTATTATTATTTAAAATATTTTTATTTATTTAATTTTTTATTTTTTTAACATTTTTTTATTTTTATTTAACTCTAACCTTAACCCTATGGTTAGGGTTAGTACAAACCCTAATTCTAACTCTAGGATTAGGGTTTTGATGAACTCTAACCCTAACCCAAGAGTTAGGATTAGCACAAAAGGAAAAAAAAAAAAAAAATAACGTTTTTTTTTTTATTAAAAAAATACTTTGGGGGGCTGGTTGTTACTGGGGGGGACCAGGGGGAGATTTGACACACTATATTTAGTCTCTCCCTGCCCCACGATCACCGTGGAGCCGGGAGAGACTATAGCTGTCAAAGCAGGCACCTGCTTTGACAGCTATTAACATCCGGGCGCTGTGATTGGCTGTCACAGTGCACGGATGTTCCCGGGGGGTCCTCAACCGGCATGGCTGAAGTGTCTCGGTATCGAGACACTTAGCCATGCCGTTAGTAGCGCGATCGCGGTATGCCAGCGTGCATACCGCGATCAGACCTGCATGACGGTCCTGGACCGTCATCGGTCACTATGTGTGTTTTTACCGATGACAGTCCAGGACCGTCATCGGTCGCGAAGGGGTTAAAAATCCTTTGCCCCTGTTCCAAAGTAAACACAACATGTATCTTTTGCAGACAAAAGCTGGTTTACTCTGAGCTCTGCCTCTCAGATGGACATGGAGACAGAGTCCTGATGAAGGTCTTTACAGAACCTGTGGGTCCCTGCCGAAACATTGTAAGGCCCCGTGACATCACTAGAGGCGTGTCTGAACTTCCAGGGTGCAACATGATACGCAGCACAGCTCATTGTAGGGGACTGTGATAAAGAGCAGAGAAAAGAACATTCAATGCCATCTTGAATCCTGTGTGATGGTATAGAACGTCCTTATGTGTGGAAAAAAAACAACAACACAAACAGCATTTCAAAAGTCTCAGCACAACCCTATAAAAAGTCAGGTCCCTTAACCCCTTAACGACAGATGACGGCAAATCGTGGACTTGCCGACAGCTGACGTGCCTGGCACGTCATGCACTAAATTGAGTAAAGAAAGCGACCAGCGGTCGCTTTCTTTACTCTAACGGTGTTGCTACAATGCCTCTAGGTAGAGGCATTATGCAACACCCGCCAAATGTGCAGGGGCGCGCTAAGATCACTCCACGGAGTGATCGTAGCAGCCATTTAAAAATGGCTGCGCCCACTGCACACATGTGCTTAGAAAGCGAATCGTTCGCTTTCTAAGCATCTGCGGTGTTGTTAAAGTGCCTCGCCAGCGAGGCACTTAACAACACCTCCAGGCTGCCCAGAGCCGATGGTGGTCGCTCTCCTGAGCGACCCCATCGGCTCAGTAGAAGGGAACGCTGCCTGTACAGGCAGCGCTTCCCTTCTAATGGCAAGAGCATCGGAAGTGAAAGTATTTCACTTCCGATGCTCTAGGGGGAGCCAGTCGATGCCGGCACAGCAGATCTATGGGATCTGTGTGCAGGCATGTATGGTAAGTGCTCTGATGAGCACTTACCATACTGTCAAAGGCAATATTAGTAAATATTGCCTTTGACAAGTATTGATCTGCCTCCCTCACCTTACTAGTTATAGTAAGGGAGAGAGACAGATCAGATCAAGTAAAAAAATAAAATAAAATAATAAAAAAAATATTTAATAAAATTTTAAACACCAAGGGCTTTTATAAAAGCCATTTAACCCCTTCCCTGCCATTGATCGCTTTGTACGCAGTGATCATACACAGCAGCACATTTTTTGCTGTCTGTGCATTTTTTAGGGGTTATTTTTTTTTACTGTAATTCATTACAGTATAAAAAAACCTCTTTTAAGAGAGATTAACCCCTTTCTTGCCGTAGATCACTGCCTAATCAGCGATCTGACGCAAATGCAGCAATCTTGCTGCAGAATCATTTTTAATTTTTTTAAAACTTTTTTATTACACCCGTCACGTGTTAATTATACCCGCTAGGGGACTACGTTTAACGTAAAAATTTTTTTTTAGCTGTCTGAGCGCATGTATAGCGATCAGTAACAGCTGATAAGTGACAATGGCGGGTTGGCGTTTGCTCAGATGAGCATCACCATTCGTCTGGTTAGATCAATATGTGTAAATATTTGATCTGACCCGTGTAGATCTGCCTCCCTCTCACTTGAGTTTTAGTGAGGGAGGGAGACAGAGCTGTATAATGTAAGTTTTTAATTATAATATATTTAATAGAATTGAGGCCCAAAGGCTTTTATAAAAGCCGTTTCCAGTATTTAACCCCTTCCCTGCAATTGATCGCTGTGTACGCAGTGATCTTACACAGCAGCACATTTTTTGCTGTCTGTGCATTTTTTTAGGGGTTATTTTTTTTTACTTTGATTTATTACAGTATATCAAAGGCTCTTTTTACGAGCTATTAACCCCTTCCTTGCCGTATATCACTTCCTAAGCAGCACATATGGTCACTGCCTAAGCAGTGCATATGGTCACTGCCTAAGCAGCGCATATGGAGCAATCTAGTCGCCGAAGGATTTTTTTTTGCTATCAGCATTTTTTTTGTCAGACTCACTAGGGGTTAATTATACCCACTAGGGGATTACGTGTATTCCTTTTGAAGCTGTCTGAACGCGTGTATAGCGATCAGTAACAGCCGATCAGTGGCAAAGGTGGTTTGGTGATTTCTCAGATGAGCATCTCCATTCGTCTGGTTCGTAAATATTGTTCTGACCCATATGGATCTGCCTCCCTCTCCTCACTTGAGTTTTAGTGAGGGAAAGAGACAGATCTGTATAACATAATTTTTAAATTGTAATAAATTAAATAAAATGTTAATAAATTATGAGTCCCAAGGGCTTTTATAAAAGCCATACCTTTTGTATAGTGTAGTGTATTAACCCCTTCCCTGCCACTGATCACTGCACAGCAGAACATTTTTTCTTGTCTGTGCATTTTTAGGGGTTAATTTTTTTGTACAGTACTACAAAGGCTCTTATAAGAGCTATTAACCCCTTCCTTGCTCTACATGTTCAAATTCCAAGTTTGAAAATCAAAAAGCGCACCTCTCAAATGTAGCCTTTCAACCCCTAACAAAGCTGACAAAGCTATGCATGGGTGGTATCCCTGTGCTCGGGAGATGTTGCTGAACATATATTGTGGTATTGTTTGTCAGTGACACATACCGAAATATGTGAATTTGTGTCTAAAGTGCAATGTATGTGGGAAAAAATACACAATAAAATGACTACCACAAACTTTGACAAAGGCTGGTGGTAGAATTGGTGCATGGAAAGTGTTAAAATAACACCATTTAAAATAGCCTAGGGTGTCTACTTTTACAAAATATATACTTTTTGGGGTAAAATACACTGTCCTACTTAAAAAAAAGTCCCAAATGAAAGATGGGCTCAGGATGACTACACGTCAATATTCCAAGTTGAAAATGCGCACCTACACAATGTGGCCCTTTAGCCCCCAAACAACCCAACAAACCTATGCATGGGTGGTATCCCTGTACTCAGGATATGTTGTTGAACACATATTGGGTTATTGTTTGGCAGTGACACATACCAAAATCTGTGAATTTATGTCTAAAATACAATATTTGTGAAAAAAAACCACACAAAAATTACTACCACAAACTTTGACAAAGGCTGGTGGTAGAATTAGTGCATGGAAAGTGTTAAAATACCACCATTTGAAATAGCGTAGGGTGTCTACTTTTAAAAAATATATGGGTTGATGGGGTAAAATACACTGGCTGGTTTCAAATATGTCCCAAATGGGACATGGGTGCAGGCGGTCTGCATGTCAAAATTTTAATTTGGAAAACCAAAAACTGCACCTACCAAATTTGGCCTTTTACTCCCCAAACAACCCAACAAACCTATGCATGGGTGGTATCCCTGTACTCAAGAGATGTTGCTGAACACTTATTGGGGTGTTATTTGGCAGTGACACATACCAAAATCTGTGAATTCATGTCTGAAGTACAAGGTTTGTGAAAAAAAACCACAAAAAAATTACTACCACAAAGTTTGACAAAGGCTAGTGGTAGAATTAGTGCATGGAAAGTGTAAAAATACCACCATTTGAGATAGCCTAAGGTGTCTTCTTTTAAAAAATATATGGGTTGATGGGGTAAAATACACTGGCTGGTTTCAAATATGTCCCAAATGGGACATGAGTGCAGGCGGTCTGCATGTCAAAATATTAATTTGGAAAACCAAAAACTGCACCTACCAAATTTGGCCTTTTACCCCCCAAACAACCCAACAAACCTATGCATGGGTGGTATCCCTGTACTCAAGAGATGTTGCTGAACACTTATTAGGGTGTTATTTGGCAGTGACACATACCAAAATCTGTGAATTCATGTCTGAAGTACAAGGTTTGTGAAAAAAAAACACAAAAAAATTACTACCACAAAGTTTGACAAAGGCTGGTGGTAGAATTAGTGCATGGAAAGTGTAAAAATACCACCATTTGAGATAGCCTAAGGTGTCTTCTTTTAAAAAATATATGGGTTGATGGGGTAAAATACACTAGCTGGCTTCAAATATGTCCCAAATGGGACATGGGTGCAGGCTGTCTGCATGTAAAAATTTCAAGTTGGAAAACAAAAAACTGCACCTCACAAATTTGGCATTTTAGCCCCCAAACAACCCAACAAACCTATGCATGGGTGGTATCCCTGTACTCAGGAGAAATAGTAGAATCTATTTAGCATGTTTTTTCGTTAGCTATTGTCGATGAGGAGAAGTTGTTTCAAATAAAAACAAAGAAATTTGTGTATTTTTTTTTTTTTACCATATTTTATTATTTTTTTTAATAATATGATAAGATATGATCAAAAAGATGGCATCCATAGAAAGCCCTTCTTGTCCCGATAAAAACAATATATAATATGTGTGGGTACAGCAAATGACAAAGAAGAAAATTACTGCTAAACACAAACAGCACAGAAATGTTAAAATAGGCATTGTCCAGAAAGGACAAAAATGTTTCAAAGGCTCTGTCCTTAAGGGGTTAATAAACTAACTGAGATGGATTCAGATTATCCGGGTTTGGGAAACTCAGCCAATCACAGTGCATTCTACATGTCCACCATTACATTTCATTGGAAGGTTAAACACCCCTGTGATGTGATGGTTGTTGCTTGTTCAGTGTATGTATCTATAATACTTTATGTAACCAACCATCTAACTGGAATTTTCGTCTTGTTTCATTTACTGTACCCACACAGATTATACACAGCTCGAGTATCCCTTATCCAGAAACACTTTATTCAAAATGATCTGTTATTCACATCATTTTTTAATATTTTGCCACAAGATGCAAATTCCGCACACACCAATTCTCAGTATGCAGTATCCAAATAGAGGGGGGACATGAGTCACCTATAAAAAAACAACACCCTTTGTGTTTCTGAAGGCAAGTGATGATACATAACGCCCTCGAGTCCTCATCCTCGACCCACGGTAAAAGACCAACCAAAAAATAATCCACCTACAGGTTGAGTAACCTTATCAAAAAATCCCTTATCGAAAATGTCCCATTATCCACATTTCTTTTTAAAGATTTGGCCACAAGTTGTAAATTCCACAGACACCTGTCAGAATGCAAACGCACCACAGTTTATTCTGATCAGAATAACTCAGACCAGCAAATGGCGCAATGTATTTCTTTCTTGTTACATTTTACAACATTGGTAGCGACATGAAAGAGAGCACTGCAGTATATATCCGACAACTGTGCTTCTTCAATTATTACCTTTCTGTGTACAACTTTGATGTTTTATCATACATTCCTTTATATCTGTCTCATTTAAGAACATATGTAATAGGATGTATGACATCATGTAGGGTGATTGTGAAGAAGAATACAATTAGTTACTGCCATTGTATTCTTTCATTGGTTTGATTAAGGTTTAACTGGTGTTACTGACTGCTCCAGAGTCTATACCTATGGGCAGTGGCGTCCCAAGGGGGTTGCGGGGGGTGCGGACTGCATCGGATGACACCCTCAGCGGGGGTGACACCTGTGCTGCCGGCATCCCCCTGCAGCACATTGCGTTGTTGAAGTTTGTTTTTTGTTTTTTTTTCGAGAGAGAGAGAGAGAGAGAGAGCGCTTGTGTGTGGCATAATTAATTGGGCTCCGAGGTGAGGCATAAATAATGGGGCTCTTGTGTGTCATAGTTATGGGACATAGTTAATGGACTACTGTGTGTGACATAATTTGTGGGGCTCATGTATGTGGCATATTTAATGGGCCATCTGACTTGCAATACTAAGGAATCTGTTTGACATGGTGTCAATCCAGGGGGGTGACACCATGAGTTACTGCACTGGGTGACACCAACCCTAGTGACGCCTCTGGATTGCCAAGTTATGATTTCTGGAGGCTGTCCCACTTTACCAGCAAGCTTTACAGTCTGTCCTGCTTTAAGTTTGAATTTACCATCTCAATTCCTCCAATTCTCTCTTTATTGAGTAGACCCTTAACTATATTCTAACTACAAAAAACACTAACTCCTAATGGGTCAAAACATTTTTACAGACAGCAAAAAAAAGTGCTGCTATACCAGATAACTGCCTCAACTTGTGGAAGGGCTTTGAAACACTTTTAGAACTCTACTACTAACTATCACTATCTCTCTCCCTTAAAATATAAGTGAGGGACAAACACCAATGATTAAGATATAGCTGGTATGTGCGCTGACTTAGAGACAGAGGTATTTAGAGGTGCAGACTTGTACAGACTTAGAGGTAAACACAGTCAAGGAGTTTAAGCATGCATGGGATAGGCACAAGGCTATCCTAGCTATAAAATAGGGAACTGGGGACTAATAAAAGTATTTGGAAAATTGGGCAGACTAGATGGACAGAATGGTTCTTATCTGCCGACACATTCTGTGTTTCTATGTTTCTACCTGTAAGGAAATATCCTCTATCCCTTAATGCGACCGTCTTGGTTTGACTTGTAAATACTGGATCCAGGAGAGCTATCTCACAGTGAATAACTGAGACCGACACCAATGCAACTGGGAAACAACTCTGATTTTAATTGTTTAAACAAGCGTATATAAACGAAGATAAAAACATTAGTTACTACGATATAATTGGTTATTCTAATATTCTAATATGCAGAAAGGCGTGTTTTATAAGAAAATACACTTAAAACGTAATATGTAAAATAGTGTTACAAAAGTCGTTCTTATGGAAAATTACAGAACTTTCAGAGACAACTTGTTGATGTTCCAGAAACCTCTGTTCTAGCCTTGGAATAGTAAGATAAGACCACTCTAATAACAATTATGCTACTGGCGTGATCTGGCCTTCCAGAAGGTGCTGCAGACATCAGCTTCTTTGACACACTGTCGGCTTTTAACCCTCACAGATCCAAATTAATCCTTTCAATCCCCTCTTAGAACCATATGATTCATATAATATGGTTCTTCCCCTTTTGCTTCTGTCTATAAATCCTTAAATACTGTTGATATCCTTCTGGGGTATGCTGTTGGGGATCGAGGGGCAGATTTGTTTCATACATAGTCATCTGTGTAATGCCTTTAATAACCAATTTACGAAAACAGGGAATTATGCACAATACTACTAGTGCGAAAATAACTAACACCACTAATATGATTATTCCCAATTGAGTTAAAACCTTTTTCCAATCTCTTAGCCAACCAAAATATTGATCCCAAGGATTGGCAATACCTGAGTTCTTCTTTAGCTCTATGGATAAGTCCTCGAGTTTCTGTATGGCTATGGTAACCTTTCCATTAGGTCCTGTATTGTCAGGAATGTACGTACAACATGAAGTGGGGTCTGTTAATACCTTGCATACACCTCCCTTTTCAGCAAGGAGCATATCAAGAACCATTCTATTTTGGAATGTCATAATGGAGTCGGCTTGTAACTGTTCAGCTAGGCCTTTTAATGCATCTCTTGTATAATTAAAAAAACGTTATTGATTATAATAAATATAGTTTATCCAGTCTACGTTTTTATTTACAGTGATTATAGGCCATATTGATTCAAAACCAGCAGCTACCTGATCTCGAGCCTTAAATTCATCGGGCACCCCTCTTGGGACTCCGATGGTATCAGTATATACATGTAGGTCAAAACTACCCTGTGGGGTGACTGAACGTTTTGTTATGTGGGATATGCTCGTGTGGTGTACATTTTCTGTAAAAATATGTATATTCATGAGTGCTTTGGCAAGAGTGCATTCACCTTGCCAATTACCTTCTAATCTGAATCTTATTTTCTTATCACCACAAATCCAATATACATCACTTATTGAATATATTTGGTTTTGAGTTGTATCAGTGGACATGTTGCTATAAGAACTACAATATCCTTCTGAAAAATTGCCTACCGACCTACCAGTACTGCCACCCTTGTAACAGGTGTAGTTACCTGGATATATGGTAATACCCTCACCATGGCGGGGGGTGTTGGTGAGGAGAGGGTATTTGTGTTTCCATCCTTGGCATGTAGAATCATTGGAACTCGTATTGAGGAATGTTTGTAAGAAACATTCCTCAATATCAGAAGGTAAATTTAAAGAAACCGTGCCAAGGTGAGGTCGTGCAGAACCACAAACATAACAATTTGATTTATTTACAGATGTGGCGCTGTATTTCATCCATTCTAACCATAAATTGATATCTGAAAACCCTGTTTCAGCTGCAAATGTATCTTCAAATGTGGGATTGGAAATAGCTTTCATATTATTAAATAGAGACATACGGGGCGGAATGATGGCAACTGTTAGTTTGGATAATACAGGGGGTTTGTATCGTTGGTTATTAAACATATCATCAATATAAAAAGGGCAATGAATGCTTCCATCCCCTCCTGGATAATAAATCCTCAATATGTATCTCCCTCTATCACTAGGGGATGGGTTTTCAATATTTAAGGAAAGTTGGATTGCATCTGATTTCCTCATAGTCTTACAGTTATCATAATTGTAGGTTGCTATGTTTCCTACTTTCATGAGGGTCATCCTGGTGAGTAGGGATTTGCCAAGTTTATCTTTTTGATCAAGGGCACTCTTAGGTTTGTATCCCCAGTCGTGTCCAGTGTTCCAACCTACTGATTTCCAATATTTACAATCATCCCCCCAATAGGAATCTGTTACACATATGTATGGAGTGACGCATATAGGAACAGTATCCCTATCACATAAACTGTGGTTGAATCTAAAAGTAGCTACCTGGGTGTTGGATGAATTAAACCAAAAGGTGGTGTTGGCCCCTTTTGTGTTAGAAAATATATTTTTACCGTCATTATTATTCCAGTATATGGGGGTGCCTCCCTCTTGTGTAATATCTACTTCAGTTTGGGTATTGTGTATGTTACAGAAAAACAAAATCAACTTAATCGTCCACCATGTTCCAAAACTGAGGGAGTCTTTCATCATCTTCAAGGTCAGGGCTGTCTGCCCCCGTTAATACCTCAGCTGTGGGTGGGTTGTCTTCGAGGTCAAGACTGTCTGTCTCCGTTCTTACCTCCTTTGTTTGGTGATTCTCTTCGAGGTCAGGGCTGTCTGCCCCCGTTATTACCTCCTTTTTCTGTACCAATTTCACTCTTGTGGCATGTATCCACGTAGGGGAGTTTTCAGTTAGCACAGCTGTGCGGGTGATAGCCACTACCGTTGTCGTGGGTCCGTATGGGAAATCTCCAGGATTCTTCTTCCGAATAGCTTTCACTATCACTTCATCTCCGACCTGGAATGGGTGTGTTGGTTCCTGTGAAAGAGAGGGAGACTTATAAGCAACGTTTCCTTCAATTTTATCTAATGTTGTGATTAAATCACGTACATATTGTTCCCTTATGAGATCTAAATCTCCTTCTTGAACTACTAGGGGCTTCCTAGCCCAAGGGGTGGGGAAAGGACGTCCCATTAAAATCTCAAAAGGGGATAGACCTGTCTTTTTATTGGGGGTCATTCTGATTTCTGCAAGTATTATAGGTAACATGGTTTTCCATTTCTCAAATGACCCTGCAGTAGCCTTTCTTAGTTTGTCTTTGAACGTTCTGTTCATGCGCTCTACAATCCCTGAACTCTGCGGGTGATATGGGATGTGAAATTTCCATTCGATGTGAAGGAGTTTCACTAGTTCTTTGTTTACTTTATAGACAATAAGGATTTCATTGCCAAATGGCAGGAGATTTTACTTAGTTGTTCGGCCCAACTTATGGAACTTTTAGTCCAATATGAGAAAACCTCACTAGAGGAAATAAATAAGAAACTGGAGAGTGAACTGAAAAATATCCAGGAATATAAACTGGATCCACAGTATCAAACTATGGAGATTAAACTTAAAAACAACATAGATCAGTTCAGGGCTGAATTAAGGGAAAGAAAACATAAAAAATTCCAGAGAGACCACAAAGATTTTGAGACAGGAAATATTTTTTAAAAAACAAGGGTTTGGACAATTTAGATCCAGGTCGTCCTCACTTAGATCCAACTACTCTGATATTTCAGATACAGACGATAAGTCAGACTTTTCATCAGATAATGACTCAGGTATTAAAACCACGACTACATCATCAGATACTATAAACAGACAAAAGGGCATCCTTAAAACAGGTTCCAATGTGTCTTTTTTAGACCTAGATTGGAGGGGTCAGAGACCGTCACAACGCAATTTACGGGACAGAAAAGTTTGGGGTTACAAAAAACGACAACCCAAGAACTGAACACAAATAAAATCTTTAATTTATCCAGGTACAATCTTCAAACACGCCACATTTCTCTACTTAATAAGGGGCTATCATTTATCCCACGTCCGGTGTTCGATAAATTCACCTGGACAAAAGATATCAACCTCTTTGCTAGAAAACTCTCACTCCATGCCCACTTCCAAAGAAAAGATTTAAAAATGATAAAAATGTTGGGACATAATGAAAGAGATTTGCAAGGCATAAAAAACCTGGTATCACTATTAGATGAACAACTTTCTGACTCAGATCCTCTGACCAAACTTAAACCAAAGAGTACTTTTACTCCCCCAATCTCTGAAACCTCCAGCATAGATCTATTTACTAGGCTTGTTATCAGAGACTTGGAGAAATTGGACACGTATGACCTTGATTGGAATCATAATCTTTCCTCTATGGAAAAGAAGGCCCTAAATGAATTAACCTCCGATACGAATATCGAAATAAAACCATCTGATAAAGGAGGAAATATCGTTATCATGGATAAAAATATGTATAAGAACATGTGTATGGTACATCTAAATGATACTCATGGCTATCAAAAACTAGCTAGTGACCCCACCCCACAATACCTACAGGAATTACGATTGTTGTTAACATCAGCCCTCCAGGATGGGATAATCTGTAAGGATGAATTTAATTTCATGATGATATACTGCCCGAGGGTTGCAACCTTCTACTGTCTACCTAAAGTGCATAAGGACATTGCAAATCCACCTGGGAGACCAATAATTTCTGGGAATGAATGTGTCACTCAGAATGTCAGCATCTTCCTAGATAAAATCATGAGACCTATAGTGCAACAAACCAAATTGTACGTACAAGATACCACGGATACGATCAAAAAACTATGGAAGATCATAGTCCCTAAAGGGGCCTTTCTGGCTAGCCTTGATGTTGTCGCTTTATATAATAACATCCCCCATGAGAAGGGTCTCCTAGCCTGCCATACTTGGTTTTCAAGATTCTTTTCCGATAAACAAAGGGACACATTTCTGTCCTTTCTCCACTTTGTTTTGACTCACAATTATTTTTTATTCGATGGAAAGCATTATAACCAAATTCGCGGTACGGCCATGGGCACTTGTTGTGCACCAAGCTATGCTAATTTATTTCTGGCATGGTGGGAAGATTTATATGTGTTTACAGATAACATGTCCAAATATACCAAACATATAGCCAAATGGATGCGCTACATCGATGACATTTTCTTAATTTGGACAGGACCAGTCTCCCTCTTTTTGGAATTCGCTGATCTTTTAAACATCAATGATGTGGGTCTCGAATTGACTAAAATTTACCACCAATCAGATCTGGTTTTTCTTGACCTGAACATCTCTATCGATCATGATAACTCCATAAAAACCAATCTGTTCCGAAAACCGACCGCAACGAATAATCTTTTATCATGGGAGAGCTATCATCCAGAACCGTTACGCCGCAGCATTCCTATAGGGCAATATCTTAGAGCCAGAAGAAATTGTTCATCTTTGGCTCTCTTCCAACAGGAAGCGAACAAATTGCGCCAGATGTTTAGATCCCGTGGCTACCCCTCCAGATGGCTCAAACAAGCTTTCCAACGGGCCCTTTTACAGGACAGAGAGTCTCTTATTCAGAAGAATTCCTACAAAAATTGGGAAACCGATAATAAGACCCAAACCATCAGATGTGTAGCCAATTTTGACTGCGGCTGGAATCCCGCCAAGACAATTTTACAACGCTACTGGCCTATTTTAAAAGCAGAACCATTGCTCCAAGGTGCTGTCTCTGATAATGTCAGCTTAACAGCCAGAAGAGGACAAAATCTAAAAGATCTGCTAGTACACAGCACTTACTACATTAACCCCAAAAAGACATGGCTACAATCTACTAAGGGATGCTTTCGATGTGGGAATTGTAAAGCCTGTCAATTTATTGCTCCATCTAAAACCTTTTCCAGCAATAATAATAAAGAGGACATATATACCATCAATAGCTTTCTCAACTGTAAAAGTACCTTTGTTGTATATTTGATTGACTGTGAATGTGGTGTCCAATACATAGGGAAAACTATCCGAGAATTCCGAAGGAGAGTCTTGGAACATATTAATTGTATCACGAGTCATCTCGACACCTCAATCTCTCGTCATGTCAAGTCATACCATAACTCTAACACCAATTGCCTACACTTTCGAGCTATTGATCACCAAAGGGTGACACCACGAAGAGGTAACAGGAATAGATCCCTGTTACAGCTCGAATCTAAGTGGATCTATAGGCTACAGACGCTGAGTCCCAGAGGACTTAACGAGGGCTTTAATTATACCCCTTTTATATAAAAGGTAATACCATCTATAAGGCTAACCTTTATGTACATTAAAATAAGTGACATATGTTCTGAAATAAATGATATATTTAAGTTCAGCCTTTAAGCCTAGAAAAATATGCCACCTTTCCCATATCAGCACTTTAGTGTAGTCTGTACAGAGGCACCATATATATATATCACTCAACATATATGAGAATAGGTATATTCTCCTTTGGTTTATATTCTGTAACTAATGACCCACTACTGTCCCTAGTATAGAATATATAACACTCGGGGTCCACCTCTGGCACCATCCTGTTGGGTAGACTCACTTTACATCTATACCCATTATGAAGGACAGAGATATGTATATATATGTATATATGTATCTTTATTTCTGATCCGTTTGTTTATTTAAATGTATCCCCTCCATATTAGTATCTGAATACCTGTCTTTTGTATTCCTTTTACAACTATATTTATATCTGTATCTATGACCCCCCTCTCTTCACCTGTGAATGACTATTTCTTCTGCTAATGTATTTCCGTGCAGCCCCTCCCAACCCTTCCCTCCCTCTCTGTGACGGCTAGACACACCTCCGGTCTATAGCCAATAAACAGCTGGGATACACCCACTGATTTCCGATTGGCTATCCCGACACACCTACTGATCTTCCATTGGCCACTTTACTTTAACTAACTTTGCAGCGCCACTATTTAAACCTCCTCTCTGTTTAGTTCTGCTTATGCTCCTGACGAAGCCGCCACGGCGAAACGCGCGTCGGGCTTCTCTTCTTTCGTTTGTTATTTTGTTTGCTGACATCTAGCCCTTTCAATATCCTCTCTGATTACTTACCTGTCGCCAGTTTGCAGCTTGTGCTGGTCTTTCTCTCATCTCCTGCTATCCTCGCCATTTAAGCGTATTATCATTAGATAGGAATTACTTGATTTTGAGATTAGGGACTTCCATTTTACTCCACCCCTACTATTATTTTCTTTTCATTCTCTACCTTATGTTGGACTACTTTGGAATTATATATATATATCTCCCAGGCTGTATCCTGTGTATAGACAGGTTAGAATATAGGGCTCTACCATTATTATTTATTTTTTCTTTTTGTATGTGTGTGTTTTTTGGTTCCCTTGTGATATATGATTTAATATATCCTTTTTTGTTTTTATTAGAATTAATTTGGGTACATATTTGGTATAACCTCTTGCCGGTGTACCCTTTCACTGTCCCCCTACTTTGCAATTATTTATGGTGATTTTTCACCTTTTATTATATATTGGAAATAAAATTTGTTCTTTTAATGTTCTCTTTGTTTAAATTCCATTATTTCGGGTTACCCCCGGCTCTCTCTATTGTGTAGCTTTGCTTCGCTTATGGTCTTTGTTTACTTTAGAAGTAAATGCGGGACCTTGATCAGACTCAATCTTGGTTGGGCATCCCCATCTGGGAATAATGTCTTGTGTTAAAATGCGTGCAACTGTTTTGGCATCCTCTCGTTTGGTAGGAAAAATTTCGGGCCAACGTGAAAACATGTCCACAATCACTAAAGCATATTCCTGGAGTCCCTTTTTTCGTGGTATATGTGTGAAATCAATTTGTAAATGAGTGAATGGTGCTGTGGGATATTCCAAATGTTGATGTTTAATTGATGTATTGGTGTTAGGATTATTTCTGAGACATGTGATGCAGCGTTTAATGTAATCATTGATTAATATGCGTGTGTCTGTCAAGTAAAAAGAGTCTGTCAGTAACGTGTGTGTTGTCTGTATACTGTTGTGTCCAATGCCATGAAAATGTGATATGAAAAGAGCTGCACTATGTTGGGGAATACATGGTTTCCCCTCTTTGCAGATCAATCCACTCCGTGGATTTTTCTGCAGCACAGGATAACACCAGTCCTCGAGATCATATTGTGAAGCTGTAGCTTGTAAATCAGTAATCATTTGGGATTCCTCGAGGGATGGAGGTTTTAGTATGGCCATTTGTTGGACTGCTGGAGCTTTAAGGGCAGCCTTTTTAGCTTCCATGTCCGCAAAGGCATTGCCTTGTGAAACATGATCTTTGCCCCCTGTGTGGGCACGGCAGTGTACAATAGCTAATTGTGATGGTAATTGGATTGCTTGCAGTAAATCAGTGACTAGATGTGAATGTGAAATGCGCTTACCATCAGCTGAAATGAAACCTCGGCGCAGCCATATAGTGCCGTGGTCCCAGACAACGCCATGGGCATACTTGCTGTCTGTGTAAATGGTGACAGGCTTACCTGTATAGTATTGGCAGGCGCGGGTAAGAGCAATACGTTCTGCGGCTTGTGCTGACTGATAAAGAATAGAATCAGAATCAATAACAATATCTGGCAACATAACAATAGCATATCCTGCATGGTACGTTGTGTCATTGGGACGGCTACAGGAACCATCAACAAAAATTTCTGGGGCCAGTGGAATGGGGGTGGATGACAAATCTATTCTGGGGGAAGTTTCATGTTTGATACAGTGTAAGCAGTCGTGTAAATCGGGGAGTTTATCCTCTTCCCCTTTGAGACCCAAAAGGGCATTTAGGATAGCTGATGGTCCAGAATTATGTGCTGCGTGCTGAACTTCTAACGTGGGATTACTGAGTAAAAGGATCTCATATCCTGATAAACGTTGTGCTGACATGTGTTGTGTGTGTAGTCCCTTAAGGAGACCTAAAACATCATGTGTGGTGTGGAGTACAGTGTGGTGTCCCAGAGTGAGTGGGGTAGATAATTCCACCATCATTGCAGAGGCTGCCAGAGATCTTAAACATGCCGGCATTCCTTGTACAGAAACTGGCATAACCTTTGAGAAAAATGTACGCAACTTGCCTCCGTGAAATTGGGTGAGCACCCCCGCCATAGTTTTACAGTTTTGTCTGGCAAATATGTGAAATGACAATTTGTAGTCAGGGAGTCCTAAACCTGGGCTTGACATTAATGCACATTTCAAAAAATCATGAGCATACAACATTTCTGGTGACCATTTGATAAGATCAGGCTTGTCTGCCAGAGTGGTTTGTCTCAATATGTTATCATAATATGAGCAGTCGGGAATCCATTGTCTGCAATAGTTAATCATTCCGAGAAAGGACAGCATGTCTTTCTTGGTGTGCGGGGTGACCAGTCCCGCTACAGATTGGATTCTTCCCGGACTGATTTTGCGTACCCCTTTTGTGAGAACAAACCCTAAATATTCAACCTGTATTTGACACCATTGCATTTTTGTTAGAGAAACTTTGTGACCACATTCAAACAAACATTGTAACAGTGATAAACCATCTGCCAGGCAGTTCTCCTCTGACATACTACATAGCAGCAAGTCATCCACATATTGTAATAGGACAGAACCACAGGGGGGGTGCCATGATTGCAAAGTGGCTTGGAGGACAATACTGTACACAACTGGTGAATCAGTATAACCTTGGGGCATTCGTGCCCAAGTTAGTTGTCGACCCTCAAAGGAAAAAGCAAAAAGAGGTCTGGTCTCTTCGTCAACTGGGATCGAAAAGAAAGCATTCTTAAGATCAATGACAGTAAAATAGACAGCGTCTGCAGGGATAGCTGAAAGTAACTGAGTTACATCAGGGACAATGGGTGCAATTGGGACAATGAGATGGTTAATTGCCCTAAGATCTTGCACAAATCTGGTAGTGCCATTAGCTTTGGCCACAGGGTTCACTGGTGTACAGAAAGGGGATATAACATCCTGAAGGATACCTTGTTTTAGAAAATCGGTAATCATAGGTCTGAGACCTTCTATTTTCTCTTTGGACAATGGGTATTGTTTTTGGTATACTGGTGTTATACCTGGTTTAAGTGTTGCTCTGTAAGGGGTGCAATCGATAAAACCTGTGTCGTAATCACTAGTAGACCACAGCCGTGTATCTATTTGTTGTAATGTCGGATGTAATGTGGTTGGTATATGTAAGAGAAACATAGGGGTGGAGGCAGTAACGGGCATAAGATCTGAACTAACATGTAGTCCGTCCTCAGTTACCTTAACTTGTAATTTTGATTTGAAAAATAAATCTCTTCCCAATAAACTGACTGGACAATTGGGGATTACGTGAAAAACATGAGTGGTCAAAAAATCACCGTCTGCAGTTTTCAAAATCAATGGATCATTAATTCCCATAGAAGGATCAGACTTTCTGAGGGGTCCTTTGTAAAGATCCCCGCACAAAACACTGGTAGTGGCCCCACTATCAACCATAAAACCTATTTTTCTTCCTTCAACCATTAAAATAATTAAAGATGATTCTTTCCAGTGTTGTGTGATTTGCATGAAAGTAGGGATGGAATCCTCCGGGCAGCATCATTGTTGATACTGTCTGTTCCAATCAAGGGGGAAGCGAGGACTCTGAAATCCTTGTTCGTTTGTTTGTGGGGGATTATAGTGAAGGGGGGGGGGATTATAGTGAGGGCTGTTGGTGTGGGCTTCCCGTCTCTGGAAATTATCCCGTCTCTGGAAATTATCCCATCTCTGGAAATTATCCCATCTCGGGAAATTATCCCATCTCTGGAAATTATCCCATCTCGGGAAATTATCCCATCTCGGGAAATTATCCCATCTCTGGAAATTATCCCATCTCTGGAAATTATCCCGTCTCGGGAAATTATCCCGTCTCGGGAAATTATCCCATCTCTGGAAATTATCCCATCTCGGGAAATTATCCCGTCTCGGGAAATTATCCCATCTTTGGAAATTATCCCATCTCTGGAAATTATCCCGTCTCTGGAAATTATCCCATCTCTGGAAATTATCCCGTCTCTGGAAATTATCCCATCTCTGGAAATTATCCCATCTCGGGAAATTATCCCGTCTCGGGAAATTATCCCATCTCTGGAAATTATCCCGTCTCTGGAAATTATCCCATCTCTGGAAATTATCCCATCTCGGGAAATTATCCCATCTCTGGAAATTATCCCGTCTCGGGAAATTATCCCGTCTCGGGAAATTATCCCATCTCTGGAAATTATCCCATCTCGGGAAATTATCCCGTCTCGGGAAATTATCCCATCTCTGGAAATTATCCCGTCTCTGGAAATTATCCCATCTCTGGAAATTATCCCATCTCTGGAAATTATCCCATCTCGGGAAATTATCCCATCTCTGGAAATTATCCCGTCTCTGGAAATTATCCCATCTCTGGAAATTATCCCATCTCTGGAAATTATCCCGTCTCTGGAAATTATCCCATCTCTGGAAATTATCCCATCTCGGGAAATTATCCCATCTCTGGAAATTATCCCGTCTCTGGAAATTATCCCATCTCTGGAAATTATCCCGTCTCGGGAAATTATCCCGTCTCGGGAAATTATCCCATCTCGGGAAATTATCCCATCTCTGGAAATTATCCCGTCTCTGGAAATTATCCCGTCTCTGGAAATTATCCCATCTCGGGAAATTATCCCATCTCTGGAAATTATCCCGTCTCTGGAAATTATCCCATCTCGGGAAATTATCCCATCTCGGGAAATTATCCCATCTCGGGAAATTATCCCGTCTCGGGAAGGGACATTCCCGTGCCCAGTGGTCGGCTTGGCCACAATTAAAACAAACACTGGGTCTGGGGGGGTATTGGGGTGGCCCCTGTTGTTGGTCGTGGTGTGCAAATTTAGGGTTTCTATTGTTCCTGGGATCAGTGAATATTTGTGTTTGCTTTACCTGTGGTTGTCTGCAATTACCTTTGTAATTGTGAGTTAAAGTGGTAAGTTTCTTTTGTTCAAAACACCCTGCTGCTTCTTTTTCATGTATGTGTTTCTCAAAATCTTTAAGATTATCGGATGTCCAGGAACTAACATTTTGTTTGAAAGTGAGTATGAGGCTGGATGTTAGGTTATTTACAAAAGTAGAAATAATGAGGCTGTCACTATTAATTGTTGGAAGACCGGCCTCATGAATCCAACATTCAATAAATCGTTTCCAGAACTCTGGAACAGTTTCAGTTGACTTTTGTTTACAGGCAACTGCAATGGGCAGGGATGATCTTTGTGTGAAAACTTCTAACATGTGGTTAGTTATTTCTGTCCACATATTGTGTATGCCTGCATCAGTATTGAGTGCATATGTATCGGAGGTTATATTTTGTTGGACATTATTGATGGTTGGAACTTTGGTCCAATCCCATCCGGACCTGGATCCTATCAGTGTATCAATAATCAATCTGATATCTTCTTGGGTATAATTTCGGCCCTTACAGGCCTTTTTTAGATACATCAGAGTACCTTGTGGGGCGATTGTGGGTTTAGGACAATTTTTAATGATGCGATCAATATCGTCAATTTCAATGGCCTTTTTCATTAGTTGGTCTCCTATTGTCATAAAAGGGAGATTAAATTTTACTTTGGTCCCTTTATGTTTTTGTCGAGTAACAGGTGGACTAAGTATCGTTTGTTTAGTGGAGTCGGCACAGGTCGACACTCCGGTTGCTCCTAGATCAGTATCAGAATCGGAGTCAAACTGAAAATCCTGTGATCGCCAATTTTCATGGCTTTGATCAGGTAAGGGCATAGGGACAGGTTGTGGGAGTGGGGGTGCATCAGGGGCAACCCTGTGGGGTTGTGTTTGAATTACATGACTTATGGCCAATACTTCTAAATCTTCGGGATTTAGAGAGGGATAGAGACTTGTATTGTGTCCAGCATCTGGATGTTGGTGAGGGGATTTTTTTAGAGGGATCTTGTACGGAGCAGGAGGAGGAGGTGGAAGTTTAGGATTGTGAATGTTCTGTAATTCTTTTTCTATATTATGGAAAATAGCAGAATCATCACTGAGTTTCTTTTTGGGGTTCTTATTTTTGGTAGAATTTGAGGATCTGTCATACCAATGTGGGGCAATTTCTAACCACTGTTCCCCTCTTAATTGCATGTATTTGTGATCCCACTGTGGATCCCCGTGGTAATATGGAAAAGTTTCCTCGTCTCCGAGACAAAGTCCCTTTACCATATCCATATGAAAAGGGTCATTATCTCCTGTCCTCGGAAATGGACTGATGGATTTCATGAATTCAGTCCATCCGGCCATGTTATCTACCCAGAGATTTATCAAAAAATAATTTGTGGGACTAACTCGGGCCACATATTGTTTACATGTTTCCCCAACATTCGGTATAGGGTAATCAGTTTTGGACTCGTAAATTCCCATTTTAAACTAATGAGTTTACTGTATAAATATTTATACTTACCACCTATAAAGAAATAGCAGGGAAATAATATTCTTAGACGTACACTTACCACCCGTCTAAGGTTCCTTATAACTCTATAATTAATCTTATATATGTACATACATACAAATATACAATTAACATGCAAAATTACAATTAAACAAGTCAAACCAAGAATAGTCTAGTCTCCCTGAGACTGTAAATTTAAGTGTATAATACCCCTGGTAATAAAGTGAAAGATCTCCCTGAGATCTGTGTGTTAGCCTCCCTGAGACTGTGAGGATCTCCCTGAGATCTGTGTGTTAGCCTCCCTGAGACTGTGAGGATCTCCCTGAGATCTGTGTTTTAGCCTCCCTGAGACTGTAAGGATCTCCCTGAGATCTGTGTGTTAGCCTCCCTGAGACTGTAAGGATCTCCCTGAGATCTGTGTGTTAGCCTCCCTGAGACTGTGAGGATCTCCCTGAGATCTGTGTGTTAGCCTCCCTGAGACTGTGAGGATCTCCCTGAGATCTGTGTGTTAGCCTCCCTGAGACTGTAAGGATCTCCCTGAGATCTGTGTGTTAGCCTCCCTGAGACTGTAAGGATCTCCCTGAGATCTGTCTGTTAGCCTCCCTGAGACTGTGAGGATCTCCCTGAGATCTGTGTGTTAGCCTCCCTGAGACTGTAAGGATCTCCCTGAGATCTGTGTGTTAGCCTCCCTGAGACTGTGAGGATCTCCCTGAGATCTGTGTGTTAGCCTCCCTGAGACTGTGAGGATCTCCCTGAGATCTGTGTGTTAGCCTCCCTGAGACTGTGACGATCTCCCTGAGATCTGTGTGTTAGCCTCCCTGAGACTGTAAGGATCTCCCTGAGATCTGTGTGTTAGCCTCCCTGAGACTGTAAGGATCTCCCTGAGATCTGTGTGTTAGCCTCCCTGAGACTGTGAGGATCTCAATGAGATCTGTGTGTTAGCCTCCCTGAGACTGTGAGGATCTCCCTGAGATCTGTGTGTTAGCCTCCCTGAGACTGTAAGGATCTCCCTGAGATCTGTGTGTTAGCCTCCCTGAGACTGTGAGGATCTCCCTGAGATCTGTGTGTTAGCCTCCCTGAGACTGTAAGGATCTCCCTGAGATCTGTGTGTGTGTCCCTGACACGTGAATGTGAGGATCTCCCTGAGATCTGTGTAATATAAGGATCTCCCTGAGATCTGGTTATGTGTCCCGGACACAAAAACAAAAACAACAAATATTTTAAGGATGTATGTCCCTGACACACAAATATAAGGATCGGGATTTGGCCAGTGCACTCAGTCCGATAGATAAACCAAAAAAAAGTATATCTTACCGGACAAAGGATGACCTTCCCGATCCCGGACGAGCCCCCAAATTGTAAGGAAATATCCTCTGTCCCTTAATGCGACCGTCTTGGTTTGACTTGTAAATACTGGATCCAGGAGAGCTATCTCACAGTGAATAACTGAGACCGACACCAATGCAACTGTGAAACAACTCTGATTTTAATTGTTTAAACAAGCATATATATACGAAGATAAAAACATTAGTTACTACGATATAATTGGTTATTCTAATATTCTAATATGTAGAAAGGCGTGTTTTATAAGAAAATACACTTAAAACGTAATATGTAAAATAGTGTTACAAAAGTCGTTCTTATGGAAAATTACAGAACTTTCAGAGACAACTTGTTGATGTTCCAGAAACCTCTGTTCTAGCCTTGGAATAGTAAGATAAGACAATTCTAATAACAATTATGCTACTGGCGTGATCTGGCCTTCCAGAAGGTGCTGCAGACATCAGCTTCTTTGACACACTGTCGGCTTTTAACCCTCACAGATCCAAATTAATCCTTTCACTACCCAATTACAAACACAAGTGATTAATAAGCCAATGGTTTTTAAACAATGGCTCACTGGAGTGATCACATGATGTAGAAGGTGTTTTATTGGTTGTTGTTGGATGTCCTGATGCCTTAAGCTGAGAAGTCCCATTAAGGACTCAATATCTTTTTATAAGGGAGTTTTCAGGCTTTGTACCTGTGTCCTGAATAGTTTGCATATTTTCAAAAAGGGTCCATGTATAAAGTGGATGTTGCGGGACCCCGGCTGGGTCAGTTGACCCTGGTGGCACTTTAAGAAGGGTGGCATGCCACCACCCCATCGCACCACTTTTAGGGAGCGCGAGGGGTTAGAGTCTGTGTCAGCGACATTGGCACAGATTTTTTGCTCCACCCCCTTGTGAAGTGCACTATTGATTCTGAGTGCTGAGTGTCAGGTGACATCCCAGTACTCAGTAAGAAGAAGGATTGACGAGCAGTGGCAGCGTGAGGAGCTCTCCCAGTCCCTGGTAAGTATGTTTATGCATTTTACTGCTTATTCACCTGATATACAAAGATTAAACATTTAAACCTCATTATCGGGTCATTAGGATCTGCGTGTGTGCAGGAGGGATTGGAGTGAGTGGGTGGGTCCCATGCTTCCCCCCAGCGTGGTGTCTGTGTATGAGCTAATATGCCGTATCCTCCTGCACGGAGGAGGGAAGTACATTAGCTGGATATGACTAGCTGTCATATCCGGCCGAAGAGGATGAAAGAAACAAAAAGGTAAAATATAAAAAAAAGCTGATTCTTTGCGCGCATACGGTGACGTGACGTCGCGTGTGACGTCACGTGTGACGTCACGTGACCGTGTGACATGCAGCGTTCACGAGACAGCCCATATTCCCAGGACTGTCCTGCGACTGCAAAATACGCGGGACATTTGCATAGTTGTCGGGACTGTGCCGGTGAATCCGGGACAATTGGCAACTATGTAAAGGGTGTGGAAGATTGTTGATGAACTTCAGGAGCAGGTAATTGTTTATTTGCAGGGCACCCCTTTGGTTGTCACTGGAAGGGTTGTTTTTTTTGGTTTGTGTGGGGGAGGGGATTTGGGGGTACGCAGGGAATGGTTTTAATTTTATTATTTTGAACTGGTCTGTGAGCCTTTGGGTAGGTCTACCACTGTTCCCGTTTGCTGATGCAGTGAGCATTAATGGCATCCTCCAGATGTCTTTGTCCAACAACTATCATAATTCTCTGCCATTTTTATAGCCTGCTCTATTTATGTATAAAGTGCTTTACTAGGAAAAATACGCTGAGCTTCAAACATATCCTAGGGGATTATGGGATGTGGGATATTTGGGAAGCTACAGATGGACACCTATGGCTCATCACATTAAATCATGTTGAGGTTTTGGTGACTGATGCACCTCCAATTATTGCACTGACTTGCTGTTAGTTGCCACATGTTGCATTCAAAAGTCACATGTATAAACGGGCAAATTATATATCTCACCGAACTGATCAACCTGATCAATCAATATGACTCATCATTGCAGGTGCATTTGTGATTTCATTGGGTGTCACTGTAGTTTTGTGCACCCACCAGTAGTCTGTTAATAAAACAAATGCCACCAGGGGGCAGTATCATTTTAATTCTGCATGTTTCCAATAATGTTATATCTGTATTTAATTTTTTTAACCAAGATTTGACCAGCAATGGCAAATGTGGAGTGAAATTCCTGTATATTGTGAACCCGTATTTGGGAAGCTACAGATGGACACCTATAGCTCATCACATTAAATCATGTTGAGGTTTTGGTGACTGATACCCCTCCAATTCTTGCACTGACTTTTTTGGAACTCCTGTTAGTTGCCACATGTTGCCTTCAAAAGTCACATGTATAAACGGGCAAATTATATATCTCACCGAACTGATCAACCTGATCAATCAATATGACTCATCATTGCAGGTGCATTTGTATTTGCGATTTCATTAGGTGTCACTGTAGTTTTGTGCACCCACCAGTAGTCTGTTAATAAAACAAATGCCACCAGGGGGCAGTATCATTTTAATTCTGCATGTTTCCAATAATGTTATATCTGTATTTAATTTTTTTAACCAAGATGTGACCAGCAATGGCAAATGTGGAGTGAAATTCCTGTATATTGTGAACCCGTATTTGGGAAGCTACATATGGACACCTATAGCTCATCACATTAAATCATGTTGAGGTTTTGGTGACTGATGCACCTCCAATTCTTGCAGCGACTTTTTTGGAACTCCTGTTAGTTGCCACATGTTGCCTTGAAAAGTCACATGTATAAACGGGCTAATTATATATCTTACGGAACTGATCAACCTGATCAATCAATATAACTCATTATTGCAGGTGCATTTGTATTTGCGATTTCATTGGGTGTCACTGTAGTTTTGTGCACCCACCAGTAGTCTGTTAATAAAACAAATGCCACCAGGGGGCAGTATCATTTTAATTCTGCTTGCTTCCAATAATGTTATATCTGTATTTAATATTTTTTAACCAGCAATGGCAAATGCGGAGTGAAATTCCTCTATATTGTGAAGCCGTATTTGGGGGATTGGTTAGATTGGGCTATTATGTCTGATCCAAATCCAGTTCAGAACAAATTGCTCTATATTGTATTGATCCTCATGTTTTTTTAAAGCTTTTTTTTGCAAGTTTTAAGGCAATAAGTAACAATAGAGCATTGTTTTTTAACAACCATTTTTTTTTTCAGCATAAAAAAATTGCATGTTAAGCCACAAGGTGATGTCACAAGCAGGAGACCCCACAGAAGCATTTAAAGCACATTTAATTTAATTTAAACATTTGTTTGCAATTCTGCTAACACAGTGTATAAATCATTTTTGATTCTTTTTATTATTCTTTACATTCACAGTATAAGCAATGTTTAGGTGACGCTATCCCTTTAATCACTGTCTAGAACAGTGAGTGCCAGCAGTGATGTCATAAAGAGTGTGGTCATGATGTCATAGAGGCAGCTGCTAATGATAACTGTGTGAACATTCTCTTTCCTCTCAGACACATCCGGAGCTCTGACGGAGCTTCAGCGTGCGTCCCCGGTTCCTTGGTATAGGTATCTATGCCTGACTTGGATGTGTCTGAAGACTTGGAGCTTGACTACCCGAAATCTGACCTTGAGCTTTGGAGGTTCTAGCAGGGGATTTATTTGGCAAGCGCAGCGACTCGTGTACCCTTTATCGGTCTGTTCTTGGGTGGGAGAGAGGCGTGGGCCTAGTATTTATCGGCGTTCACTGCGTCGGGAGGGCCACATCTGGGGTGGCAAGGGAGATATAATATATGTACCCTGCAATGTCAATTTATATCAGAGCTGTCCAACTGCAGTCTGTTAGCTGGATTGTAGCTAGAGGGCCACAGTTGGACACCCCTGGTCTATATAATGTTTAAATGAATTGTTGTGTTAACCTGTAGTATAATTATAGTCTCTGCATTTGCCTCTTAATGCCCAGAGGGAAGGGCAGTCCTTCAAGCCATGGTTCCCCAGAGGTTTCCCCCACAGGGGTTTTTCCTCTCCTGAGTGCTGAAGGATGACTCTTCGTGAGTCTAGAGGTAGCCCATAGCTTGACCAGCTTTCTGGTTTAATCCGTGATAATACCCAGGCACCTGCTGGGCTGTAAATTCCCTTTTCCCATTATATAGAGACTAGAAAGGACTAATTCTGTGAAATTCCTAAAATAAATGTACAATTAATATATATATGTCTCATGTTGTTCTTATTTCTATAAGTGTATCTATCCTCATATAACAGAACATATAAAGTAGGATGTTGAGTCTGAATGTGATGTTGGGGAAATAAAAGGAAATTAATTGTTACAATCTGGAATGGTGGGAATGGATGTTTTGGGGTCACAAACTAAAGAAGGAGGTGGGACTGACTGGGGGGTAAATACTTTGTTTAGAGACACATGAGTATCAGCTAATAAACCTGTGAACAGATAGTAGAACACTAGATGGTGGATACAGAAGACATTATGGCATACGTTTGGAAAACACTGAATAATGGAAACTAATATTACAGTATAAAGAGGGGAGTGTTTATACAACCTAGCGGAAGTATAGGTACTAAGCGCCTATTAGTGAACTTTAGAATACAAAATAAATTAATAAAGCGGGGAGAGGATTATAGTATTGAGAATAAATAATGCTGTGTTAAGAGTCCTCACAATCCCCATGTACACACAGTGTTATGACATATACATGTACAGTAGGAAGAGTCTTAAGAGTAATGAAATCAGCCTCCTGCTTACTCAACCAAAGGTACAGAGACTGAACTAGAGAAGATATCTCCAACTTCCAAGGACTCATCTGAACAAAGGGCGTCAAAGAAGAAGTGAGGAGACAGCATTCCCTGGCACTAGCTCCCCAGGCAGCCTGTCTACATCTATCTATATATATATATATAAATATATGGCCAACATGATCCTATAAGGCTAGAGAGCAGTGCTTATACGGGCAACGACATCCCAAATATTTATACGAACATTTGTACAATGAAACGTGTTGGGATTATTAATAAAAGATTATAAAAATATATAATATAAAATAACATTTAAAAAAGGTGAATGTCACCAGCTCAGCATTATCAGTGCAGAATGCACCCACTGCAGTGATGCTCATCCGGCCATCAAACCCACAAGGGTTCCGCAAATAAACAATTTAACACCTAATAGAGTTTTTGTCCTTTAACCCCTTCGTGACGCACAGTGTTTGTGTTCCACACGACGCAAGCACAAAAACGTCACAGTTGTTCCTGGCCACCTATCACAAGGGGATCAGTAGCAGGGAACACTATGGCAGAGACCTGATCAGGGTCTTAATAGACTCTTTGGGTATCTGCCAAAAGATCACGATACCTCCGGAGGTCATGTGTGACGTCACAGAGACGTAGCGGGGAGCAGTGATGAGCTATTTAATAGACATGTGCATTAGTTTTCGTCCGAATGCATTTTCGTCCGAAAATAGCATTTTCGTTCATTCGTCCGAAAAACGAATAACGAAAATGCTAAGCTAACGAAAGCCGAATGAACGAATGGTTAATAAACGAAAATCATTCGTTCATTCATCCATTCGTAGTACTATTGGCATTCTATAAGCCGAAATAGAGTCGGTTTATAGAATGCAATAGCATAGTACACTACATTCCATAAACCGACATAATGAACGACTTTCGGTTTATGGAATGCATGTAAGTCTATTGGCATTCTATAAACCGACTCTATTTCGGTTTATAGTAATACCAATACTATAGCACAAATGGACGAATGATTTTCGTTTATATTAAACCATTCGTTCAATCGTTCAACTTCTTAGCTTTCTATAAACCGAAACAGTCCCCATTCATAAATTTTTATGAATGGGAACTCTAGTTCGGTTTATAGAAAGCCCATAGTATTACATGTAATCCATAAGCCGAAAGTCTATAAACCGAACGTTCGAATTTGCTTTCACTACACAGAGACAGAGTCTCCATTCATAACATGAATGGAGACTCTGTCTCTGTGTAGTGAAAGGCAATAGTACTATTACATTCATTACAAATGCCGAAAGTCTATAAACCGAACTTTCGGTTTATAGACTTTCGGCTTATGGAATACATATAACCCTATTGCTATTCTATAAACCGAACATTCGGTTTTCTTATGAATGGGTTCATATAAAGGCACTACTACTGTTCGTTTTCTATAAGCCGAAAATCTATAAACAGAAGGTCGTTTGGTTTATAGAATTTCGGTTTATAGAATACATAGAATTGCCTTTCTATGAACCGAACGACAGCCCCATTCATAAGAATTTCTTATGAATTGGGCTCTCGTTCGGTTTATAGAAAGCCAATAGTATTACACGTATTCTATAAAACGAACGAATAAAACGAAACGAAAATAATGAACGAATTTCGTCTGAAACGAATGCAGTAATGAACGAAATTCGTTTTAGACGAAATAAATAACATTTTCGTCCGAATAGACGAAAACGAAACGAAAATTTTAGTTTTGCACATGTCTACTATTTAACACTGGAGATTCTATGCCGTCCCAGCGTCTTTTAGGTACACTAAAATCAGGATGGAATAGAACGTCCTAGCGTCGGGAAGGGGTTAAGTGGCACTAAAAGAGATCTTTTTTCTCTTTCTTCAACAATAGAAGCAACAGTTAAAAATCGTTTGCCACTGTTCCAAAGTAAACACGACATGTATCTTTTGCAGACACAAGCTGGTTTACTCTGAGCTCTGCCTCTCAGATGGACATGGAGACAGAGTCCTGATGAAGGTCTTTACAGAACCTGTGGGTCCTTACCGAAACATTGTAAGTCCCCGTGACATCACTAGAGGCGTGTCTGAAACTCCAGGGTGCAACATGATCCGCAGCACAGCTCATTGTAGGGGACTGTGATAAAGAGCAGAGCAAAGAACATTCAATGCCATCTTGAATCCTGTGTGATGGTATAGAACGTCCTTATGTATGGAAAAAAAACAACAACACAAACAGTATTTCGAAAGTCTCAGCACAACCCTATAAAAAGTCAGATCCCTTAATAAACTAGCTGAGATGGATTGTCATTATCTGGGTTTGGGAAACTCAGCCAATCACAGTGCATTCTACATTTCCACCATTACATTTCATGGGAAGGTTAAACACCCTTGTGATGTGATGGTTGTTGCTTGTTCAGTGTCTGTATCAATAATACTTAATGTAACCAACCATCTAACTGGAATTTTCCTCTTTTTTCATTTACTGTACCCACACAGATTATACACAGCTTGAGTATCCCTTATCCAGAAACATGTTATTCATAATGATCTGTTATTCACATAATTTTTTAATATTTGGCCACAAGATGCAAACTCCGCACACACCAATTCTCAGTATGCAAGCGCAGAACAGTTTGCCGTGGGGTTTGGGTAGCGGTCAAATGCTCCGTGATGCTATCTAATTAGGTAAAACATGTCTACCCCCCCATGTCTGAGAGCTGGTCAAAGACTCCCAGCCCTGATCAAAATGCTAAAAGTACATTAATTTCCTGTCTTTCCTCACTACCAAGGGAGGGCTGGCAGCCTTAGGCCTGGGGGGCAAATCCAGTCAAGTGGCCCATTGCACCATCGAATCGCCTCCCCATCCACGGCCATCTTTTCCTTGTTTTATAACGAATATTGCCAGGATTTTCCCCCACAATATGCCAGGATTTGCCATTTAATATGCTAGAATTTTCCCTTACAAAATGCCAGGATTATGCCCCTCAGTATGCCAGGATTATGCCCCTCAATATGCCAGGATTATGTCCCTCAATATGCCAGGATTTAGACACCCAATATGCCAGGATTTTCCCCTCAATATGCCAAGATGATGCCCCAACAATATGCCAGGATTTTCCCCTCAATATGCCAGGATTATGCCCCTCAATATGCCAGGATTATGCCCCTCAATATGCCAGGATTTAGACACCCAATATCCCAAAATTTGGGCACCCCCCCTACCCACGTTGCACACCTACGACATGACCCATAACCCACGTTGCACACCAGGACATGCCCCATCACCACATTTACATGCCTCCATCACCCCATTACATACACATTTCCAATATTATTTGCCATTAATATTCCCCAGCCAATTTGTCCCATAATATGCCAGTGTTATTCTGCAATTTAATATGACTCAGTAAATGTGCCCAATAATATTCCAAGGTTATCTGCCATTTAATATGCCCCTGCTAATTTGCCCAATATGCCAGTGTTAATTGCCATTTAATATTCCCCAGCCATTTTGCCCAATAATATGCCAGTCTTATTCTGCCATTTAATATTCCCCAGACGATTTGTCCAATAATATGCCAGTGTTATTCTGCCATTTAATATGCCCCAGTAAATTTGCCCAATAATATTCCAGTGTTATTAGCCATGTAATATTCCCCAGCCAATTTGCCCAATAATATGCCAGTCTTATTTGCCATGTAATATTCCCCAGCCATTTTGCCCAATAATATGCCAGTGTTATTTGCCATGTAATATTCCCCAGCCAATTTGCCCAATAATATGCCAGTGTTATTAACCATGTAATATTCCCCAGCCAATTTGCCCAATAATATGCCAGTGTTATTTGCCATGTAATATTCCCCAGCCAATTTGCCCAATAATATGCCAGTGTTATTTGCCATGTAATATTCCCCAGCCAATTTGCCCAATAATATGCCAGTCTTATTTGCCATGTAATATTCCCCAGCCAATTTGCCCAATAATATGCCAGTCTTATTTGCCATGTAATATTCCCCAGCCAATTTGCCCAATAATATGCCAGTGTTTTTTGCCCCCCCCCTCTCCCCATCTCTTACCTTTTTCCCTGGTGGCTAGTGGCAGGACTTCCCTGGTGGCTAGTGGCAGGAGGACTTCCCTGGTGGCTAGTGGCAGGAGGACTTCCCTGGTGGCTAGTGGCAGGAGGACTTCCCTGGTGGCTAGTGGCAGGCAGCATGGTCTCCTCCGTGCTGCCTGTTCGGCCTCCCGGCGGTTGTGCCGACAGGTCACGTGATCGGCGTGCGTCTGACGGAGCCGAACAGGCAGCACGGAGGTTTCTCGGCTGCCTGTTCGGCTCCCCGTGCAGTTTTGCAGGCAGAGCGGAGGTGAGAGGGGATCTTCCGATCCCTTCTCACCTCCGTCTCTGCCTGCAAGCGCGTTTTTTTTTTTTTTAACACTGGCCCAGCGGCCGTGTTTTACAAACATTAGGGCGGCCTGGGGGGCAATTGCCTCCCTGCCCCCCGGCCCAGCCCGCCCCTGCTCACTACCGCACCCAAATAGAGGGGGGACATGAGTCACCTGTAAAAAAACAACACCCTTTGTGTGGCGAGGGGTTGGCCGTGAAAATAACCGAAAAGGTGCCCTGTGAATAATATATGAACTATTTCTGAAGGCCAGTGATGATACATGACGCCCTCGAGTCCTCATCCTCAACCCAAGGTAAAAGACCAACCAAAAAATAATCCACCTACAGGTTGAGTACCCTTATCAAAAAATCCCTTATCCAAAATTACCCATTATCCACATTTCTTTTTAAAGATTTGGCCACAGGTTGTAAATTCCACAGACACCTGTCAGAATGCAAACGCACCACAGTTTATTCAGTGTCCAGCCTCTTTGAGCTGTGATATAGGTTTTCCATGCATGATCAGATTCCCCCACACATGCCCACCAAGGGTAATACAATGTCACGTTACCCAGTATATCATGCTCCTCATCAGATACTGATTAGCAAATCATACTGTAGCATCTTGATAGTAGCCATTTTCTTTTGTAGTTTAGAGGGCTTTAAAGTTGAATTCTCCAGCTCAGAATAGGAGATTATAATGTCTGTAATTCAGCTATTATCCCCTTATCCGACTTGGATTTGGGGCTGATCATTGCATATAGTGGAGCCCAAATTGTATGCTTTGTATATTGAAAATATTCTGATCAGAATAACTCAGACCAGCAAATGGCGCAATGTATTTCTTTCTTGTTACATTTTACAACATTGGTAGAGACATGAAAAAGAGCACTTCAGTATATATCCGACAACTGTGCTTCTTCAATTATTACCAGAATGGTCGCTAGGGGTGGGCTACTGGGGCTGAAGCCCCGGATCTCCCCTCCATAGCCCCGGTTGGCGACTCTGACCACGCCCCCTCGTGCTAGGCCCCGCCCCTCGCGATCGGTCCTCCCCCTGCATCCTGCAATCTGGATGCTGGACAGCACAAGACTCCGCCCCCTCGCTCTCAGCTCCGCCCCTCATGCGCAACTCTGCCCCCTCAAGCTTTGAATGTGAGTCTGGCAGAGTGTAAGAGAGAGTGGCAAGTATGAGTCTGCAAGTATATATATGTAAGTGGCAGAATGTAAGTGGGTGTGAGTGGCAGAGGTTTGAGTGTGCATATGTATGTAAGTGGCAGAGCGTAAGTGGGGGTGAGTGACAGAGTTATGAGTGTGCATGTGTATGTATGTAAGTGTCAGAGGGGGAGTGGCAGAGTTATGAGTGTGCCTGTGTATGTATGTAAGTGGCAGAGTGTGAGTGGCAGAGTTATGAGTGTGCCTGTGTATGTATGTAAGTGGCAGAATGTAAGTGGGTGTGAGTGGCAGAGTTATGAGTGTGCATGTGTATGTATGTAGGTGGCAGAGTGTGCACGTGTGTGAGTGGCTGGGTGTGAGTGTTTGGAAGAGAGTATGTGTGAGTAAGTGTAAGTGTGAGTGGCAGAGTTATGAGTGTGCAAGTGTATGTATGTGAGTGGCAGAGTGTAAGTTGGTGTGAGTGGAAGAGAGTAAGCGTGAGTGGCAGAGTTATGTGTGTGAGTGGGAGAATGTAAGAGTGTGTGTGAGTGGCAGAGTGTGAGTGTTTGGAAGAGTGTGTGTGAATGAGTGTAAGAGTGAGTGGCAGAGTTATGAGTGTGCGCGTATCTGTGTGTGAGTGGCAGAGTGTGTGAGAGTGAAAGTGTGAGTGGCAGAGTTATGAGTGTGTGTGAGTGTGAATCCCAGTGAGATTACTAGGAGAAATGTGATTAATTACTATGATTCATATTGAATGTGATAATCAAATGTGAAACAATGCTATCATCTCATATTTTTTTTATTTTCACACTTGATTATCACATTCAATATAAATAATAGGGGGGTAGAAGGAGCATACCTTCATACCTCAGCCTATTCTCCCCAGGGTAGAAGGAGCACACCTTCATACCTCAGCCTATTCTCCCCGGGGTAGAAGGAGCATACCTTCATACCTCAGCCTATTCTCCCCGGGGTAGAAGGAGCATACCTGCATACCTCAGCCTATTCTCCCCAGGGTAGAAGGAGCATACCTTCATACCTCAGCCTATTCTCCCCAGGGTAGAAGGAGCATACCTTCATACCTCAGCCTATTCTCCCCAGGGTAGAAGGACCATACATCATACCTCAGCCTATTCTCCCCGGGGTAGAAGGAGCATACCTTCATACCTCAGCCTATTCTCCCCGGGGTAGAAGGAGCATACCTTCATACCTCAGCCTATTCTCCCCAGGGTAGAAGGAGCACACCTTCATACCTCAGCCTATTCTCCTCGGGGTAGAAGGAGCATACCTTCATACCTCAGCCTATTCTCCCCGGGGTAGAAGGAGCATACCTTCATACCTCAGCCTATTCTCCCCAGGGTAGAAGGAGCATACCTTGATACCTCAGCCTATTCTCCCCAGGGTAGAAGGAGCATACCTTCATACCACAGCCTATTCTCCCCAGGGTAGAAGCAGCATACCTTCATACCTCAGCCTATTCTCCCCAGGGTAGAAGGAGCATACCTTCATACCTCAGCCTATTCTCCCCAGGGTAGAAGGAGCATACCTCCATACCTCAGCCTATTCTCCCCAGGGTAGAAGGAGCATACCTTCATACCTCAGCCTATTCTCCCCAGGGTAGAAGGAGCATACCTCCATACCTCAGCCTATTCTCCCCAGGGTAGAAGGAGCATACCTTCATACCTCAGCCTATTCTCCCCAGGGTAGAAGGAGCATACCTCCATACCTCAGCCTATTCTCCCCAGGGTAGAAGGAGCATACCTTCATACCTCTGCCTATTCTCCCCAGGTTTTTGACCCATTTTTATAAAAAAAATAAATACTTATGATGTGTGTGTGAGAGTTGCGGGTTTACACATGTGTCTGCGTGGCAGAATATCTGTGTGGGAAAGGCCATCTGTGTGTATAAGGGTGTCTGTGTGTAAGGTTGTCTGGGTGTGTGTGTAAGAGAGTGTGTGAGTGTAAGGTTGTCTATGTAAGGGTATCTATGTGTGGGGGGGGGGGGGGGAATGTGATATACCCTATATTATGGCATATTATGAGACTGTTGGTCTACTTTTGTTTCTCAAAGTCGGGTAAATGGTGTTTGGAACATACACAACATTTTGTATGCTCAGTTATTTTGAAATCATGGGAATTACTTTATGTGTAAGGGTGTGTGTATGTATGTGTAACTGTGCAAGTGTGTATGTGTGGCTGCATGTGTATATGTGTGTATTTGTGGCTGTGTATTTATGTGTATAAGTGTAACTTCGAGTAATGTGAGTTTCTTGCGTGCCTTATTGTCTCATTGTGTATTATGGTACAGTAATGTGCAGCATGAGTGTGTGATAAACTCACACACTGCACATAACTGTAAGTTTTATTGCTGTTAAGACTGTGATACACTCACACACTGCACATTACTGGGAGTTTTATTGCTGTGGAGTCTGTGTTATACCTACACATTTGCACAATGCTGTGGAGTCAGTCACAGACAGACAGGCACACATGCAGACACGCATACAGTCGGTCACAGGCAGACATACAGTCAGTCACAGACAAACACACACAGTTAGTATCAGACAGACAAACACATACAATTAGTCACAGACACATACAGTCAATCACAGGCCGACATACACACAGTCAGTCACATAAACACACAATCAGTTACACACACACACACATGCAGTCAGTCATACACACACACACACTGTCAGCCACATTGATTATGTGGTGGAAGGAATAAAAATAATCCTAAATCATATTTTTTTCTGGTTTCTGGAGAAATTCTACCTCCAGAAAACAGGGACGGCTATGGGGACAAAATTTGCCCCCAGTTATGCCAATTTGTTTATGTCCCAATGGGAGAACACACATGTCTGGAGTGGACACGATTGGCTCATGAATGTGGTCCTCTACTTTCGATATATAGATGATCTCATCTTTATATGGAAGGGGAGTGAAGAAGATCTCATCTCCTTTCTAACACATCTTAACAACAATAGCAACAACATAGTCCTGAATACTGTCTACAGCAGAGAAAAAATTATTTTCTTGGATCTTGAGATCTATATAGAAAATGATCAAATAAAAACTAGAAATTATTTCAAAAAGGTAGACACAAATAGCTTCATAGAAAAATCGAGCTGTCACCATCCCCCTTGGCTGGGTGGCATTCCAAAAAGCCAGTTTACCCGGATGCGGAGGAACTGCACCGATCTGCCCACTTATATAGAACAAACCAAAATACTTAAGGAAAAATTCTTGGAAAAAGGGTATGAAGAGACTACAGTAAACCAGATCATAACAGAAGTAGCAGAAGGAGACAGAGATCAACTCCTAACCTATAAAAAAAAAAAAGAGAAAATAAAGGATGATTTTCAGAACAAAATCCCGATTGTTTTTAATTATAACAATAAATCACGTCAAATAAAAAAGATTATAAAAAAAAACTGGAAAATTTTGTTATGTGATGATATACTGAAGGATATAATACCAGAAGTATTATCCTAAAGTAGTTTTTAGGGGAGCACCGAATCTAAAACAAAAATTAACAAAGAACTATACCAGTCAATTGAAAACTCCTGCTGCAGCACCTAGTCACTTTTTAACTAGGAAACATGGCTTCTATGGATGTTTAAACTGCATAGGCTGCAAATCAATTACCCACCAGAAATATCCCACTACCAGTTTTAGTTCATATAGAAATGGTCAAATATTTGAGATAAATTCCTTTATCACATGCTCTACGGTGAATGTCATCTACCTAATAGAGTGCCCTTGTGGCTTACAGTATGTAGTACGCACCACCAGAAAATTAAAAAAAAGGATTGAGGAACATATACGAAATATTAAAAACGGCCTGACCACCCACAGCCTCTCCAAACATTACCTTGACTTTCACCAAAAAACCCCTAAAGGTCTAAAATTCTGTGCAATTGAAAAAATAAATAAATACTGGTGAGGAGGAGATAACATACTAAATATCGGTAGAAAAGAAATGAAATGGGTTTTTAATTTGGACACTCTAAAACCTCAAGGACTAAATGCAGACTTTGATTTATATAACTTTATGTAGTATATGTTTTAACTTTTCTCTATGTAAACCGTATATGTGCATTTTGAAAGGATGTAGCTTTTAGGATACATTGTGCAAAATTGGACTAATGCATTTACTACATATATATCTTTTTATACATTTTTTATACAATTTTGCATATATATATATATTAAAAGATTATAATAACTTAATTGTAAATTTTTTTTACTATTTCCCCGTTTTTTATATAAGATATCCCCCACAGAAATATAGAATTATGACCAAATTACGGGCCTTTACAAATGCACATGTTAGGTAATAACACCCATGTTGTTTTGAAGATAAAACACTATATCTCTTTGTCTTTTCCTCCATATTTGTTTTATATACGAATATGAGCTTTATATCGTCTGGAGGACTAAAGAAACTGACTTCCTCCGTCTAAGTCAAAACCTCGCGAGCTGCGAGATTCTGAAAATAAAGAAAAATCTTCTAAGTTGAAGCCACGCGAGACGCGAGAACATGACGAAAGCGGAAGAGAAGTCAGAAGCAAGAACCCGGAAACCAACAATAAAAGTGCCATTTGAAAGCAGGGAGTCCAGACGCCTGGTCGAAGCTCATGAGGAGCGAAACGCGTAGCTATCTGGACTCTACCTGCTACATTCCTTTTTGTTTTTTATATTTATGTATTAATATTTACCTGTACCTGCTGGAAGGATCCTCATCACATCAGTCGTGTGGCGCCCACCCTAAAAGTGATATCAAGATCCTCCATGTAAGCAGCTATTATTTTTTATTAAAATCTGTATTGTTTTCACTGCTGACCTGGTGCCTTCTGTTGCTTTTCTTTGAGAGAAAAAAAGTACCCCTGAAGTCCCACTGCAACAGGAAACCCTTTGAAGTGCCTGATTTTCTTTGGCAGTTTGTAAGTGCATCCCCTTAACACATCTATATCTCTAAAAGAGATCACTGATAATTATATCCACCAAGGTGCTATAATACCACAGTTTTGCACTAAGCGCACTATATGTTCTTTGTTTTTGTTTATATTGTATTTCTGTGTGGTTTAGGGACACACTACCTAAGTGCTGCTGTGAGCTTTTGAATACAGCGCTGGTTACATCCACTTTTCTGATTTACATACACTTACACACAAGTCAGCAATTTTGTTGTTGTTTACGATATAAAAAGTGCATCTCTCAATATGTCCCCCTCCTGGCTGCTATACCTCATTCTAGCCTGGTCTGTGCCCTGCTGTTGTTTATAGCCCTGCTGAGCACACTCAGCGCTCGGACACTATGAGACTGTGCAGCCCGTGCACAGACTGGTCCCTCGCGCTCCGCTGGATAAATAAATAAATAAAATGATCCCAGCGGCGAAGGCACCAGGCAGGGACAACAATAACTGGGCGCCAGGTATAATTTCCTGGTGCCCGGGATTTGTTGAGCCCTGATATATACCCATATATACCTATTGTTCATTGGCGTCAATTATATCAGTCTGTATGCTGCCTAACCATGTGAGCTTATTTACTCCACTTTTATCAAATCTATCTCGGGCTCCAGCCTCGGATCTTTTGGAGACTTAGCAACGCCCCTGATTATTACCTTTGTGTGTACAACTTTCATGTTTTATCATACATTCCTTTATATCTGTCTCATTTAAGAACATATGTAATAGGATGTATGACATCATGTAGGGTGATTGTGAAGAAGAAGACTTGTACAGACTTAGAGGTAAACACAGTCAAGGATTTTAAACATGCGTGGGATAGGCACAAGGCTATCCTAGCTATAAAATAGGGAACTGGGGACTAATAAAAGTATTTAGAAAATTGGGCAGACTAGATGGACTGAATGGTTCTTATCTGCCGACACATTCTGTGTTTCTATGTTTCTTCCCAAACTACAAACACCAGTGATTAAGCCAATGGTTTTTAAACAATGGCTCACTGGAGTGATCACATGATGCAGAAGGTGTATTATTGGTTGTTGCTGGATGCCCTGGTGCCTTAAGCTGAGAAGTCCCATTAAGGACTCAATATATTTTTATAAGTGAGTTTTCATGCTTTGTACCTCTGTCCTGAATAGTTTGCATATTTTCAAAAAGGGTCCATGTATAAAGGGGATGTTGAGGAACCCCGGCTGGGTCAGTTGACCAGGCGGCACTTTAAGAAGGGTGGCATGCCACCACCTCATCGCACCACTTTTAGGGAGCGCGAGGGGATATAGTCTGTTCCAGCGACAATGGCACAGAATTCTTGCTCCACCCCCTTGTGAAGTGCACTATTGATTCTGAGTGCTGAGTGTCAGGTGACATCCCGGTGCTCAGTAAGAAGAAGGATTGACGGGCAGTGGCAGCGTGAGGAGCTCTCCCAGTCCCTGGTAAGTATGTTTATGCATTTTACTTATTTACCTGATATACAAAGATTAAACATTTAAATCACATTGACATGATATACAAAGTATAAACATTTAAACCACATTGGCATGATATACAAAGTTTAAACATTTAAACCACATTGGCATGATATACAAAGTTTAAACATTTAAACCACATTAGCATGATATACAAAGTTTAAACATTTAAACCACATTGACATGATATACAAAGTTTAAACATTTAAACCACATTGGCATGATATACAAAGTTTAAACATTTAAACCACATTGGCATGATATACAAAGTTAAAACATTTAAACCACATTAGCATGATATACAAAGTTTAAACATTTAACCCGCATTGGCATGATATACAAAGTTTAAACATTTAAACCACATTGACATGATATACAAAGTTTAAACATTTAAACCACATTGGCATGATATACAAAGTTTAAACATTTAAACCACATTGGCATGATATACAAAGTTTAAACATTTAAACCACATTGGCTTGATATACAAAGTTTAAACATTTAAACCACATTGGCATGATATACAAAGTTTAAACATTTAAACCACATTGGCATGATATACAAAGTATAAACATTTAAACCACAATGGCATGATATACAAAGTTTAAACATTTAAACCACATTGGCATGATATACAAAGTTTAAACATTTAAACCACATTAGCATGATATACAAAGTTTAAACATTTAAACCACATTGACATGATATACAAAGTTTAAACATTTAAACCACATTGACATGATATACAAAGTTTAAACATTTAAACCACATTGGCATGATATACAAAGTTTAAACATTTAAACCACATTAGCATGATATACAAAGTTTAAACATTTAACCCGCATTGGCATGATATACAAAGTTTAAACATTTAAACCACATTGACATGATATACAAAGTTTAAACATTTAAACCATATTGGCATGATATACAAAGTTTAAACATTTAAACCACATTGGCATGATATACAAAGTTTAAACATTTAAACCACATTGGCTTGATATACAAAGTTTAAACATTTAAACCACATTGGCATGATATACAAAGTTTAAACATTTAAACCTCATTGGCATGATATACAAAGTTTAAACATTTAAAGCACATTGGCATGATATACAAAGTTTAAACATTTATACCACATTGGCATGATATACAAAGTTTATAAATTTAAACCTCATTGTCGGGTCATTAGGATCTGCGTGTGTGCAGGAGCGACTGGAGTGAGTGGGTGGGGCCCATGCTGTGTGTGAGCTAATATGCCGTATCCTCCTGCACGGAGGAGGGAAGTACATTAGCTGGATATAACTAGCTGTCATATCCGGCCGAAGAGGATGAAAGAAACAAAAAGGTAAAATATAAAAAAAAGCTGCTGTTATGTGCGCGTACGGTGACGTGACATCACGTGTGACGTCACTTGACCGTGTGACCTGCGGCGTTCGCGAGACAGCCCATATTCCCGGGACTGTCCGGACATTTGCATAGTTGCTGGGACTGTCCCGGCGAATCCGGGACAGTTGGCAACTATGTCAAGGGTGTGGAAGATTGTTGATGGACTTCAGGAGCAGGTAATTGTTTATTTGCAGGGCACCCCTTTGGTTGTCACTGAAAGGGTTGTTTTTTTTGGTTTGTGTGGGGGAGGGGATTTGGGGGTACGTAGGGAATTATTTTAATTTTATTATTTTGAACTGGTCTGTGAGCCTTTGGGGAGATCTACCACTGTTCCCGTTTGCTGATGCAGTGAGCATTAATGGCATCCTCCAGATGTCTTTGTCCAACAACTATCATAATTCTCTGCCATTTTTATAGCCTGCTCTATTTATGTATAAAGTGCTTTACTAGGAAAAATAGGCTGAGCTTCAAGCATATCCTAGGGGATTATGGGATGTGGGATATTTGGGAAGCTACAGATGGACACCTATGGCTCATCACAATAAATCATGTTGAGGTTTTGGTGACTGATGCACCTCCAATTCTTGCACTGACTTTTTTGGAACTCCTGTTAGTTGCCACATGTTGCCTTGAAAAGTGCTAATTATATATCTTACAGAACTGATCAATCTGATCAATCAATCGGGTCTAGGGCACTTCTTCGCCGCATCTTCATCGCTGACAGTTCAGCGCGGCAGTTAGAACGCTGAACTGTTAGCAGTGAAGTATAACGCGGCCGTTTCACCGTGGCTGCAGCTATGTAAGAGCTGATAGTTCAGCGCTGAACTGTCAGCTCTTACAAATCTAAAAGTAAAATAACCCCCCCCCTAATAAATGATTCCCCCCCAATACTGTCAGCTCTTACAAATCTAAAAGTAAAAGTAAAATAACCCCCCCTAATGAATGATTACACTGTTATACTAACACTAAACACTAAACCCCAATACTAACACTAAAATTAACCCCAATGCTAAAATTAACTCCCTAAACCCTAATACTAACCCCGACCCCTAATACTAAAATTAACCCCCTAAACCCTAATACTAACCCTAATACTAACCCCCAACCCCTAATACTAATATTAACCCCCTAAACCCTAATACTAACCCTAATACTAACCCCCGACTCCCAATACTAAAATTAACCCCTAACACTAAACACTAAACCTAATTCTAACCCCCTAAACCCTAATTCTAAACGAACTAAAATCAGTAAAATACTTACCTTTAGCGATGAAATGTCCCGTGATGAAATCTCCAGTGACGATCTATCTTGTGCTGTAGAGTCGGCGGTGAAGCGGCTGCGCGGAAGCAGCTGCGATGAAGAGTCCCATTCCCCAATCAATATAACTCATTATTGCAGGTGCATTTGTATTTGCGAATTCATTGGGTGTCACTGTAGTTTTGTGCACCCACCAGTAGTCTGTTAATAAAACAAATGCCATCAGAGGACAGTATCATTTTAATTCTGCATGTTTCCAATAATGTTATATCTGTATTTAATATTTTTTAACCAAGATTTGACCAGCAATGGCAAATGCGGAGTGAAATTCCTGTATATTGTGAAGCCGTATTTGGGGGATTGGTTAGATTGGGCTATTATGTCTGATCCTAATCCAGTTCAGAACAAATTGCTCTATATTGTATGGATCCTCATGTTTTTTTAAAGCTTTTTTTGCAAGTTTTAAGGCAATAAGTAACAATAGAGCATTGTTTTTTAACAACCATTTTTTTTTCAGCATAAAAAAAGCATAAAAAAATTGCATGTTAAGCCACAGGGTGATGTCACAAGCAGGAGACACCATTTAAAGCACATTTCACTTAATTTAAACCTTTGTTTGCAATTCTGCTAACACAGTGTATAAATCAGTTTTGATTATTTGTATTATTCTTTACATTCACAGTATAAGCAATGTTTAGGTGACGCTGTCCCTTTAAGCAATGTCTAGAACAGTGAGTGCCAGCAGTGATGTCATAAAGAGTGTGGTCATGATGTCATAGAGGCAGCTGCTAATGATAACTGTGTGAACATTCTCTTTCCTCTCAGACACATCCGGAGCTCTGACGGAGCTTCAGCGTGCGTCCCTGGTTCCTTGGTATAGGTATCTATGCCTGACTTGGATGTGTCTGAAGACTTGGAGCTTGACTACCCGAAATCTGACCTTGAGCTTTGGAGGTTCTAGCAAGGGATTTATTTGGCAAGCGCAGCGACTCGTGTACCCTTTATCGGTCTGTTCTTGGGTGGGAGAGAGGGGTGGCCCTAGTATTTATCGGCGTTCACTGCGTCGGGAGGGACACATCTGGGGTGGCAAGGGAGGGAGAATATATCTACCATGCCAGCAATGTCAATTTATATCAGAGCTGTCCAACTGCAGTCTTTTAGCTGGATTGGATGTGTCTGAAGACTTGGAGCTTGACTACCCGAAATCTGACCTTGAGCTTTGGAGGTTCTAGCAGGGGATTTATTTGGCAAGCGCAGCGACTCGTGTACCCTTTATCGGTCTGTTCTTGGGTGGGAGAGAGGCGTGGCCCTAGTATTTATCGGCGTTCACTGCGTCGGGAGGGCCACATCTCGGGTGGCAAGGGAGGGAGAATATATCTACCATGCCAGCAATGTCAATTTATATCAGAGCTGTCCAACTGCAGTCTGTTAGCTGGATTGTAGCTAGAGGGCCACAGTTGGACACCCCTGGTCTATATTATGTATAAATGAATTGTTGTGTTGACCTGTAGTATAATTATAGTCTCTGCATTTGCCTCTTAATGTCCAGAGGGAAGGGCAGTCCTTCAAGCCATGGTTCCCCAGAGGTTTCCCCCACAGGGGGTTTTTCCTCTCCTAAGTGCTGAAGGATGACTCTTCGTGAGTCTAGAGGTAGCCCATAGCTTGACCAGCTTTCTGGTTTAATCTGTGATAATACCCAGGCACCTGCTGGGCTGTAAATTCCCTTTTCCCATTATATAGAGACTAGAAAATGACTAATTCTGTGAAATTCCTAAAATAAATGTACAATTAATATATATATTTCTTGCCTCATGTTGATCTTATTTCTATAAGTGTATCTGTCCTCATATAACAGAACATATAAAGTAGGATGTTGTGTCTGAATGTGATGTTGGGGAAATAAAGGGAAATTAATTGTTACAATCTGGAATGGTGGGAATGGATGTTTTGGGGTCACAAACTAAAGAAGGAGGTGGGACTGACTGGGGGGTAAATACATTGTTTAGAGACACATGAGTATCAGCTAATAAACCTGTGAACAGATAGTAGAACACTAGATGGTGGATACAGAAGACATTATGGGATAAGTTTGGAAAACACTGAAGAATGGAAACTAATATTACAGTTTTAAAAGATGGAGAGGATTATAGTATTGAGAATAAATAATGCTGTGTTAAGAGTCCTCACAATCCCCATGTACACACAGTGTTATGACATATACACGTACAGTAGGAAGAGTCTTAAGAGTAATGAAATCAGCCTCCTGCTTACTCAACCAAAGGTACAGAGACTGAACTAGAGAAGATATCTCCAACTTCCAAGGACTCATCTGAACAAAGGGCGTCAAAGAAGAATTGAGGAGACAGCATTCCCTGGCACTAGCTCCCCAGGCAGCCTGTCTACATCTATATATATATATATATATAAATATATGGCCAACATGATCCTATAAGGCTAGAGAGCAGTGCTTATACGGGCAACGACATCCCAAATATTTATACGAACATTTGTACAATGAAACGTGTTGGGATTATTAATAAAAGATTATAAAAATATATAATATAAAATAACATTTAAAAAAGGTGAATGCCTCTTTTTTAAATGTTATTTTATATTATATTAAAAAAGGTGAATGCCTCACAGAATTGCCGACCTGTATACAGAAACCAACCTTAAACCTAACCTTAAATCCTTTAATGACTTATACACACAATACGGGATAAGTGAAAACTCTTATTTTTCCTATGTTAGGTTATATCACTTTCAGATAAAGCATATTAAAACGGAGATAAATCAAGCATCTAAACAACTAGGGAAACTGTTAACAGAAGAAGGTAATAAGAAACTCCTGTCCAGATGTGTCTCACTCATAAGAAATATCGACTCTAGTACAACAGTTCCTCCCTTAAAAAAATGGAACAGAGATCTAAGCGGAAACATAACAGAAAAAGAATGGTTCGAATCATTGTCAAAAACGTATAAAGCAGTTAGATGCCTAAATCTGAGAGAGACACAATATAAGGTTATGAATAGATGGTATATGACTCCGACACACTTAAATAAAATCCCCCCAAAGAATAGATAACTGCTGGAGATGTGGGGCACAGGAGGGCAACTTCCTTTATATATGGTGGCAATGCCCTCCAATCCAAATGTTTTGGCAAATGATAAACACCAGGGTAAATAGAATTTGTGATTCAAAAATAAGTTTGTCTACACAGAGTCATCTGCTCCACATAACAGAAAATACATGGCCAAAAGAAAAGGAAAAACTAATTATACACATTTTGCTGGCGTCCAAGTTGGAAATTGCGAGAAAGTGGAATTCTGAGACGGTTCCAACCTGGACCCCAGTGAAAAATCAAATTGAATATCAGTTAAAAATGGAAGCAGGAATTGACAGGCAATTTGGTGTAGTGAAAAAAGAAAAAACAACAGATGGGAAGAATGGCTGCCATTACTAGGCTAACACAGTCCTTTAAGACTCTGAATAGGGCCCGGCTGAGAGCCAGAGATGCCCGAGGGTGAGGAGGAAACATAGCCACGTCGCTGTTTGTCTTCTGTATATATGTAGTCCATGTCCTACATGTTATATGTTCGTAACACTGACCGTCACATTAAAAGAAATAGGCAATAAACACAAACGTTAAAGGAAGGCGGGTTTGCACGGGTAAGATAGAGGGGGGGGGAGGGGGGGGTTACACTCAGGATGCTAAATAGGCACAAGAGCGTTCAGAGTGGGTAGGTAAGAGGGTAGAATTAAGGATGGGATTAAGGGGAGGGGAGGGGAACTCAAAGACCAAGTAGGGTAGCACACTGATAGAAAAAAAAAAAATAAAAAAAAATTAATGGAGACTCTGTCTCTGTGTAGTGAAAGGCAATAGTACTATTACATTCATTACAAATGCCGAAAGTCTATAAACCGAACGTTCGGTTTATAGACTTTCGGCTTATGGAATACATATAACACTATTGCTATTCTATAAACCGAACGTTCGGTTTATAGAATAGCAATAAGATTACATGTATTCCATAAGCCGAAAGTCTATAAACCGAACGACCTTCGGTTTACAGACTTTCGGCTTATAGAAAACGAACAGTAGTAGTGCCTTTCTATGAACCCATTCATAATTCTTATAAGCCGAAAATCTATAAACCGAAGGTCGTTTGGTTTATAGAATTTCGGTTTATAGAATACATAGAATTGCCTTTCTATGAACCGAACAAGAGCCCCATTCATAAGAATTTCTTATGAATAGGGCTCTCGTTCGGTTTATAGAAAGCCAATAGTATTACAAGTATTCTATAAAACGAACGAATAAAACGAAACGAAACGAAAATAATGAACGAATTTCATCTGAAACGAATGGAGTAATGAACGAAATTCGTTTTAGACGAAATAAATAACATTTTCGTCCGAATAGACGAAAACGAAACGAAAATTTTAGTTTTGCACATGTCTACTATTTAACACTGGAGATTCTATGCCGTCCCAGCGTCTTTTAGGTACACTAAAATCAGGATGGAATAGAACGTCCTAGCGTCGGGAAGGGGTTAAGTGGCACTAAAAGAGATCTTTTTTTCTCTTTCTTCAACAATAGAAGCAACAGTTAAAAATCGTTTGCCACTGTTCCAAAGTAAACACGACATGTATCTTTTGCAGACACAAGCTGGTTTAGTCTGAGCTCTGCCTCTCAGATGGACATGGAGACAGAGTCCTGATGAAGGTCTTTACAGAACCTGTGGGTCCTTACCGAAACATTGTAAGTCCCCGTGACATCACTAGAGGCGTGTCTGAACTTCCAGGGTGCAACATGATCCGCAGCACAGCTCATTGTAGGGGACTGTGATAAAGAGCAGAGCAAAGAACATTCAATGCCATCTTGAATCCTGTGTGATAGTATAGAACGTCCTTATGTATGGAAAAACAACAACACAAACAGCATTTCAAAAGTCTCAGCACAACCCTATAAAAAGTCAGATCCCTTAATAAACTAGCTGAGATGGATTGTCATTATCCGGGTCTGGGAAACTCAGCCAATCACAGTGCATTCTACATTTCCACCATTACATTTCATGGGAAGGTTAAACACCCCTTTGATGTGATGGTTGTTGCTTGTTCAGTGTCTGTATCTATAATACTTTATGTAAAGTCACCAACCATCTAACTGGAATTTTCCTCTTTTTTCATTTACTGTACCCACACAGATTATACACAGCTTGAGTATCCCTTATCCAGAAACATGTTTTTCAAAATGATCTGTTATTCACATAATTTTTTAATATTTGGCCACAAGATGCAAATTCCACAGACATCCAATTCTCAGTATGCAAGCGCAGAACAGTTTGCTGTGGGGTTTGGGTAGCGGCCAAATGCTCCTTGATGCTATCTAATTAGGTAAAACATGTCTACCCCCCCATGTCTGAGAGCTGGTCAAAGACTCCCAGCCCTGATCAAAATGCTAAAAGTACATTAATTTCCTCTTTCCTCACTACCACTCCCAAATAGAGGGGGGGCATGAGTCACCTGAACACCCTTTGTGTTTCTGAAGACCAGTGACGATACATGACGCCCTCGACCCAAGGTAAAAGACCAACCAAAAAATAATCCACCTACAGGTTGAGTACCGTTATCAAAAAATCCCTTATCCATAATGACCCATAATCCACATTTATTTTTAAAGATTTGGCCACAAGTTGTAAATTCCACAGACACCTGTCAGAATGTAGCCCCCAGACAAAGTCGGGGAGGGGCAATCATGACAGGGTGCTGAGAGGATATGTCAGCCTATAGTGGGAATCAGTGGGAGGAGTTGGGGGAGTATAAAAGATAGGAACAGGAAGTTCAGGGGCCATTTTAGGAAAAATTTTCCCCATATACCTGTTGTGTGTCTGGTCTGTCTCCCTTCTTCTTTTCCAGGATCATGGAGGCTGAGATTGATAGGATTCTCGCTGAGATGAAGGCTGCTGCGCTGCTGAAGGGACCTGGCTGGCTGAAGGGACGTCTGGAGGGACCTGGAGCGGCAGCAGGGCCGGCTACCACCGCATCTGGGAGGCCTTCGCGTTCGGTGAGGCCTCCCCGCCGCCTGAGCCCTGGGGATGCCAGCCTACCAGGCCCCAGCGGGATCCAGGCAGCTGGGAGCCGCTCAAAAGCTCCCCCCAGGATGACCAGAGCGGGATCGCAACCCGGAGAACACCGGAGGCCGGCAGCAGCGCGGGTAGGCCGCAACCGGAAGTCGGCGGCGGCGGGAAAGGACAAGACAGAGGTGACCAGCGGGAGAGTTGCGGTCGCGCAACGGGATGCGCCGGCGGGCAAGGCTGCAGGTCGTAGGAGCAGAAAGTCCGGGCCCCTAGGCCCCAACTCACCAGAGCCAATGCCTGACGCTGGGGGAAGAGGAAACGGCGGGAAAGGCTCCAGTCGGCCGGGTGGTGCAGCGGTGGAGGCAATCCATCATCAGGTGAGCAGGCCCAGTAGAGGGGGGGGAGTGGGAGGCCCGGATCACGCAGCACGCCCCCCGGTGGCCAACCGCGCCGCTCACACCTCAGCTAGGCCGCATGGGATGCTAGGAGGGCAGTTACAGGCCACATCTAGGCCCTCTACCCCAGACTTCTATTCAGATACTAGTAGGGCCCCCACGAGTTTAGGTACAGCGCGATGGGGGTCAAGCGACAGGGGATCCGTATCATCGGGTGGTTCTTCCCCCCTCACACCAAGACAAAGGTCGGTGTCCCCGTTATTGTTCTCCCCGCCCCCGTCACCGGCTAGGTCCACATCCCCCGTGGTGAGTGAAGGGTCTCCCATCGAAGTAGACGGGGGTGAGTACAGTGGGGACGGTGGTCATCAGCCAGGCGGTTACGGTGGCGCAAGGCAACAGTACAGGGGTCGGGACAGACACGCCCGGGCCAGTCGCGCTTCTCCAAAGGCAGCCAGGCGGACGTGGGGTGCGAATGCACAACAGGGGGTTCGCAGTCGCTGTAGGTCTCGGCGCAGGGTCCGATCACCGGGAAGGGGAGCTTCCTCCCCAGCAGATGCTAGCCCGCAACCCAGGAGAGGGGTTCCATGTAGGCCACGGAGGAATGCGCGGGGGGAGGGGTCACCTTCATCAAACCGTTATGAGTCCCCGGTACCGTCACATTGCTCTCTCTTTTCCAGGCGTTCCCAGGATTTGGAGCAACAACGGGCCGGACCGGCCCCCGGGAGCCGCGGTGGCCATGGGAGGGCACCGGACAAGAGGAAATCGACTTCGGGAGAGGCACTTGCAACAGGGAGCGCAGGTCCGAGTGATCAGCAGGCTAGCTTGGCTACGGGGCCGATTGGTGAGTTGATTGTAACCCCTTCTCCTGACAGGCAAGGGGAGGCAGAACTGATGGGGGGGTTGCGCGCCTTTCTAGATTCATGGGCCAAAAGGAACGACGCGGGGGTGGCCGAGACAGTGGTGGCAGCGTGGGTACCTCCGGTATCAACTCCCATGCCGAGCAGTGGGTCAGGGGGCACAGAAGGGGTATCGGCTGGGGTGGCGGGGGCACCTCATCAGGCGTTGGGGGTCAGCTCACAAAGTCTAACAGGGGTGGGGGGCCCCTCGATTGGCGAATTAGGAGGGACCGATCTGGGGTCGGTTAGCATAGCGGAGGCAGCGCGGCATTCCTCGTACACGTCTTTCTCAGGTCCGTTAGGTGTGCACTTGAAGGGGGAGGTTCGGGAAAAAATATGGAAGGGAGAGTATGTCGAACTTCTTTCTCTCCTGCCTCTGGAGGAGCCAATTGACTTCAAGGAGGATGAGAAAAAAGAGGATAGAGGGAAGAAAGAGGAGGAGGAGCGTAGGAAACGGTATAGGAAGCTCCCAAAAACGTTTGGGAACTGGCTACGGTCGTTTTGCATTTTGGCTAGTGTCATAGGTGAAAAGCTCCCCGAGCGGTGCTCCTCACTGTTTTGCTACGTGGATGGTATTTGGGAAGCGTACCGACTGTATGGGGGTTTAGCATGGTGGAGGTACGACGAACAGTTTCGTCAACGCCTCGCGGCGAACCCAGGCATGAGCTTCGACCAGATTGATATTACTCTCTGGGTGAAGATCATGATGGCGCAAAAGGCATCGCCCTTTCCCGGGGGGGCCGGTAGCGGAACACAGGGTTCCGCGCCGGCCGCCGGTAAACGTGGTACTTGCTCGCTGTTCAACGACAGCCAGTGCAAGTGGGGCGCCTCCTGCAAATTCAGACATGAGTGCCCAGTCTGCGGAGGCGCGCATAGCGCGGCTAGATGTTTTAAGCGCGGTAAGTCAGGTAGCTCAGCCGGGCAGTCTGGGGCTAAAGGGGAGAACTCCGGTGAACTGCGACGCGATGCGGCTGTGGCTAAGGCGTTACGGTAGGCGTGCGGATGCAAGCTTCTTGGAGGACGGGTTTAGGTCGGGGTTTCGCATCCCGTTCGTCCCAGGCCCAGGCCGTATCTCCCGCCGGAACCTGAAGTCGGTGCTTCAGTTTCCGGAAGTAGTGAGGGACAAGCTACGGAAGGAACTGGAGGCGGGCAGGATGGCCGGCCCGTTTCCAGAACCACCCATGGCGAATTTGCGGGTTTCTCCTTTGGGGGTGGTACCTAAGAAGGATCCCGGTAAATTCCGGCTAATACATCATTTGTCCTATCCGAAGGGGGGGTCGGTCAATGATGACATCGATAAGGAGCTGTGCTCCGTATCGTACGCATCATTTGATAGGGCAGTAGAGCTGGTCAGAGACGCGGGTGCTGGGGCATTAATGGCTAAGGCGGACATAGAATCGGCCTTTCGCCTCCTCCTTATACACCCGGAGTGCCACCACCTATTGGGCTGTTGGTTTGAGCAGGGGTTCTATGTGGACCTCTGTCTACCTATGGGGTGCTCGGTTTCTTGTGCCTATTTCGAGAAATTTAGCACATTTCTCGAATGGGTAGTTAAGAAAGTAGCAAATGATCGTTCAATGGTGCACTACTTGGACGATTTTTTGTGCGTAGGCCCTAGGGGCTCCAGAACCTGCGTGGTGCTGCTGCGCTCACTGGAACAGGTTGCACAGAGCTTTGGGGTTCCCTTGGCGGCGGACAAGACAGAGGGCCCCACTACGTGCCTAAGCTTTCTAGGGTTGGAAATAGATTCGGTGGCAGGGGTCTGCAGACTCCCCAAGGATAAGCTGGTGGTATTAAGGGCTGCTGTTCAAATGGTAGGGTGGGCCAAAAAGGTTACCCTGCGTCAGTTACAGTCATTGATAGGGCGCTTGAACTTCGCCTGCCGGATAATTCCGGTGGGTCGGGTGTTTATTAGGTCGCTATCACGGGCTACGGCAGGTATTGCGGCGGGACACCATTTTATCCGGGTAACTAGGAAGATACGGGCAGACCTGGCTGTGTGGCTGGTCTTCCTTGAGCGGTTTAACGGAAAAGTGGTATTTCAGCGCGCAGTAGTACAGGCTGATGAGTTGGAGCTATATACTGATGCGTCAGGTAGCGTGGGTTTTGGCGCTTACTTTGCTGGTAAGTGGTGCGCGAAGCTTTGGCCGGAGGCATGGGCGGGTAGCAAACTTCTGAAAAACCTGGCGTTTCTGGAACTATTCCCCCTGCTAGTGGCCCTAACGCTATGGGGGGGGGTGTATGCGAGACCGGCGGGTTGTCTTTTTCTCTGACAACTTGGCGGTCGTGCATTCAGTAAACAACCTATCAGCAGCTTCGGCCCCGGTAGTGCGGCTTCTACGGCGTTTTGTGCTGCTTTGCATGGAACTGAACATCTCGTTCCGTGCAAAACATGTACCAGGGCACTTAAACGTTATAGCGGATGCTCTTTCTCGATTCCAGTGGGAGCGGTTTCGGGCAGAAGCTCCGGGAGCAGACAAGACTGGGCAGGAGTGCCCGTCGGTACTGTGGAAGATCGGGATGGAGTGCTTGCGGGATGGGTAAAAGGTTCGCTTGCTCCTGCCACATGGTCGGCATACGCGAGGGTCTGGCGAGACTGGGATGCGATGGTGGCTGCGAGGGGTAGACATCACTCAGAGGCATCCCTGCTTGATGCTTTGCTTTGGTTTTTGGTTCATCTTTCAGCTGAAGGGGCGTCCCCTTCCAAATTGGACAAAGCAGTGGCAGCTTTGTCCTTTTTGTTTAAATTGCGAGGTGAGGTAGACGTGTGTAAGAGCTTTGTGGTAAGGCAAGCATTAAAAAAATTTCGGAAAGGAAAAAAGCAAGCGGATACAAGACGCCCGGTGTCGGTGGCGTTGCTGCGTAGGATGGTGGAGGCACTGCGAGCCATTTGCACATCGGAGTACGAATATCTGTTGTTTACTGCGGCCTTTTCCTTGGCTTTTTTTCGGGGCATTCCGGATATCGGAGCTGGTAAGTCCTTCCAGGGCCCGGTTGGGCGGCATCTGGGCGACGGACGTGGTGTGTGAACCTGGGAAGCTACTGGTGTGGCTCAGGTCATCAAAAATGGATACGGCCAGGCGGGGCCGTATGGTGGAATTGTATAGGGTACCAGGTGAGCGGGTGTGCCCGGTACGCTGCATCAGGGAGTTTTTGGTTGTGCGGGCGCAGGGGTCTCAGTCCCTCCTGGTCCACGCAGACTCCTCTGGTTTATCGAGGTTTCAATTCCTCAGGGTAATGAGGATGGCCTTGGAACGCCTGGGTGTGCCAGCGCAGGAGTTCGGCACCCATTCCTTTCGGATTGGGGCTGCCACGGAGGCTTCACGGCTAGGCCTAGGGGAGGCTTTAGTCAAGAAGATTGGTCGCTGGGAATCTGGACGGTACAGATCGTACGTTCGTCCCCACAGATTACTGTTATAAAAAAAAAAAAAAAAAAAAAAAAGAGGAAAAGCATTTCAAGAAAAAAAAAAAATATAAAAAAATAAAAAAATTTTTGGTCAATTTGGCCTGATTGATTTCCGCGGAACGGTGTACATAGTATTATGTTATTGACTGTATTCTCTGTTCCAGGTTCTTGTTTGGAGGTATGGATCATCGGCCATTCATACGTCTACTGGGCCGAGAGGAAGAGCTGCAGTGCGTAGGAGTGGAGTCCAGCTGGGCTTTCCTCCGGATCAAGTTCGTCTGAAGTGGTTTGGAGTAAGGGGCATGTTGTGGAATGCTGTGCTAACTAATGTGGAACAAAGAATGTGGCGGGGCGGCCGCCCTGACATACTCTTTATTCATGCAGGGGGGAATGATTTGGGGGTAGTGCCGCAGAGGGAGCTGGTGAAGAATATGCAGCGGGACGTGTCCCGCTTGCATACTCTTCTACCAGGGATTAAGATCATCTGGTCTGAGATGGTTCCCCGGTCGGTTTGGAGGCACGCCAGGGATTCGGCGGCCATGAACCGTTGCCGGGGAAAGATAAACAAACTGATGGCGAGTTTCATGAGGAAAAAAGGCAGGGTGGTGGTGCGGCACATTAACCTGGAAGGTAAATTTGGGGGGTTGTTTAGGTCTGATGGTGTGCATCCGAATGAGCTGGGGTTGGATTTCTTCAACCTGGCTCTGCAGGAAGGAATCGAGACGGCCACAGTTTCGCTCGGGGGGGGAGCCCATCCGGGGTGATGGGCTTGTGGCGGAAGCTTGCAGGGTATCCAGGAGGGTTAATGGAACATTTGGATTGGGGAGAGTCAATCGGGACTCTGGTGGGAGGTTCGAGGGGAAAGTGGTACCTCGAACCTCAGGTATTGGGGGCATTGGGATATGCCCAGGAACATGGACTTCGGCAGCCACCTGGATACACTTGCAAGCTTGATTGGTTTTCCTGTATATGGAATGTTTTAATATTTATGTTTATGTTATGTTTAGTCATTGTATTAAATTATGGATATATATACATAGGTGGAATGTGTATATATATGTGTTATATGATTGTAAATGCAATGGCTATTTAAATAAAGTGCTGTGGCCGTTGTTTTACCCCACAGTCTGGTTTTAAGTTCAGTTATTTCTAGGCGAACACATATCCTCAATGATAGAAGCTACCATGTCATGTAGCCCCCAGACAAAGTCGGGGAGGGGCAATCATGACAGGGTGCTGAGAGGATATGTCAGCCTATAGTGGGAATCAGTGGGAGGAGTTGGGGGAGTATAAAAGATAGGAACAGGAAGTTCAGGGGCCATTTTAGGAAAAATTTTCCCCATATACCTGTTGTCCCACCCACCCTCCCTAATTTTAAGGTTAATGACACTTTATTTATTTATTTATTACATGTCACAGCGTTGGCGGAAGCTTGCAGGGTATCCAGGAGGGTTAATGGAACATTTGGATTGGGGAGAGTCAATCGGGACTCTGGTGGGAGGTTCGAGGGGAAAGTGGTACCTCGAACCTCAGGTATTGGGGGCATTGGGATATGCCCAGGAACATGGACTTCGGCAGCCACCTGGATACACTGGATACACTTGCAAGCTTGATTGGTTTTCCTGTATATGGAATGTTTTAATATTTATGTTTATGTTATGTTTAGTCATTGTATTAAATTATGGATATATATACATAGGTGGAATGTGTATATATATGTGTTATATGATTGTAAATGCAATGGCTATTTAAATAAAGTGCTGTGGCCGTTGTTTTACCCCACAGTCTGGTTTTAAGTTCAGTTATTTCCCCCACACATGCCCACCAAGGGTAATACAATGTCACGTTGCCCAGTATATCATGCTCCTCATCAGATGCTGATTAGCAAATCATACTGTAGCATCTTGATAGTAGCCATTTTCTTTTGTAGTTTAGAGGGCTTTAAAGTTGAATTCTCCAGCTCACAATAGGAGATTATAATGGCCGTAATTCAGCTATTATCCCCTTATCCGACTTGGATTTGGGGCTGATCATTGCATATAGTGGAGCCCAAATTGTAGGCTTCGTATATTGAAAATATTCTGATCAGAATAAGTCCGACCAGCAAATGGCGCAATGTATTTCTTTCTTGTTACATTTTACAACATTGGTAGCGACATGAAAAAGAGCACTGCAGTATATATCCGACAACTGTGCTTATTCAATTATTACCAAAGGCGTCGCTAGGGGGGGGCTACTGGGGCTGAAGCCCCGGATCTCCCCTCCATAGCCCCGGTTTGCGACTCTGACCACGCCCCCTCACGCTAGGCCCCGCCCCTCACGCTCGGTCCTCCGCCTGCATGCTGCATTCTGGATGCTGGACAGCATAAGACTCCGCCCCCTCGCTCTCAGCTCCGCCCCTCATGCGCAACTCTGCTCCCTCAAGCTTTGAATGTGAGTCTGGCAGAGTGTAAGAGAGAGTGGCAGGTATGAATCTGCACGTGTATGTATGTAAGTGGCAGAATGTAAGTGGGTGTGAGTGGCAGAGGTTTGAGTGTGCATATGTATGTAAGTGGCAGAGCGTAAGTGGGGGTGAGTGACAGAGTTATGAGTGTGCATGTGTATGTATGTAAGTGGCAGAGTGTGAGTGGCAGAGTTATGAGTGTGCCTGTGTATGTATGCAAGTGGCAGAGTGTGAGTGGCAGAGTTATGAGTGTGCCTGTGTATGTATGTAAGTGGCAGAATGTAAGTGGGTGTGAGTGGCAGAGTTATGAATGTGCATGTGTATGTATGTAGGTGGCAGAGTGTGAGTGGCAGAGTTATGAGTGTGCACGTGTGTGAGTGGCTGGTTGTGAGTTTTTGGAAGAGAGTAAGTGTGAGTGAGTGTAAGTGTGAGTGGCAGAGTTATGAGTGTGCATGTGTATGTATGTGAGTGGCAGAGTGTAAGTTGGTGTGAGTGGAAGAGAGTAAGCGTGAGTGGCAGAGTTATGTGTGTGAGTGGGAGAATGTAAGTGTGTGTGGCAGATTGTGAGTGTTTGGAAGAGTGTGTGTGAATGAGTGTAAGCGTGAGTGGCAGAGCTATGAGTGTGCGCGTACCTCAGCGTATTCTCCCCAGGGTAGAAGGACCATACCTTCATACCTCAGCCTATTCTCCCCATGGTAGAAGGAGCATACCTTCATACCTCAGCCTATTCTCCCCGGGGTAGAAGGAGCACACCTTCATACCTCAGCCTTTTCTACCCAGGGTAGAAAGAGCATACCTTCATACCTCAGCCTATTCTCCCCAGGGTAGAAGGAGCATACCTTCATACCTCAGCCTATTCTCCCCAGGGTAGAAGGAGCACACCTTCATACCTCAGCCAAACCCCCCCAGGGTAGAAGGAGCATACCTCAGCCTATTCTCCCCAGGGTAGAAGGAGCATACCTTCATACCTCAGCCTATTCTCCCCAGGGTAGAAGGAGCATACCTTCATACCTCAGCCAATTCTCCCCGGGGTAGAAGGAGCATACCTTCATACCTCAGCCTATTCTCCCCAGGGTAGAAGGAGCATACCTTCATACCTCAGCTTATTCTCCCCGGGGTAGTAGGAGCATACCTTCATACCTCAGCCTATTCTCCCCAGGGTAGAAGGAGCATACCTTCATACCTCAGCTTATTCTCCCCGGAGTAGAAGGAGCATTCCTTCATACCTCAGCCTATTCTCCCCAGGGAAGAAGGAACATACCTTCATACCTCAGCCTATTCTCCCCAGGGTAGAAGGAGCACACCTTGATACATCAGCCTATTCTCCCCAGGGTAGAAGGAGCATACCTTCATACCTCAACTTATTCTCCCTAGGGTAGAAGGAGCATACCTTCATACCTCAGCCTATTCTCCCCAGGGAAGAAGGAGCATACCTTCATACCTCAGCCTATTCTCCCCAGGGTATAAGGAGCATACCTTCATACCTCAGCCTATTCTCCCCAGGGAAGAAGGAGCATACCTTCATACCTCAGCCTATTCTCCCCAGGGTATAAGGAGCATACCTTCATACCTCAGCCTATTCTCCCCAGGGTAGAAGGAGCATACCTTCATACCTCAGCCTATTCTCCCCAGGGTAGAAGAAGCATACCTTCATACCTCAGCCTATTCTCCCCAGGTTTTTGACCCCTTTTTATTAAAAAAATAAATACTTATGATATGTGTGTGAGAGTTGCAGGTTTACACACGTGTCTGGGTGGCAGAATATCTGTGTGGGAAAGGCCATCTGTGTGTATAAGGGTGTCTGTTTTAGGTTGTCTGGGTGTGTGTGTATAAGAGAGTGTGTGAGTGTAAAGTTGTCTATGTAAGGGTATCTATGTGTGTGTGTGTGTGTGGGGGGGGGGGGGGGGGGGGGCGGGGGTGATATCCCCTATATTATGGCATATTATGAGACTGTATGTCTACTTTTTTTTTCTCAAAGTCTGGTAAATGGTGTTTGCAACATACAAAACATTTTGTATGCTCAGTTATTTTGAAATCATGGCAATTACTCTATGAGTTTTATTGCTGTGGAGTCTGTGTTATACCTACACATTTGCACAATGCTGTGGAGTCAGTCACAGACAGACAGGCATACATACAGACACGCATACAGTCGGTCACAAGCAGACATACAGTCAGTCACAGACAAACACACACAGTCAGTATCAGACAGACAAACACATACAATTAGTCACAGACACATACAGTCAATCACAGGCCGACATACACACAGTCAGTCACATAAACACACAATCAGTTACACACACACACATGCAGTCAGTCATACACACACACACACACACTGTCAGTCACATACACTTACACACAAGTCAGCAATTTTGTTGTTGTTTACGATATAAAAAGTGCATCTCTCAATATGTCCCCCTCTTGGCTGCTATACCTCATTCTAGCCTGGTCTGTGCCCTGCTGTTGTTTATAGCCCTGCTGAGCACACTCAGTGCTCGGACACTATAAGACTGTGCAGCCCGTGCACAGACTGGTCCCTCGCGCTCCGCTGGATAAATAAATAAATAAAATGATCCCAGCGGCGAAGGCACCAGGCAGGGACAACCATAACTGGGCGCCAGGTATAATTTCCTGGTGCCCGGTATTTGTTGAGCCCTGATATATACCCATATATACCTATTGTTCATTGGCGTCAATTATATCAGTCTGTATGCTGCCTAACCATGTGAGCTTATTTACTCCACTTCTATCAAATCTATCATGGGCTCCAGTTCCGGATCTTTAGGAGACCTAGCAACGCCCCTGATTATTACCTTCTTGTGTTCAACTTTGATGTTTTATCATACATTCCCTTATATCTGTCTCATTTAAGAACATATGTAACAGGATGTATGACATCATGTAGGGTGATTGTGAAGAAGAATACAATTAGTTACTGCCATTGTATTCTTTCATTGGTTTGATTATGGTTTAACTGGTGTTACTGACTGCTCCAGAGTCTATACCTATGGGCAGTGGCGTCCCAAGTGGGTTGCGGGGGGTGCGGACTGCATCGGGTGACACCCTCAGTGGGGGCATGGGTGTAGGAACCCCCACAAATCTGGGGGGGACAGCATTTTTGCTCGCCGGGTATAGCAGCAGTAAAAATAAAGCTTGTCACAGTGTATATTATATCACCAAGTTCCCACCAACATTACCAGGATCCTTGGTATACAACAGATACATTCACAGCACAACATCTACATCAGGCAGGTGCATTTTATCACTGTTACATGAAATATAGTCAGCGAGCTGTGTGTACACCATAAAACATACATCAGTATGAACCTACCACTTCTGCTGGAATGCCATTCCATGTATCCACTACCCTCTCAGTAAAGTAATACTTTCATTAGTCCCTGACCTTATCTTATATCTAGGATAGCCTTATACCTATCCCATGCATGCTTAAACTCCTTCACTGTATTAACCTCTACCACTTCTACTGGAAGGCTATTCCATGCATCCACTACCCTCTCAGTAATGTAATCCTTTCATTAGTCCCTGACCTTATCTTATATCTAGGATAGCCTTATACCTATCCCATGCATGCTTAAACTCCTTCACTGTATTAACCTCTACCACTTCTACTGGAAGACTATTCCATGCATCCACTACCCTCTCAGCAAACAAACATTACATTTCTGACCGAAAATAAACTGTAAAATATTAAATATTTCCAAAAGCTTAAGGTGGACCCCAAATATATGTATATAACTAGTAAAATTTATACCAGGGCTTGACAACCTTAACTAAGTTTTAGGAGCCAGGAAAAAAATCTAGGAGCCAGACAACAGCACATACACACAATCACATGCAGTCATATACAGTCAGTCACATAGACACATATACTCATACATACAGCCTGTCACACATATACATACAGTCACATAGAAACACACTCATACATACATACATACATACATACAGTCTGCCAGGCACACACTCACACATACATACAATCTGTCAGACACACACACACTCATACATACAGTCGTTCACAGACACACTCATACATACATACATGCAGTCTGTCAGACACACACACACACACACACTCATACATACAGTCTGTAACATAGACACATACACTCAGAGTCAGTCACATAGACACACACACTCATACATGGTCTTTCACATACACTCATACATACAGTCTGTCACAGACACACACACTCATAGTCAGTCATATATACACACAAACTCATACAGTCAGTCACAGACACACAAACTCATACAGTCAGTCACAGACACACAAACTCACACAGTCAGTCACACACACTCATACAGTCTGTCACACTCCCTCATACAGTCTGTCACACACACACTCATACATACATACATACATACATACATAGTCTGTCACATACACTCATACATACATACATCCATAGTCTGTCACATACACTCATACTAGACATGTGCAAAACTAAAATTTTCGTTTCGTTTTCGTCCATTCGGACGAAAATGTTATTTATTTCGTCTAAAACGAATTTCGTTCATTAGTGCATTCGTTTCAGACGAAATTCGTTCATTATTTTCGTTTCGTTAATTTTTTTCGTTCGTTTTATAGAATACAATGTAATACTATTGGCTTTCTATAAACCGAACGAGAGCCCCATTCATAAGAAATTCTTATGAATGGGGCTCTCGTTCGGTTCATAGAAAGGCAATAGTATTACTTGTATTCTATAAGCCGAAAGTCTATAAACCGAACGACTTTCGGTTTATAGACTTTCGGCTTATGGAATACATGTAATCCTATTGCTATTCTATAAACCGAACGACTTTCGGTTTATAGAATAGCCATAGGTTTACATGTATTACATAAGCCGAAAGTCTATAAACTGAAAGTCGTTCGGTTTATAGGCTGTCGGCATTTAACTATACAGAGACAGAGTCTCCATTCATAAAATTATGAATGGAGACTTTGTCTCCGTGTAGTAAAATGCCGACAGCCTATAAACCGAACGTTCGGTTTATAGGCTGTGGGCATTTTACTACACGGAGACAAAGTCTCCATTCATAATTTTATGAATGGAGACTCTGTCTCCGTGTAGTAAAATGCCGACAGCCTATAAACCGAACGTTCGGTTTATAGGCTGTCGGCTTATGGAATACATGTATTCCTATTGCTATTCTATAAACCGAAAGTCGTTCGGTTTATAGAATAGCAATAGGAATACATGTATTCCATAAGCCGACAGCCTATAAACCGAACGTTCGGTTTATAGGCTGTCGGCATTTTACTACACGGAGACAGAGTCTCCATTCATAAAATTATAATAATTTTATGAATGGAGACTCTGTCTCCGTATAGTTAAATGCCGGCTTTTAACTATACGGAGACAAAGTCTCCATTTATAATTTTATGAATGGAGACTCTGTCTCCGTATAGTTAAATGCCGGTGTTCTGACAAATTTCTGGAGCAAATTCTCCTGCGCAATCGCAGGAGAATTTGCTCACTGCGCATGCGCATAAAGTTACAGCTGATAACTCAGCTGTAACTTTGTGACCACCGCGCATGCGCCAGCTGCGCAACCCACCTCCCGCCCCCTCACACCCCCTGCACACCCCTTCTTACCAGATCATCGACCACAGCGATACACAGCGCATGCGCACGCCTATCCAGCCGTTTGGGAATGTGCGCGTCCGTTGTTGTGTTCTTAAGGTGGTAAGTAACATGGGGCGTCGGGACATAAGGGGGCAAGCATCCTGGTGAGGGCTGCCTCATCTTGATGGGATTTGTGATCCTCCTGCTGCATCAATAATACAGCAGGAGGATCACAAATCCCATCAAGATGAGGCAGCCCTCACCAGGATGCTTGCCCCCTTATGTCCCGACGCCCCGTGTTACTTACCACCTTAAGAACACAACAACGGACGCGCGCATTCCCAAACGGCTGGATAGGCGTGCGCATGCGCTGTGTATCGCTGTGGTCGATGATCTGGTAAGAAGGGGTGTGCGGCGGGTGTGAGGGGGCGGGAGGTGGGTTGCGCAGCTGTCTCATGCACGGTGGTCACAAAGTTACAGCTGAGTTATCAGCTGTAACTTTATGCGCATGCGCAGTGAGCAAATTCTCCTGCGATTGCGCAGGAGAATTTGCTCCAGAAATTTGTCAGAACACCGGCTTTTAACTATACGGAGACAAAGTCTCCATTTATAATTTTATGAATGGAGACTCTGTCTCCGTATAGTTAAATGCCCACAGCCTATAAACCGAACGTTCGGTTTATAGGCTGTGGGCATTTAACTATACGGAGACAAAGTCTCCATTCATAATTTTATGAATGGAGACTCTGTCTCCGTATAGTTAAATGCTATTGTATTCTATAAACCGACTCTATTTCGGCTTATAGAATGCAATAGTACTACGAATGGACGAATGAACGAATGATTTTCCTTTATTAACCATTCGTTCATCCGGCTTTAGTTAGCTTAGCATTTTCGTTCTTCTTTTTTCGGGCGAATGGACGAAAATGCAATTTTCGGACGAAAATGCATTCGTCCGAAAACGAATGCACATGTCTAGTATATATTCACATGTAAATTGCTTTTTTAATAAAAAATTATGATATAAATAAAATCTTGTTTTTATTTCCTTTTATGTGACAAAGCTGCCTCTCTCTTTCCCTTGCCCCCAGATTTGTCGCTCTCCCCCCCTTAGTGTTGTCTCTCTCTCACCCTCCCTTTGGCTCCCCCCTCGCTCCCCTTGTGTCTGTCTCTTCCCCCCTTCCCTCCCCTTGTTTCTCTCTGCCCCCCCCCCCCTTGTTATTCTGTCCCCCCCTCACCTGTTTCTTGCTCCCTGGTGGCTAGTGGGGGCAGCCGGGGGATGTATGCACTATACATAATAGACGGAAGTGTCGGGCAGCATGGAGGTTGTCTGCACGATTCGTGCAGACATCCCCCAGCTGCCCGATTCTCCCTGGTGGCTAGCGAGGCAGCGGTGGATGTCTGCGCGATGAGCGAGACCTCCCCTGCTGCCGCCCGGAACGACAGCCAGGACTTTTATGAGGAAGCCGGAAGTACCCAGCTTCATCATAGAAGTCCCGGCGGTCATGCCGGGCGGCAGCAGGAGAGGTCTCGCTCATCGCGCAGACATCCTCCGCTCCCTCGCTAGCCACCAGGGAGAATCGGGCAGCTGGGGGATGTCTGCACGAATCGTGCAGACAACCTCCATGCTGCCCGACACTTCCGTCTATTATGTATAGTGCATACATCCCCCGGCTGCCCCCACTAGCCACCAGGGAGCAAGAAACAGGTGAGGGGGGGACAGAATAACAAGGGGGGGGGGGGGCAGAGAGAAACAAGGGGAGGGAAGGGGGGAAGAGACAGACACAAGGGGAGCGAGGGGGGAGCCAAAGGGAGGGTGAGAGAGAGACAACACTAAGGGGGGGAGAGCGACAAATCTGGGGGCAAGGGAAAGAGAGAGGCAGCTTTGTCACATAAAAGGAAATAAAAACAAGATTTTTTTATATCATAATTTTTTATTTAAAAAGCAATTTACATGTGAATATATACTAGACATGTGCATTCGTTTTCGGACGAATGCATTTTCGTCCGAAAATTGCATTTTCGTCCATTCGCCCGAAAAACGAAGAACGAAAATGCTAAGCTAACGAAAGCCGAATGAACGAATGGTTAATAAAGGAAAATCATTCGTTCATTCGTCCATTCGTAGTACTATTGCATTCTATAAGCCGAAATAGAGTCGGTTTATAGAATACAATAGCATTTAACTATACGGAGACAGAGTCTCCATTCATAAAATTATGAATGGAGACTTTGTCTCCGTATAGTTAAATGCCCACAGCCTATAAACCGAACGTTCGGTTTATAGGCTGTGGGCATTTAACTATACGGAGACAGAGTCTCCATTCATAAAATTATAAATGGAGACTTTGTCTCCGTATAGTTAAAAGCCGGCATTTAACTATACAGAGACAGAGTCTCCATTCATAAAATTATGAATGGAGACTTTGTCTCCGTATAGTTAAATGCCCACAGCCTATAAACCGAACGTTCGGTTTATAGGCTGTGGGCATTTAACTATACGGAGACAGAGTCTCCATTCATAAAATTATAAATGGAGACTTTGTCTCCGTATAGTTAAAAGCCGGCATTTAACTATACAGAGACAGAGTCTCCATTCATAAAATTATGAATGGAGACTTTGTCTCCGTGTAGTAAAATGCCCACAGCCTATAAACCGAACGTTCGGTTTATAGGCTGTCGGCTTATGGAATACATGTATTCCTATTGCTATTCTATAAACCGAACTTTCGGTTTATAGAATAGCCATAGGATTACATGTATTACATAAGCCGAAAGTCTATAAACCGATCGTTCGGTTTATAGACTTTCGGCATTTTACTACACGGAGACAAAGTCTCCATTCATAATTTTATGAATGGAGACTCTGTCTCTGTATAGTTAAATGCCGACAGCCTATAAACCGAACGACTTTCGGTTTATAGACTTTCGGCTTATGTACTACATGTAATCCTATGGCTATTCTATAAACCGAAAGTCGTTCGGTTTATAGTTTAGCAATAGCATTACATGTATTCTATAAACCGAACGTCGTTCGTTTTAAAGACTTTCGGCTTATAGAATACTATTGGCTTTCTATAAACCGAACTAGAGTCGAGTCCCCATTCATAAGAAATTCTTATGAATGAGGAGGGACTCTAGTTAGGTTTATAGAATGCCAATAGTATTCTATAAGCCGAAAGTCTTTAAAACGAACGACGTTCGGTTTATAGAATGCATGTAATGCTATTGCTGTTCTATAAGCCGAATGTCTTTCGGCTTATAGAACAGCAATAGCATTACATGTATTCTATAAACCGAACGTCGTTTGTTTTAAAGACTTTCGGCTTATAGAATACATGCTGCTATTGGCTTTCTATAAACCGAAAGAGTCCCCATTCATACGAATAGGTCAATTGACCTATTCGTATGAATGGGAACTCAATTTCGGTTTATAGGAAGCTAATAGCATTACATGCATTCCATAAACCGAAAGTCATTCATGTCGGTTTATGGAATGTAGTACAATGCTATTGGTATTGTAAACCGACTCTATTTCGGTTTAGAATGCCAATAGCACGAATGGACGAATGGACGAATGAACGAATGTTTTTCGTTTATTAACCATTCGTTCATTCGGATTTTGTTAGTTAAAATTTTCGTTATTCGTTTTTCGGACGAATGGACGAAAATGCTATTTTCGTCCGAAAATGCATTCGTCCGAAAACGAATGCACATGTCTAACTCATACATACATACAGTCTATCACATATACTCATACATACACACAGTCTGTCACATACACTCATACATACACACATTCAAGTGAGCAGTTTTTTTTTATCTTAAAAAATACATTTTAAAAAAATGTAGATCAATAGCAGGGATCAAAGCTATATCTCATTGCAGGGAAGGTGGGCATTTCCGTTCCAGGTTTGTCTGTGCCTCTTACAATCATTACTTATTAATTACATTATTTTGCCCATTCATTTGTCAGTTTTATTTTGCCCACATTCATTTGCCAGTGTTTTTTTTGCCCAAATTCATTTGTCAGGGTTTTTTTTGCCCACATTCATTTGCCAGGGTTTTTTTTGCCCACAATAATTTGCCAGGGTTTTTTTTTTTTTTTGCCCACATTCATTTGCCAGGGTTTTTTTTTTTTGCCCACATTCATTTACCAGGGTTTTTTTTTTTTGCCCACATTCATTTGCCAGGTTTTTTGTTGCCCACATTCATTTGCCAGGGTTTTCTTTTGCCCTCATTTTTTGATCATCTAATCATTAGTAGAAGTCATTGGCAGATTTAAGAGACATGTTATTATGGCAGCTTCGGAAGTCATTGATTATTGCAGCTCTAAGAGACATTTTTTAAATGCCCCTAAGAGCTGCAATAATCAATCACGTTCCGAAGCTGCCATGATAAAAAGAAAAACGGTACATTATTGGCAGTGACACAGTCACTGTTCCTACCTCGTTCCTCCCAGTGTGGGGCTGTGTGACTTGTGGAGGACGCGCACAAGCCGTGAGCATGATCACATGACGTCGTGCGATGAAGTCATGTGATCAGGTGACCTCCGTGATCGCTGCAGAGCTGATTCTCCCGGGACAGTCCCAGGATCGAAAACTTTGCGGGATTGTCCCGGGTTGGCAAGTATGCTCATGGCCGTCTTTAATAGTGATTGGACCCTGGGCAAGCATTTGCTTGGGCCCCCTGGACCCTGCCCCCTCCCCTGCATGCAATCCCGCCATCCATCGCGATGTTAACCCCCCCCCACTCACACACACATATGCCATAATTGTTGTGCCATTCAGATGCCAGTAATATTGTGCCATTCAGAGCGCAGTATTATTGTGCCAGTCAGAGCCCAGTAATATTGTGCCATTCAGAGCCCAGTAATATTGTACCATTCAGAGCCCAGTAATATTGTGCCAGTCAGATGCCTGTAATAGTGCCATTCAGAGCCCAGTAATATTGTGCCAGTCAGAGCCCAGGAATATTGTGCCAGTCAGAGCCCAGGAATATTGTGCCAGTCAGATACCAAGAATATTGTGCCAGTCAGATACCAAGAATATTGTGCCAGTCAGAGCCCAGGAATATTGTGCCAGTCAGATGCCTGTAATATTGTGCCAGTCAGATGCCTGTAATATTATGCCAGTCAGATGCCTGTATTATTGTGCCAGTCAGATGCCTGTAATATTATGCCAGTCAGATGCCTGTAATAGTGTGCCAGTCAGATGCCTGTAATAGTGTGCCAGTCAGATGCCTGTAATATTATGCCAGTCAGATGCCTGTAATATTGTGCCAGTCAGATGCCTGTAATATTGTGCCAGTCAGAGCCCAGTAATATTGTGCCAGCCAGATGCCGAGTAATATTGTGCCAGCCAGATGCCCAGTAACATAGTGCCAGCCAGATGCCTGTAATATTATGCCAGTCAGAGTACAGTAATATAGTGCCAGCCAGAACCCAGTAATATAGTGCCAGCCAGAACCCAGTAATATAGTGCCAGCCAGATGCCCAGTAATTTTGTGCCAGCCAGATGCCCAGTAATATAGTGTCAGCCAGAACCCAGTAATATAGTGCCAGCCAGAGCCCAGTAATATAGTGCCAGTCAGAACCCAGTAATATAGTGCCAGCCAGAACCCAGTAATATAGTGCCAGCCAGAACCCAGTAATATAGTGCCAGTCAGAACCCAGTAATATAGTGCCAGCCAGAGCCCAGTAATATAGTGCCAGCCAGAACCCAGTAATATAGTGCCAGTCAGAACCCAATAATATAGTGCCAGCCAGAGCCCAGTAATATAGTGCCAGCCAGAGCCCAGTAATATAGTGCCAGTCAGAACCCAGTAATATAGTGCCAGCCAGAACTCAGTAATATAGTGCCAGCCAGAACCCAGTAATATAGTGCCAGCCAGAGCCCAGTAATATAGTGCCAGTCAGAGCCCAGTAATATAGTGCCAGCCAGAGCCCAGTAATATAGTGCCAGTCAGAACCCAGTAATATAGTGCCAGCCAAAACTCAGTAATATAGTGCCAGCCAGAACCCAGTAATATAGTGCCAGCCAGAGCCCAGTAATATAGTGCCAGTCAGAGCCCAGTAATATAGTGCCAGCCAGAGCCCAGTAATATAGTGCCAGTCAGAACCCAGTAATATAGTGCCAGCCAGAACCCAGTAATATAGTGCCAGCCAGAGCCCAGTAATATAGTGCCAGCCAGAACCCAGTAATATTGTGCCAGTCAGAGCCCAGGAATATTGTGCCAGTCAGAGCCCAGGAATATTGTGCCAGTCAGATACCAAGAATATTGTGCCAGTCAGATACCAAGAATATTGTGCCAGTCAGAGCCCAGGAATATTGTGCCAGTCAGATGCCTGTAATATTGTGCCAGTCAGATGCCTGTAATATTATGCCAGTCAGATGCCTGTAATATTGTGCCAGTCAGATGCCTGTAATATTATGCCAGTCAGATGCCTGTAATAGTGTGCCAGTCAGATGCCTGTAATATTATGCCAGTCAGATGCCTGTAATATTGTGCCAGTCAGATGCCTGTAATATTGTGCCAGTCAGAGCCCAGTAATATTGTGCCAGCCAGATGCCCAGTAACATAGTGCCAGCCAGATGCCTGTAATATTATGCCAGTCAGAGTACAGTAATATAGTGCCAGCCAGAACCCAGTAATATAGTGCCAGCCAGAACCCAGTAATATAGTGCCAGCCAGATGCCCAGTAATTTTGTGCCAGCCAGATGCCCAGTAATATAGTGCCAGCCAGAACCCAGTAATATAGTGCCAGCCAGAGCCCAGTAATATAGTGCCAGTCAGAACCCAGTAATATAGTGCCAGCCAGAACCCAGTAATATAGTGCCAGTCAGAACCCAGTAATATAGTGCCAGTCAGAACCCAGTAATATAGTGCCAGCCAGAGCCCAGTAATATAGTGCCAGCCAGAACCCAGTAATATAGTGCCAGCCAGAGCCCAGTAATATAGTGCCAGTCAGAGCCCAGTAATATAGTGCCAGCCAGAGCCCAGTAATATAGTGCCAGTCAGAACCCAGTAATATAGTGCCAGCCAGAACCCAGTAATATAGTGCCAGCCAGAACCCAGTAATATAGTGCCAGCCAGAGCCCAGTAATATAGTGCCAGCCAGAACCCAGTAATATTGTGCCAGTCAGAGCCCAGGAATATTGTGCCAGTCAGAGCCCAGGAATATTGTGCCAGTCAGATACCAAGAATATTGTGCCAGTCAGATACCAAGAATATTGTGCCAGTCAGAGCCCAGGAATATTGTGCCAGTCAGATGCCTGTAATATTATGCCAGTCAGATGCCTGTAATATTGTGCCAGTCAGATGCCTGTAATATTATGCCAGTCAGATGCCTGTAATAGTGTGCCAGTCAGATGCCTGTAATATTATGCCAGTCAGATGCCTGTAATATTGTGCCAGTCAGATGCCTGTAATATTGTGCCAGTCAGAGCCCAGTAATATTGTGCCAGCCAGATGCCCAGTAACATAGTGCCAGCCAGATGCCTGTAATATTATGCCAGTCAGAGTACAGTAATATAGTGCCAGCCAGAACCCAGTAATATAGTGCCAGCCAGAACCCAGTAATATAGTGCCAGCCAGATGCCCAGTAATTTTGTGCCAGCCAGATGCCCAGTAATATAGTGCCAGCCAGAACCCAGTAATATAGTGCCAGCCAGAGCCCAGTAATATAGTGCCAGTCAGAACCCAGTAATATAGTGCCAGCCAGAACCCAGTAATATAGTGCCAGTCAGAACCCAGTAATATAGTGCCAGCCAGAGCCCAGTAATATAGTGCCAGCCAGAACCCAGTAATATAGTGCCAGCCAGAGCCCAGTAATATAGTGCCAGCCAGAGCCCAGTAATATAGTGCCAGTCAGAACCCAGTAATATAGTGCCAGCCAGAACTCAGTAATATAGTGCCAGCCAGAATCCAGTAATATAGTGCCAGCCAGAGCCCAGTAATATAGTGCCAGCCAGAGCCCAGTAATATAGTGCCAGTCAGAACCCAGTAATATAGTGCCAGCCAGAACTCAGTAATATAGTGCAAGCCAGAACCCAGTAATATAGTGCCAGCCAGAGCCCAGTAATATAGTGCCAGTCAGAGCCCAGTAATATAGTGCCAGCCAGAGCCCAGTAATATAGTGCCAGCCAGAGCCCAGTAATATAGTGCCAGTCAGAACCCAGTAATATAGTGCCAGCCAGAACTCAGTAATATAGTGCCAGCCAGAACCCAGTAATATAGTGCCAGCCAGAGCCCAGTAATATAGTGCCAGTCAGAGCCCAGTAATATAGTGCCAGCCAGAGCCCAGTAATATAGTGCCAGCCAGAACCCAGTAATATAGTGCCAGCCAGAGCCCAGTAATATAGTGCCAGCCAGAACACAGTAATATAGTGCCAGCCAGAACCCAGTAATATAGTGCCAGTCAGAACCCAGTAATATAGTGCCAGCCAGAACCCAGTAATATAGTGCCAGCCAGAGCCCAGTAATATAGTGCCAGCCAGAACCCAGTAATATAGTGCCAGTTAACTCCACCCCCTCCCTCTTCCCTAGTACTTACATGAATCTGCTCCGTGTCCCCCGCCGGATGTCTCCTCCGTGCAGTCTTCACTCTTGCACGGAGGAGGGAAACAGTCACCGGATGTGACGCGACGTCACATCCGGCGTCAGTTTTTTTTTTTTCGGCCGTCGCATCCATCGGATGCGGCTTGCCGGAAAAAAGCGTTCACAAGCGCAATGCGCTGTGAACGCGGCAAGCAGGGGCTGGGGGCCCCGTTTGCTGGGGGGGATTTCACCCTACCTGTCCCCCCCACATTTTTTCCTGGGGGGATCCGTCCCCCCCATCCCCCCCGCTTCCTACGCCCATGAGTGGGGGTGACACCTGTGCTGCCGGCATCCCCCTGCAGCGCATTGCGCTGCTGAAGTTTTTTCTTTTCTTGCAGCCACATCCGTTAGGTTCGGGTGCCAGAAAAAAAAAAGTAAAAAAATAAAAAATGTTCTGTGGGGCAAAGTGACACTGTGGCATGCCAAATCGTTGATGGTGCAATATGAGTGCAAGCCAAGTGCAGTGGGTATAATATAGGCAGGGCCGGACTGGCCCACCGGGATACCGGGAAAAATCCCGGTGGGCAGCCTGCCCCGGGGCCGCCTCGGCCACTAAAATTGAAGAATTCGGCTGCTGGCACCGCCACTTTAAGCAATTCGGCGGCCGTCGCCGCTTTAAGAAGTTCGCCTGCTGCCGCCGGATGCTGCAGCAGCAGTTCCGGCGGCGGGATGGGAAGCAGAGAAACCAAGGTGAGTGAGACATAAAGGGCAGGGGGTGAAAGACACTACAGGGGGGGAAGGGTGGGGTGAAAGACACTACAGGGGGGGGGAAGGGTGGGGTGAAAGACACTACAGGGGGGGAAGGGTGGGGTGAAAGACACTACAGGGGGAGGGGGAAGGGTGGGGTGAAAGACACTACAGGGGGAGGGGGAAGGGTGGGGTGAAAGACACTACAGGGGGGGGGGAAAGACACTACAGGGGGGGGGGTGAAAGACACTACAGGGGGGGGGAAGACACTACAGGGGGGGAAGGGGTGAAAGACACTACAGGGGGGGGGAAAGACACTACAGGGGGGGGGTGAAAGACACTACAGGGGGGGGGAAGACACTACAGGGGGGGAAGGGGTGAAAGACACTACAGGGGGGGGGAAAGACACTACAGGGGGGGGGTGAAAGACACTACAGGGGGGGGTGAAAGACACTACAGGGGGGGGGTGAAAGACACTACAGGGGGGGGGGTGAAAGACACTACAGGGGGGGGGGTGAAAGACACTATAGGGAGAAGGGGGTGAAAGACACTACAGGGGGGGGGGAAAGACACTACAGGGGGGGAAGGCGTGAAAGACACTACAGGGGGGGGGGGAAAGACACTACAGGGGGGGGTGAAAGGCACTACAGGGGGGGGGTGAAAGACACTACAGGGGGGGGGGTGAAAGACACTACGGGGGGGTGTGTGAAAGACACTACGGGGGTGTGTGTGAAAGACACTACGGGGGTGTGTGTGAAAGACACTACGGGGGTGTGTGTGAAAGACACTACGGGGGGGGTGAAAGACACTACGGGGGGGGTGAAAGACACTATAGGGAGAAGGGGGGGTAAAATACACTACAGGGGGGGTGTGTGAAAGACACTACGGGGGGCTGGGTGAAAGACACTACAGGGGGGGGTGAAAGACACTATAGGGAGAAGGGGGGGTAAAAGACACTACAGGGAGAAGGGGGGGGTAAAAGACACTACAGGGGGAGAGGAGGGTGTGAAAGACACTAAGGGGGAAGGGGGGAAGAGAGATGCCACAGAAAGGACACACAGAGAGAGAGACGCCACAGAAAGGACAGAGAGAGAGAGAGACGCTACAGAAAGGACAGAGAGAGAGACGCCACAGAAAGGACAGAGAGAGAGAGAGACGCCACAGAAAAGACAGAGAGAGAGACGCCACAGAAAGGACAGAGAGAGAGAGAGACGCTACAGAAAGGACAGAGAGAGAGAGACGCCACAGAAAGGACAGAGAGAGAAAGACGCCACAGAAAGGACAGAGAGAGAGACGCCACAGAAAGGACAGAGAGAGAGAGACGCCACAGAAAGGACACACAGAGAGAGAGAGAGACGCCACAGAAAGGACACACAGAGAGAGAGAGAGACGCCACAGAAAGGACACAGAGAGAGAGAGAGAGACGCCACAGAAAGGACACAGAGAGAGAGAGAGAGACGCCACAGAAAGGACAGAGAGAGAGAGACGCCACAGAAAGGACAGAGAGAGAGACGCCACAGAAAGGACAGAGAGAGAGACACCACAGAAAGGACAGAGAGAGAGAGACGCCACAGAAAGGACAGAGAGAGAGAGAGACGCCACAGAAAAGACAGAGAGAGAGACGCTACAGAAAGGACAGAGAGAGAGAGACGCCACAGAAAGGACAGAGAGAGAAAGACGCCACAGAAAGGACAGAGAGAGAGACGCCACAGAAAGGACAGAGAGAGAGACGCCACAGAAAGGACAGAGAGAGAGAGAGACGCTACAGAAAGGACAGAGAGAGAGAGACGCCACAGAAAGGACAGAGAGAGAGAGACGCCACAGAAAGGACAGAGAGAGAGAGACGCCACAGAAAGGACAGAGAGAGAGAGACGCCACAGAAAGGACAGAGAGAGAGAGAGACGCCACAGAAAAGACAGAGAGAGAGACGCTACAGAAAGGACAGAGAGAGAGAGACGCCACAGAAAGGACAGAGAGAGAGAGACACCACAGAAAGGACAGAGAGAGAGAGAGAGACGCCACAGAAAGGACAGAGAGAGAGAGAGACGCTACAGAAAGGACAGAGAGAGAGAGACGCCACAGAAAGGACAGAGAGAGAGAGACGCCACAGAAAGGACAGAGAGAGAGAGAGACGCCACAGAAAAGACAGAGAGAGAGACGCCACAGAAAGGACAGAGAGAAACAGGATACAGGATATGTCTCACACACTGCCCTGATATATACCTCTGCACAAGGCAATTCATATAACTCTGTGTACATACTGGAGGTATATATATTGCCCTAGACAGGCTTTTATATCAGTCTTATCTATAAATAATACACTGTTCAGATGTGCTTTTTAAAATGCATGATTTTCCCTTCTATGAACAAAAAAATTATATTATGCTATGGGCTGCTTTAAAAATCTTATGCGATGGGGCTGGTATATAAATTTTTTCCAGGGCTGGTTTTTGTTCCCAGTCCGGCCCTGAATATAAGTGCATGGCAAGTTACGTAGGTACTGTATGGTGCTGTGTTAAGTCCTTCAGGTACAATGTGGGTGCAGAGGAAGGGAATAAAAACAAGGAATGAAATTAAAAGAGAGAGAGAGAGAGAGATGTCTGTGTGTTTAGATATGAATTGTACAACTGTCACCTTGTGGGGCTCCTGTGTGTCGCATAATTAATGGCGGTCCCATGTATTGCATATTTATTGGACCTTATGTGTGGCATAATTAAGGGGCTCTTTTGTGTGGCATAATTAAGGGGCTCTTTTGTGTGGCATAATTTTGGGGCTCTTGTGTGTGGCATAACTATGAAGCGCTTGTGTGTGGCATAATTAATTGGGCTCCGAGGTGAGGTATAAATAAAGTGGCTCTTGTGTGGCATAGTTAATGGGCTCCTGTGTGTGACATAATTTGTGGGGCTCCTGTATGTGGCATATTTAATGGGCCATCTGACTTGCATTACTAAGGACATGGTTTGACATGGTGTTGGACGAAATCCAGGGGGGCGAAATCCAGGGGGGCGTCACCAACCTTAATGACGCCTCTGGATTGCCCAGTTATGATTTCTGGAGGCTGTCCTACTTTACCAGCAAGCTTTACAGTCTGTCCTGCTTTAATTTTGAATTTACCATCTCAATTCCTCCAATTCTCTCTTTATTAAGTAGCAGGGCCGATCCTAGGGTCACGGGCGCCTGGGTGCAGGTCAGGGCCGATCCTAGGGTCACGGGCGCTTGGGTCCAGGTTTTCCTTTGGCGCCCAATGGTGGGCGTGGCTATATTATGAACTCCTCCCCTTTAGACATTTCTGTTCCAGACATGCCCATTTCAATATTGGGGAGAGTGGGAGGGAGAAAACTTTTTTTTAATGTAAAGGACCAACGTTTATTTTAAATAAAGATATATATTTTGCCATAATACTGTGTAGTGGTTTTATTTATTTCTATGATGCTCAGCCAGCAACATGGGAGACTTTTTGCTGGCTAGCAGAATGAGTTTTTACTACCGTTTTACTACCATACTACCCATGATTCCCAACCAGCCAAAGTCTCTCATTAGTCTGGCTGAGCATCATTGGAAAAGAAGTACACAATGAGTGATAAATAATATTCCACCAAGTCAGTCACTCACTTGTCTCTCTCTCTCTCCCCGTACCCTCATGTCTGTCTGTCTCTCCCCGTACCCTCATGTCTGTCTGTCTCTCCCCGTACCCTCATGTCTGTCTCTCTCTCCCCGTACCCTCATGTCTGTCTCTCTCTCCCCATTCCCTCATGTCTGTCTGTCTCTCCCTGCACCCTCATGTCTGTCTGTCTCTCCCCGTACCCTCATGTCTGTCTCTCTCTCCCCGTACCCTCATGTCTGTCTCTCTCTCCCCATTCCCTCATGTCTGTCTCTCTCTCCACTCATGCTCCATGTCTCTCTCTCTCTCCACTCATGCTCCATGTCTGTCTCTCTCTCTCTCTCCACTCATACTCCATGTCTGTCTGTCTCTCACTCTGCACTCATTCCCCATGTCTGTCTCTCACTCTGCACTCATTCCCCATTTCTGTCTCTCACTCTGCACTCATTCCACATGTCTGTCTCTCACTCTGCACTCATTCCCCATGTCTGTATCTCACTCTCCACTCATTGCCCATGTCTGTCTCTCTCTCCACTCATGCCCCATGTTTTTTCTCTCTCCACTCATACCCCATGTCTGTCTGTCACACCCTATATTTTCTCCTATACCTCCTACCTACCATGTATTTGTCTCTTCCCATGTCCCTTTTTCATGCCCCCTACTGACCTCATCTCAGAACTCAATTAGCACTGCCTTGATCTCCCCGCACATAGTGATGACTCTGACCGTTATGTTCCAACGCTCTAAGTCATCACTGTGCACGGAAAGAGCAGAAAGCGCTGACTGAGGTCTAAGGGGAAACATGGCGCGGATCTGCAGAGCTGGCTCTGAGAGGCAGCAAAGCAGCACATGGGCAGCCCATTTGCAGAGGTGTTCTTAGGGTACACTTTGCCATTAACATAAGCAACAGCCAGTTTGCCTATTAAAAATGCTACAGTTTGCCCAATAAAAATTCCAGTTCGTCCATTAAAATACACCAGTTTCCCAAGTAATATGCTAATTATTTTGCCCATTAATATGCCACAGCCAGTTTGTCCATTAATATACAACAGCCAATTTGCCCACTGATATGTCACAGACAGTTTTCTCATTTATATACCTATGCTAGTTTGCCAATTAATAGGCTACAGCCAATATGCCACAGTTAGTTTACCCAATAAAAGCATAATCTCCTCTCCTGCCTTCACCAGTACTCACCTTGCTGCTGCTCTCGCGTCCCCGGCTGTCTCCTCCGCACAGTCTTCCCTCTACGCACGCTGAGTGCAGGAGGCGGGAAATAGACGCCAGCTGGTTGGGGGCTGGTGCCCTCCATGTGATAAATTGATGAGCGCAGTGAGGGCCCCGGGCAAGAACACACTTACACACAGCCACACATAAATACACACAGTCATACATAAATACACACAGTCACACATAAATACACACAGTCACACATAAATACACACAGTGACACATAAATACACAGTCACACATAAATATACAGTCACATATAAATACACACAGTCATACATAAATACACACAGTCACACAAACACAGTTAAACACTTAGTCATCCTCACAGACATACATTTACACAGACACCCTTATACACACTGTCACACATACATAAATACACACACAGCCACCTTTACACACTTAGACACAGGATACACTTGCACAGACACTCATGTACACACACTTACACAGACAGTAACACACACATAGTTATACACATTGACACACACATACACATTCACACACACTTACACAGACAGTAACACACACATAGTTATACACATTGACACACACATACACTTATACACATACACACACACACTTACACAGACAGTAACACACACATAGTTATACACATTGACACACACATACACACTTATACACATACACACACACTTACACAGACAATAACACACACATAGTTATACACATTGACACGCACATACACACTTATACACAAACATACACACTTACACAGACAGTAACACACACATGGTTATACACATTGACACACAAATACACACTTATACACATTCAAACACACTTACACAGACAGTAACACAGATAGTTATACACATTGACACACACATACACACTTATACATAAACACACACACTTACATAGACAGTAACACACACATAGTTATACACATTGACACACACATACACACTTATACACATACACACACACTTAGACAGTAACACACACATAGCTATACACATTGACACACACATACACACTTATACACATACACACACACTTACACATACAGTAACACACACATAGTTATGCACATTGACACACACATACACACTTATACACATACACTTACACACACATAGTTATACACATTGACACACAGACACACTTATACACATTCACACACACTTACACAGACAGCAACACACACATAGTTATACACATTGACACACACATACACACTTATACACATATACACACACTTAGACAGTAACACACACATAGCTATACACATTGACACACACATACACACTTATACACATACACACACATTTACACAGACAGTAACACACACATAGTTATACACATTGACACACACATACACACGTATACACATACACTTACACACATAGTTATACACATTGACACACACATACACACTTACACACATACACACACACTTACACAGACAGTAACAGACACATAGTTATACACATTGACACACACATACACACTTATACACATACACACACATAGTTATACACATTGACACACACATACACACTTATACACATTCACATACACTTACACAGACAGTAACACACACATAGTTATACACATTGACACACACATACACACTTATACACATACACACACACACTTACACAGACATTAACACACACATAGTTAAACACATTGACACACACACATACAAATTCACATACACTTCCACACTTTCTTTTTTTATTTTATATTTTAACAATACCCCCCCCCCCCAAACTGTTATCACCTCCTCCTCCTTGGTAAACCAAGCACAGAGCAACGGGGGAAAGCTCCGCACCCCTCGCGTTCTGTGATTGGGTGCAGGGAGGAGGATGTTCTCTATGGTGTCTTGGCAGATACTCTAGAGAACGTCCTCCTCCCGGCAGCAGCAAATCACAGAACGTGACGGGGGCGGAGCTTGCTCCCGTCGCGCTGTGCTTGCTTTAACAAGGAGGAGGACGGCAGGGAGAGAGCTCCCTGCTTCAGCGCCTCTCCTCCCGTGCGCCTGGGTGCGGTGCACCCCGTGCACCCGCCCAGGATCGGCCCTGGTGCAGGTTTTCTTTTGGAGCCTAAAATTTGGTGGGCGTGGCTATATTATGAACTCCTCCCCTTTAGACATGTCTGTTCCAGACGCCATTAGAGCACAAACTTTATTTTGATGTAAAGGACAAACACAAACTTTTAAATAAAGATATATATATTTTGCCATAATACTGTGAAGTGGTTTTATTTATTTCTATGATGCTCAGCCAGCAACATGGGAGAGTTTTTGCTGGCTAGCCCCCATGTCTTTCTTTCTCTTTCCCCATACCCACATGTCTGTCTCTCTCTCCCCATACCCACATGTCTCTCTCTCTCCCCACTCATACCCAATGTCTGTCTCTCTCTCTCTCCACTCATACCCAATGTCTATCTCTCTCTCTCCACTCATACCCAATGTGTGTGTGTCTCTCTCTCTCCACTCATACCCAATGTGTGTGTCTCTCTCTCTCTATCCACTCATACCTAATGTCTTTCTCTCTCTCTCTCTCTCTCTCCCCTCCTGCCCCCATGTCTGTCTCTCTCTCTCTCTCTCTCTCTCTCTCCCCTCCTGCCCCCATGTCTGTCTCTCTCTCTCTCTCCACTCATACCCAATGTGTGTGTCTCTCTCTCTCTCCACTCATACCCAATGTGTGTGTCTCTCTCTCTCTATCCACTCATACCTAATGTATTTCTCTCTCTCTCTCTCCCCTCCTGCCCCCATGTCTGTCTCTCTCTCTGTCTCCACTCCTGCCCCATATCAGGCACTTTCCAGTGCTTTATTTTTAAACATAGGCTGCGCCGGCACAACGAACGCGAACCAACTTAAATCTACTCATTCAGCGTAGATAACTCTCATGAGTCTGTTTTATACATTGGCGCACACGCCGATTGCACCAGCGTGCGCCGTGTTTACACATGTCCCCCAATGTGTATATGTGATTATGTATGGGTGCACATACATAATTAAATACAGTCACATAATCACACAATCATATGCAAGTATGCAGTTACACAGACACACATAAATACAGTCACACACGCAGTCAGTCACATACACACAAACACACATATACAATCACATACACATACATACACATAAATATACAGTCACACATGCAGTCAGTCACATACACATACATACAGCCAGAAACACACATATACAGTCACACATGCAGTCAGTCACATTCACATACATACACACACAGAGAAATGCTGTCGCCCTCCCTACTTAATTACCTTTATGTGCAGGGAGGAGGACGTTCTCGATGGCAGGGCCGCCACCAGGAATTTCAGGGCCCCTTATTGAACACATTTTCTGCCGGCCCCCCCCCCCCCCGACAATATCTCACACTCGCCCCACCTACCCTCACAAGCATGTTATCCCGGTCTAGTGTAATATGGAGGGTGGTTGGGAGCAGTTGGTCAATATGCCAGTAATATTTTGCCACTCAATAAGTCAGTATTTTGCCCTCAATAAGCCATTCTTTTGCCATTTAATATGCCAGTATTTTGCCCCTCAATATGCCATTTAATATGCCAGGATTTTGCCCCTCAATGTGCCATTCTTTTCCCATTTAATATGCCAGTATTTTCCATCTCAATATGCCATTTAATATGCCAGTATTTTTCCCCTCAATATGCCATTTAATATGCCGGTATTTTTCCCCTCAATATGCCATTTAATATGCCAGTATTTTGCCCCTAAATATGCCATTCTTTTGCCAATTATTATGCCAGTATTTTGCCCCTCAATATGCCAGGAATTTGCCAATTAATATGCCAGAATTTTCCCCTCAATATGTCAGTATTTTCCCCCTCAATATGCCAGGATTTAGCCCCTCATTATGCCAATTAATATGCCAGGATTTTGCCAATTAATATGCCAGGAATTTGTCACTCAATATGTCAGGATTATCCCAATTCATATGTCAGGGTTATGCCAATTCATATGTCAGGGTTATGCCAATTAATATACCAGGGTTATGCCAATTAATATGCCAGGATTTTGCCAATTAATATGACAGGGTTTTGCCAATTAATATGCCAGGAATTTGCCAATTAATATGCCAGGGTTATGCTAATTAATATGCCAGGAATTTGCCAATTAATATGTCAGGGTTATGTCAATTAATATGTCAGGGTTATGCTAATTAATATGCCAGGAATTTGCCAATTAAAATGTCAGGGTTATGCCAATTAATATGTCAGGGTTATGCTAATTAATATGCCACGATTTTGTCACTCAATATATCAGGATTATGCCAATTAATATGTCAGGATTTTGCCCCACAGTATGCTCGTTTGCCACCCTCCTCCCCCCTGCCCCAGTACGTACCTCGGCTCTGTCTCCCGCCTGGCCCAGGACGCCTGCTTGATAGTGTCTGCAGAGGTTGACACCGGCAACTAGTTTCTTCTGTCGGACATCAGCTGACATCCGGCAGAAGAAACTAGATGTCGGTGTCTGCCTCAGCAGACACCATCCTCCCTGCAGCCAATCAGAGCGCGACGGGGGCTCACCTGCGGCTCGCACCTCCTTGTCACACTAATCACAGCGCGACGTGTGCAAGCTCCGCTCCCGTCGCGCTCTGTGATTCAGGCGCCTCTCCTCCCGTGCGCCTGGCCGGGGTGCACCACGTGCACGCGCCCAGGATCGGCCCTGTTAAGTAGACCCTTAACTATATTCTAACTACAAAAAACACTAAATCCTAATGGGTCAAAACATTTTTACAGACAGCAAAAAAAGTGGTGCTATACCAGATCACTGCCTAAGCTTGAGGAAGGGTTTTGGAACACTTTTAGAACTCTACTACTAATCTACTTTCACAATCTCTATCTCTCTGAGTAAGGTATAGCTGGTATGTGCGCTGACTTAGAGACAGAGGTATTTAGAGGTGCAGACTTGTACAGACTTAGAGGTAAACACAGTCAAGGATTTTAAGCATGCGTGGGATAGGCACAAGGCTATCCTAGCTATAAAATAAGGAACTGGGGACTAATAAAAGTATTTAGAAAATTGGGAAGACTAGATGGACTGAATGGTTCTTATCTGCCGACACATTCTGTGTTTCTATGTTTCTACCCAAACTACAAACACCAGAGATTAAGCCAATGGTTTTTAAACAATGGCTCACTGGAGTGATCACATGATGCAGAAGGTGTATAATTGGTTGTTGTTGGATGCCCTGGTCCCATTAAGGACTGAAAATCTTTTTATAAGTGAGTTTTCAGACTTTGTACCTCTGCCCTGAATAGTTTGCATATTTTCAAAAAGGATCCATGTATAAAGTGGATGTTGAGGAACCCCGGCTGGGTCAGTTGACCCAGGTGGCACTTTAAGAAGGGTGACATGCCACCACCCCATCGCACCACTTTTAGGGAGTGGGAGGGGTTAGAGTCTGTGCCAGCGACATTGGCACAGAATTCTTGCTCCACCCCCTTGCGAAGTGCACTATTGATTCTGAGTGCTGAGTGTCAGGTGACATCCCGGTGCTCAGTAAGAAGAAGGATTGACGAGCAGTGGCAGCGTGAAGAGCTCTCCCAGTCCCTGGTTATGCATTTTACTGCTTATTGACCTGATATACAAAGATTAAACATTTAAACCACATCGGCATGATATACAAAGTTTAAACATTTAATCTTCATTGGCATGATATACAAAGTTTATAAATTTAAAACCTCATTGTCGGGTCATTAGGATCTGCGTGTGTGCAGGAGGGATTGGAGTGAGTGGGTGGGGCCCATGCTTCCCCCCAGCGTGGTGTCTGTGTATGAGCTAATATGCCGTATCCTCCTGCACGGAGGAGGGAAGTACATTATCTGGATATGACTAGCTGTCATATCCGGCCGAAGATGATGAAAGAAACAAAAAGGTAAAATACAAAAAAAAGCTGCTGTTATGTGCGCGTACGGTGACGTGATGTCGCGTGTGACATGACGTGACCGTGTGACCTGCCGCGTTCGCGAGACCGCCCATATTCCCAGGACTGTCCTGCGACTGCAAAATATGCGAGACATTTGCATAGTTGCCGGGACTGTCCCGGCAAATCCGGGACAGTTGGCAACTATGTCAAGGGTGTGGAAGATTATTGAGGAGCAATAACTTCAGGAGCAGGTAATTGTTTATTTGCAGGGCACCCCTTTAGTTGTCACTGAAAGGGTTGTTTTTTTTTGGTTTGTGTGGGGGAGGGGATTTGGGGGTACGTAGGGAATTATTTTAATTTTATTATTTTGAACTGCTCTGTGAGCCTTTGGGGAGGTCTACCACTGTTCCCGTTTGCTGATGCAGTGAGCATTAATGGCATCATCCAGATGTCTTTGTCCAACAACTATCATAATTCTCTGCCATTTTTGTAGCCTGCTCTATTTATGTATAAAGTGCTTTACTAGGAAAAATACGCTGAGCTTCAAGCATATCCTAGGGGATTATGGGATGTGGGATATTTTGGAAGCTACATATGGACACCTATGGCTCATCACAATAAATCATGTTGAGGTTTTGGTGACTGATGCACCTCCAATTCTTACACCGACTTTTTTGGAACTCCTGTTAGTTGCCACATGTTGCCTTTAAAACTCACATGTATAAAAGTGCTAATTATATATCTTACGGAACTGATCAACCTGACACAATCAATATGACTCATTATTGCAGGTGCATTTGTATTTGCGATTTCATTGGGTGTCACTGTAGTTTTGTGCACCCACCAGTAGTCTGTTAATAAAACAAATGCCACCAGGGGGCAGTATCATTTTAATTCTGCTTGCTTCCAATAATGTTATATCTGTATTTAATATTTTTTAACCAGCAATGGCAAATGTGGAGTGAAATTCCTGTATATTGTGAAGCCGTATTTGGGGGATTGGTTAGATTGGGCTATTATGTCTAATCCAAATTCAGTTCAGAACAAATTGCTCTATATTGTATTGATCCTCGTGTTTTTTTTAAAGCTTTTTTTGCAAGTTTTAAGGCAATAAGTAACAATAGAGCATTGTTTTTTAACAACCATTTTTTTTTTCAGCATAAAAAAATTGCATGTTAAGCCACAAGGTGATGTCACAAGCAGGAGACCCCACAGAAGCATTTAAAGCACATTTCCCTTAATTTAAACCTTTGTTTGCAATTCTGCTAACACAGTGTATAAATCATTTTTGATTATTTTTATTATTCTTTACATTCACAGTATAAGCAATGTTTAGGTGATGCTGTCCCTTTAAGCACTGTCTAGAACAGTGAGTGTCAGCAGTGATGTCATAAAGAGTGTGGTCATGATGTCATAGAAGCAGCTGCTAATGATAACTGTGTGAACATTCTCTTTCCTCTCAGACACATCCGGAGCTCTGACGGAGCTTCAGCGTGCGTCCCTGGTTCCTTGGTATAGGTATCTATGCCTGACTTGGATGTGTCTGAAGACTTGGAGCTTGACTACCCGAAATCTGACCTTGAGCTTTGGAGGTTCTAGCAGGGGATTTATTTGGCAAGCGCAGCGACTCGTGTACCCTTTATCGGTCTGTTCTTGGGTGGGAGAGAGGCGTGGGCCTAGTATTTATCGGCGTTCACTGCGTCGGGAGGGCCACATCTGGGGTGGCAAGGGAGGGAGAATATATGTACCCTGCCAGCAATGTCAATTTATATCAGAGCTGTCCAACTGCAGTCTGTTAGCTGGATTGTAGGTAGAGGGCCACAGTTGGACACCCCTGGTCTATATTGTGTTTAAATGAATTGTAGGGTTAACCTGTAGTATAATTATAGTCTCTGCATTTGCCTCTTAATGCCCAGAGGGAAGGGCAGTCCTTCTAGCCATGGTTCCCCAGAGGTTTCCCCCACAGGGGGTTTTTCCTCTCCTGAGTGCTGAAGGATGACTCTTCGTGAGTCTAGAGGTAGCCCATAGCTTGACCAGCTTTCTGGTTTAATCTGTGATAATACCCAGGCACCTGCTGGGCTGTAAATTCCCTTTTCCCATTATATAGAGACTAGAAAATGACTAATTCTGTGACATTCCTAAAATAAATGTACAATTAATATATATATTTCTTGCCTCATGTTGTTCTTATTTCTATAAGTGTATCTATCCTCATATAACAGAACATATAAAGTAGGATGTAGAGTCTGAATGTGATGTTGGGGAAATAAAGGGAAATTAATTGTTACAATCTGGAATGGTGGGAATGGATGTTTTGGGGTCACAAACTAAAGAAGGAGGTGGGTCTGACTGGGGGGTAAATACATTGATTAGAGACATGAGTATCAGCTAATAAACCTGTGAACAGATAGTAGAACACTAGATGGTGGATACAGAAGACATTATGGGATAAGTTTGGAAAACACTGAATAATGGAAACTAATATTACAGTATTAAGAGGGGAGAGGATTATAGTATTGAGAATAAATAATGCTGTGTTAAGAGTTCTCACAATCCCCATGTACACACAGTGTTATGACATATACACGTACAGTAGGAAGAGTCTTAAGAGTAATGAAATCAGCCTCCTGCTTAACCAAAGGTACAGAGACTGAACTAGAGAAGATATCTCCAACTTCCAAGGACTCATCTGAACAAAGGGCGTCAAAGAAGAAGTGAGGAGACAGCATTCCCTGGCACTAGCTCCCCAGGCAGCCTGTCTACACCCAGATACCATGTTCTGATCTTTACCCATCAACCCTGGAGAGTGTACCGAGGGGTTGATCCAGGCTATCTATATATATATATATATATGGCCAACATGACCGTATAAGGCTAGAGAGCAGTGATTAAAGGGGCCACAACCTCAAATATTTATATGAACATTTGTACAATGAAACATTTTGGGATTATTAATAAAAGATTATAAAAATATATAATATAAAATAACATTTAAAAAAGGTGAATGCCCCCAGCTCAGCATTATCAGTGCAGAATGCACCCACTGCAGGGATGCTCAGCCAGCCATCAAACCCACAAGGGTTCTGCAAATAAACAATTTAAGACCTAATAGATTTTTTGTCCTTTAACCCCTTCGTGGCGCATAGTGTTTGTGTTCCACACGACGCAAGCACAAAAACGTCACATTTGTTCCTTGCCCCGATCACAAGGGGATCAGTAGCCAGGAACACTATGGCAGAGACCTGATCAGGGTCTTAATAGACTCTTTGGGTCCCTGCCAAGAGATCACGATACCTCCGGACGTCATGTGTGACTACACAGAGACGTAGTGGGGAGCCGCAATGAGCTGTTTAACACTGGAGATTCTATGCCGTCCCAGCGTCTTTTAGGTACACTAAAATCAGGATGGAATAGAACGTCCTAGCGTCAGGAAGGGGTTAAGTGGCACTAAAAGAGATCTTTTTAACTCTTTCTTCACCAATAGAAGCAATAGTTAAAAATCCTTTCCCACTGTTCCAAAGTAAACACGACATGTATCTTTTGCAGACAAAAGCTGGTTTACTCTGAGCTCTGCCTCTCAGATGGACATGGAGACAGAGTCCTGATGAAGGTCTTTACAGAACCTGTGGGTCCCTGCCGAAACATTGTAAGACCCCGTGACATCACTAGAGGCGTGCCTGAACTTCCAGGGTGCAGCATGATCCGCAGCACAGTTCATTGTAGGAGACTGTGATAAAGAGCAGAGCAAAGAACATTCAATGTCATCTTGAATCCTGTGTGATGGTATAGAACGTCCTTATGTGTGGAAAAAAACAACAACACAAACAGCATTTCAAAAGTCTCAGCACAACCCTATAAAAAGTCAGGTCCCTTAATAAACTAACTGAGATGGATTGTGATTATCCGGGTTTGGGAAACTCAGCCAATCACAGTGCATTCTACATGTCCACCCTTACATTTCATTGGAAGGTTAAACACCCTTGTGATGTGATGGTTGTTGCTTGTTCAGTGTCTGTATCTATAATACTTTATGTAAAGTCACCAACATTTAACTGGAATTTTCCTCTTTTTTCATTTACTGTCCCCACACAGATTATACATAGCTTGAGTATCCCTTATCAAGAAACACGTTATTCAAAATTATCTGTTATTCACATCATTTTTTAATATTTGGCCACATGTTGCAAGTTCCACACACACCAATTCTCAGAATGCAAGCGCAGAACAGTTTGCTGTGGGGTTTGGGTAGCGGCCAAATGCTCCTTGATGCTATCTAATTAGGTAAAACATGTCTACCCCCCATGTCTGAGAGCTGGTCAAAGACTCCCAGCCCTGATCAAAATGCTAAAAGTACATTAATTTCCTCTTTCCTCACTACCACTCCCAAATAGAGGGGGGGCATGAGTCACCTGAACACCCTTTGTGTTTCTGAAGACCAGTGACGATACATGACGCCCTCGAGTCCTCATCCTCGACCCAAGGTAAAAGACCAACCAAAAAATAATCCACCTACAGGTTGAGTACCGTTATCAAAAAATCCCTTATCCATAATGACCCATAATCCACATTTCTTTTTAAAGATTTGGCCACAAGTTGTAAATTCCACAGACACCTGTCAGAATGCAAACGCACAACAGTTTATTCAGTGTCCAGACTCTTTGAGCTGTGATATAGGGTTTCCATGCATGATCAGATTCCCCCACACATGCCCACCAAGGGTAATACAATGTCACGTTGCCCAGTATATCATGCTCCTCATCAGATGCTGATTAGCAAATCATACTGTAGCATCTTGATAGTAGCCATTTTCTTTTGTAGTTTAGAGGACTTTAAAGTTGAATTCTCCAGCTCAGAATAGGAGATTATAATGTCTGTAATTCAGCTATTATCCCCTTATCTGACTTGGATTTGGGGCTGATCATTGCATATAGTGGAGCCCAAATTGTAGGCTTCGTATATTGAAAATATTCTGATCAGAATAACTCAGACCAGCAAATGGCGCAATGTATTTCTTTCTTGTTACATTTTACAACATTGGTAGCGACATGAAAAAGAGCACTGCAGTATATATCCGACAACTGTGCTTCTTCAATTATTACCAAAGGCGTCGCTAGGGGGGGGCTACTGGGGCTGAAGCCCCGGATCTCCCCTCCATAGCCCCGGTTTGCGACTCTGACCACGCCCCCTCACGCTAGGCCCCGCCCATCACGCTCGGTCCTCCCCCTGCATGCTGCGTTCTGGATGCTGGACAGCACAAGACTCCGCCCCCTCGCTCTCAGCTCCGCCCCTCATGCGCAACTCTGCTCCCTCAAGCTTTGAATGTGAGTCTGGCAGAGTGTAAGAGAGAGTGGCAGGTATGAGTCTGCACGTGTATGTATGTAAGTGGCAGAATGTAAGTGGGTGTGAGTGGCAGAGGTTTGAGTGTGCATATGTATGTAAGTGGCAGAGCGTAAGTGGGGGTGAGTGACAGAGTTATGAGTGTGCATGTGTATGTATGTAAGTGGCAGAGTGTGAGTGGCAGAGTTATGAGTGTGCCTGTGTATGTATGCAAGTGGCAGAGTGTGAGTGGCAGAGTTATGAGTGTGCCTGTGTATGTATGTAAGTGGCAGAATGTAAGTGGGTGTGAGTGGCAGAGTTATGAGTGTGCATGTGTATGTATGTAGGTGGCAGAGTGTGAGTGGCAGAGTTATGAGTGTGCACGTGTGTGAGTGGCTGGTTGTGAGTTTTTGGAAGAGAGTAAGTGTGAGTGAGTGTAAGTGTGAGTGGCAGAGTTATGAGTGTGCATGTGTATGTATGTGAGTGGCAGAGTGTGAGTGTTTGGAAGAGTGTGTGTGAATGAGTGTAAGCGTGAGTGGCAGAGTTATGAGTGTGCGCGTATCTGTGTGTGAGTGGCAGAGTGTGTGAGAGTGAAAGTGTGAGTGGCAGAGTTATGAGTGTGTGTGAGTGTTAATCCCAGTGAGATTACTAGGAGAAATGTGATTAATTACTATGATTCATATTGAATGTGATAATCAAATGTGAAACAATGCTATCATTTCATATTATTTCTATTTTCACACTTGATTATCACATTCAATATAAATAATAGTGATTCATCTTTATATATAGTCTTTATATTGATGGCAATAAAAGTCCATACACATGGCATTACACTTCCTGGTTATAGTATTAAACCCATACATTATGAATTAATGTGCTGCTTTACATTACATTATGGGCTTTACTCATGAAAGAGAGAAGTGCAGGGAAGTGAGATGGGAATTTCAAAATTAAGGTTAAAGTAGCAGAGTTGAAAAAATTCTCCCATTCAGTTGAATTCCCATCTCAATTCCCTGCACTTCTCTCTTTTATGAGGTTGGTAGAAGGAGCATACCTTCATACCTCAGACTATTTTCCCCAGGGTAGAAGGAGCATACCTTCATACCTCAGCCTATTCTCCCCAGAGTAGAAGGAGTACACCTTCATACCTCAGCCTATTCTCCCCAGGGTAAAGGAGCACACCTTCATACCTCAGCCTATACTCCCCGGGGTAGAAGGAGCATACCTTCATACTTCAGCCTATTCTCCCCGGGGTAGAAGGAGCATACCTTCATACCTCAGCCTATTCTCCCCAGGGTAAAGGAGTACAACTTCATACCTCAGCCTATACTCCCCGGGGTAGAAGGAGCATACCTTCATACTTCAGCCTATTCTCCCCGGGGTAGAAGGAGCATACCTTCATACCTCAGCCTATTCTCCCCAGGGTAGAAGGAGCATACCTTCATACCTCAGCCTATTCTCCCCAGGGGTAGAAGGAGCATACCTTCATACCTCCGCCCATTCTCCCCAGGGTAGAAGGAGCATACCTTCATACCTCAGCCCATTCTCCCCAGGGTAGAAGGAGCATACCTTCATACCTCAGCCTATTCTCCCCAGGGTAGAAGGAGCACACCTTCATACCTCAGCCTATTCTCCCCAGGGTAGAAGGAGCACACCTTCATACCTCAGCGTATTCTCCCCAGGGTAGAAGGACCATACCTTCATACCTCAGCCTATTCTCCCTGGGGTAGAAGGAGCATACCTTCATACCTCAGCCTATTCTCCCCAGGGTAGAAGTAGCATACCTCCATACCTCAGCCTATTCTCCCCAGGGTAGAAGGAGCATACCTTCATACCTCAGCCTATTCTCCCCAGGGTAGAAGGAGCATACCTTCATACCTCAGCCTGTTCTCCCCATGGTAGAAGGAGCATATCTTCATACCTCAGACTATTCTCCCCATGGTAGAAGGAGCACACCTTCATACCTCAGCCTATTCTCCCCAGGGTAGAAGGAGCATACCTTCCTACCTCAGCCTATTCTCCCCAGGTTTTTGACCCCTTTTTATTAAAAAAAGAAATACTTATGATGTGCGTATGAGAGTTGCAGGTTTACACACGTGTCTGCGTGGCAGAATATCTGTGTGGGAAAAGCCATCTGTGTGTATAAGGGTGTCTGTTTTAGGTTGTCTGGGTGTGTGTGTGTAAGAGAGTGTGTGAGTGTAGGGTTGTCTATGTAAGGGTATCTATGTGTGTGTGTGTGGGGGGGGGGGGGGGGGGGGCGGGGGTGATATCCCCTATATTATGGCATATTATGAGACTGTATGTCTACTTTTTTTTTCTCAAAGTCTGGTAAATGGTGTTTGCAACATACAAAACATTTTGTATGCTCAGTTATTTTGAAATCATGGGAATTACTCTGTGTGTAAGGGTGTGTGTATGTATGTGTAACTGTGCAAGTGTGTATGTGTGGCTGCATGTGTATATGTGTGTATTTGTGGCTGTGTATTTATTTGTATAAGTGTAACTTCGAGTAATGTGAGTTTCTTGCTTGCCTTATTGTCTCATTGTGTGAAGAAACCACTGTGGTACTCTGCAGAGGTGGCTAAAATAGTAAAAAATAAAAAGCTAGCATTTAGTAATTATAAAAATACTCAGAGTGAGGAAGATAGAAAGATCTATAAGAGTAGGCAGAAAGAGGCAAAGCAAGCTATAAGAGCTTCCAAAGCACACACAGAAGAGACTATAGCCCAGTCAGTGAAAAAGGGGCATAAAACATTTTTTAGATACATACATGAGAAAAGGAAAGTAAAACAAGGATTAGTTAGATTAAAAACAAAAGAAGGATGCTATGTAGAAGAGGATAAAGGCTTAGCAGACTGCTTTAATGAATATTTTTGTTCAGTTTTTACAAATGAAAATGAGGGTAAGGGACCTCATTTAGGGAAAAAGACTAATGAGTCTTTTGATGCATGTAAGTTTACAGAGGAAGAGGTTTTACTTCAGCTGTCTAAAGTAAAGACAAATAAGTCGATGGGACCTGATGGGATACATCCAAAGTTATTAAAAGAACTTAGTGGTGTACTAGCAAAACCGTTAACAGATTTATTTAACCAATCATTGTTAACGGGAGTAGTTCCAGAAGATTGGAAATTAGCTAATGTTGTGCCCATTCACAAGAAAGGTAGTAAGGAGGAGGCGGGCAACTATAGACCAGTAAGTCTTACTTCAGTAGTGGGGAAAATAATGGAAACCTTGTTAAAGAATAGGATTGTTGAACATCTAAAGTCGCTTGGATTTCAAGATCAGAGACAGCATGGGTTTACTTCAGGGAGATCATGCCAAACTAATCTTATTGATTTTTTTGATTGGGTAACTAAAATAATAGATCAGGGTGGTGCAGTAGACATTGCTTACCTAGATTTCAGTAAGGCTTTTGACACTGTCGCACATAGAAGGCTTATCAATAAACTGAAATCTTTGAGTTTGGATTTCAATATTGTTGAATGGATTAGACAATGGCTGAGTGACAGGCAACAGAGGGTTGTAGTCAATGGGGTATATTCGATGCAAGGTCTTGTTACTAGTGGGGTACCTCAGGGATCTGTTCTTGGACCCATTCTCTTTAATATTTTTATTAGCGATATTGCAGAAGGTCTTGTTGGTAAAGTATGTCTTTTTGCTGATGATACAAAGATTTGCAGCAGGGTTGATATTCATGGAGGGATAAGCCAAATGGCAAATGATTTAGCTAAACTAGAAAAATGGTCAGAGCAGTGGCAACTGGCATTTAATGTGGACAAGTGCAAGATTATGCACCTTGGGCGTAAAAACCCAAAAGCAGAATATAGACTATTTGGTACAGTCCTAACCTCAACATCTGAGGAAAGGGATTTAGGAGTAATAATTTCAGAGGACTTGAAGGTAGGTAGGCAATGCAATAGAGCAGCAGGAAATGCTAGCAGAATGCTTGGTTGCATAGGGAGAGGTATTAGCAGTAGGAAGAGGGAAGTGCTCATGCCATTGTACAGAGCACTGGTGAGACCTCACTTGGAGTATTGTACGCAGTACTGGAGACCTTATCTCCAGAAGGATATTGATACTTTGGAGAGAGTTCAGAGAAGGGCTACTAAACTGGTTCATGGGTTGAAGGATAAAACTTACCAGGAAAGGTTAAAGCATCTTAACATGTATAGCTTGGAGGAAAGACGTAACAGGGGGGATATGATAGAAACATTTAAATACATAAAGGGAATCAACACAGTAAAGGAAGAGAGTATATTTAAAAGAAGAAAAACTACCACAACTAGAGGACATAGTCTTAAATTAGAGGGGCAACGATTTAAAAGTAATATCAGGAAGTATTACTTTACTGAGAGGGTAGTGGATGTATGGAATAGCCTGCCAGCAGAAGTGGTAGAGGTAAACACAGTCAAGGATTTTAAGCATGCGTGGGATAGACACAAGGCTATCCTAGCTATAAGACCGGGAACGGGGGACTAATAAAAGTACTCAAAAAAAAAAAAAAAAAATTGGGCAGACTAGATGGACCGAATGGTTCTTATCTGCCGACACATTCTATGTTTCTATGTTTCTATTATGGTACAGTAATGTGCAGCATGAGTGTGTGATAAACTCACACACTGCACATTACTGGGAGTTTTATTGCTGTGGAGTCTGTGTTATACCTACACACTGCACATTACTGTGAGTTTTATTGCTGTGGAGTCTGTGTTATACCTACACATTTGCACAATGCTGTGGAGTCAGTCACAGACAGACAGGCACACATACAGACACGCATACAGTCGGTCACAAGCAGACATACAGTCAGTCACAGACAAACACACACAGTCAGTATCAGACAGACAAACACATACAATTAGTCACAGACACATACAGTCAATCACAGGCCGACATACACACAGTCAGTCACATAAACACACAATCAGTTACACACACACACATGCAGTCAGTCATACACACACACACATGCAGTCAGTCACATACACTTACACACAAGTCAGCAATTTTGTTGTTGTTTACGATATAAAAAGTGCATCTCTCAATATGTCCCCCTCCTGGCTGCTATACCTCATTCTAGCCTGGTCTGTGCCCTGCTGTTGTTTCTAGACCCGCTGAGCACACTCAGCGCTCGGACAATATAAGACTGTGCAGCCCGTGCACAGACTGGTCCCTCGCACTCCGCTGGATAAATAAATAAATAAAATGATCCCAGCGGCGAAGGCACCAGGCAGGGACAACCATAACTGGGCGCAAGGTATAATTTCCTGGTGCCCGGGATTTGTTGAGCCCTGATATATACCCATATATACCTATTGTTTATTGGCGTCAATTATATCAGTCTGTATGCTGCCTAACCATGTGAGCTTATTTACTCCACTTCTATCAAATCTATCATGGGCTCCAGCCCCGGATCTTTTGGAGACCTAGCAACGCCCCTGATTATTACCTTCATGTGTACAACTTTGATGTTTTATCATATATTCCCTTATATCTGTCTCATTTAAGAACATATGTAATAGGATGTATGACATCATGTAGGGTGATTGTGAAGAAGAATACAATTAGTTACTGCCATTGTATTCTTTCATTGGATTGATTAAGGTTTAACAGGTGTTACTGACTGCTCCAGAGTCTATACCTATGGGCAGTGGTGTCCCAAGGGGGTTGCGGGGGGTGCGGACTGCATCGGGTGACACCCTCAGTGGGGGTGACACCTGTGCTGCCGGCATCCCCCTGCAGTGCATTGCGCTGCTGAAGTTTTTTTTTTCTTTCATCCGTTAGATTCGGCTGCCGGAAAAAAAAAAGTAAAAAAATAAAAAATGTTCTGTGGGGCAAAGTGACACTGTGGCATGCCAAATCGTGTAGGTGCAATATGAGTGCAAGCCAAGTGCTGTGGGTACAATATAGGTGCATGGCAAGTTACGTAGGTACTGTATGGTGCTGTGTTAAGTCCTTCAGGTACAATGTGGGTGCAGAGGAAGGGAATAAAAACAAGGAATTAAATTAAAAGAGAGAGAGAGAGAGAGAGAGAGATAGATAGAGAGATGTCTGTGTGTTTAGATATGAATTGTACAACTGTCACCTTGTGGGGCTCCTGTGTGTCGCATAATTAATGGCGGTCCCATGTATGATATATTTATTGGACCTTATGTGTGGCATAATTAAGGGGCTCTTTTGTGTGGCATAATTAAGGGGCTCTTTTGTGTGGCATAATTTTGGGGCACTTGTGTGTGTCATAACTATGAGTCGCTTGTGTGTGGCATAATTAATTGGGCTCCGAGGTGAGGTATAAATAAAGGGGCTCTTGTGTGTCATAGTTATGGGACTCCTGTGTGTGGCATAGTTAATGGGCTCCTGTGTGTGACATAATTTGTGGGGCTCCTGTATGTGGCATATTTAATGGGCCATCTAACTTGCATTAGTAAGGACATGGTTTGACATGGTTTGACATGGTGTTGGACGAAATCCAGGGGGGTGACACCATGAGTTACTGCACTGGGTGACACCAACCCTAGTGACGCCTCTGGATTGCCCAGTTATGATTTCTGGAGGCTGTCCTAGTTTACCAGCAAGCTTTACAGTCTGTCCTGCTTTAATTTTGAATTTACCATCTCAATTCCTCCAATTCTCTCTTTATTAAGTAGCAGGGCCGATCCTAGGGTCACGGGCGTGGTTATATTATGAACTCCTCCCCTTTAGACATGTCTGTTCCAGACGCCATTAGAGCACAAACTTTATTTTGATGTAAAGGACAAACACAAACTTTTATTTTAAATAAAGATATATATATTTTGCCATAATACTGTGAAGTGGTTTTATTTATTTCTATGATGCTCAGCCAGCAACATGGGAGAGTTTTTGCTGGCTAGCAGAATGAGTTTTTACTACCGTTCCCATGATGCCCAACCAGCCAAAGTCTGGCTGAGCATCACTGGAAAAGAAGTACACAAGGAGCGATAAATAATATTCCACCATGCCAGTCACTCACGTGTCTCTCTCTCCTCATGCCCTCATGTCTTTCTCTCTCTTTCCCCATACCCTCATGTCTGTCTCTAACTTCCTATACCCACATGTCTGTCTCTCTCTCCCCATACCCACATGTCTCTCTCTCTCTCTCCCCACTCATACCAAATGTCTGTCTCTCTCTCTCTCCACTCATACCCAATGTCTGTCTCTCTCTCTCTACAATCATACCCAATGTGTGTGTCTCTCTCTCTCTCCACTCATACCCAATGTGTGTGTCTCTCTCTCTCTATCCACTCATACCTAATGTCTTTCTCTCTCTCTCTCTCTCCCCTCCTGCCCCCATGTCTGTCTCTCTCTCTGTCTCCACTCCTGCCCCATATCAGGTACTTTTCAGTGCTTTATTTTTTAAACATAGGCTGCGCCGGCACAACGAGCGCGAACCAACTTAAATCTACGCATTCAGCGTAGATAACTCTCATATCTTTTATACTGTTTTATACATTGGCGCACACGCCGATTGCACCAGTGTGCGCCGTGTTTACACATGTCCCCCAATGTGTATATGTGATTATGTATGGGTGCAGATACATAATTAAATACAGTCACATAATCACACAGTCATATGCAAGTATGCAGTTACACAGACACACATAAATACAGTCACACACGCAGTCAGTCACATACACACAAACACACATATACAATCACATACACATACATACACATAAATATACAGTCACACATGCAGTCAGTCACATACACATACATACAGCCAGAAACACACATATACAGTCACACATGCAGTCAGTCACATTCACATACATACACACACACAGAAATGCTGTCGCCCTCCCTGCTTAATTACCTTTATGTGCAGGGAGGAGGACGTTCTCGATGGCAGGGCCGCCACCAGGAATTTCAGGGCCCCTTATTGAACACATTTTCTGCCTGCCCCCCCCCCCCCCGACAATATCTCCCACTTGCCCACCTACCCTCACAAGCATGTTATCCCGGTCTAGTGTAATATGGAGGGTGGTTGGGAGCAGTTGGTCAATATGCCAGTAATATTTTGCCACTCAATAAGTCAGTATTTTGCACTCAATATGCCATTCTTTTGCCATTTAATATGCCAGTATTTTGCCCCTCAATATGCCATTTAATATGCCAGGATTTTGCCCCTCAATGTGCCATTCTTTTCCCATTTAATATGCCAGTATTTTCCCCCTCAATATGCCATTTAATATGCCAGTATTTTCCCCCTCAATATGCCATTTAATATGCCGGTATTTTTCCCCTCAATATGCCATTTATTATGCCAGTATTTTGCCCCTCAATATGCCATTCTTTTGCCAATTAATATGCCAGTATTTTGCCCCTCAATATGCCAGGAATTTGCCAATTAATATGCCAGAATTTTCCTCTCAATATGCCAGTATTTTCCCCCTCAATATGCCAGGATTTAGTCCCTCATTATGCCAATTAATATGCCAGGATTTTGCCAATTAATATGCCAGGATTATGCCAATTAATATGTCAGGATTATGCCAATTAATATGCCAGGGTTATGCCAATTAATATGTCAGGATTATGCCAATTAATATGCCCGGATTTTGTCACTCAATATGTCAGGATTATGCCAATTAATATGCCAGGAATTTGCCAATTAATATGCCAGAATTTTCCCCTCAATATGCCAGTATTTTCCCCCTCAATATGCCAGGATTTAGCCCCTCATTATGCCAATTAATATGCCAGGATTTTGCCAATTAATATGCCAGGATTATGCCAATTAATATGTCAGGATTATGCCAATTAATATGCCAGGGTTATGCCAATTAATATGCCAGGATTATGCCAATTAATATGCCAGGATTTTGTCACTCAATATGTCAGGATTATGCCAATTAATATGCCAGGATTATCCCAATTAATATGTCAGGGTTATGCCAATTCATATGTCAGGGTTATGCCAATTCATATGTCAGGGTTATGCCAATTAATATACCAGGGTTATGCCAATTAATATGCCAGGATTTTGCCAATTAATATACCAGGGTTATGCCAATTAATATACCAGGATTTTGCCAATTAATATGACAGGGTTTTGCCAATTAATATGCCAGGAATTTGCCAATTAATATGCCAGGGTTATGCTAATTAATATGCCAGGAATTTGCTAATTAATATGTCAGGGTTATGCCAATTAATATGTCAGGGTTATGCCAATTAATATGCCAGGAATTTGCCAATTAATATGTCAGGGTTATGCTAATTATTATGCCAGGAATTTGCCAATTAAAATGTCAGGGTTATGCCAATTAATATATCAGGGTTATGCTAATTAATATGCCACGATTTTGTCACTCAATATATCAGGATTATGCCAATTAATATGTCAGGATTTTGCCCCACAGTATGCTCGTTTGCCACCCTCCTCCCCCCTGCCCGAGTACTTACCTCTGCTCTGTCTCCCGCCTGGCCCAGGACGCCTGCTTGATGGTGTCTGCAGAGGTTGACACCGGCATCTAGTTTCTTCTGTCGGACGTCAGCTGACATCCGGCAGAAGAAACTAGATGCCGGTGTCTGCCTCTGCAGATACCATCCTCCCTGCAGCCAATCAGAGCTCGACGGGGGCGTAGCTTGCACCCGTCGCGCTGTGCTTGGTGTGATAGGGAGGTGCGGTAACCGCAGGCGCTCACCTGCGGCTCGCACCTCCTTGTCACACTAATCACAGCGCGACGGGTGCAAGCTCCGCTCCCGTCGCGCTTTGTGATTCAGGTGCCTCTCCTCCCGTGCGCCTGGGCACGGTGCACCCCGTGCACGCGCCCAGGATCGGCCCTGTTAAGTAGACCCTTAACTATATTCTAACTACAAAAAACACTAAATCCTAATGGGTCAAAAAAATTTTACAGACAGCAAAAAAAGTGGTGCTATACCAGATCACTGCCTAAGCTTGAGGAAGGGTTTTGGAACACTTTTAGAACTCTACTACTAACTTTCACAATCTCTATCTCTCTCCCTTGTAAAATATAATTGAGGGACAAACACCAGTGATTAAGGTATAGCTGGTATGTGCGCTGACTTAGAGACAGAGGTATTTAGAGGTGCAGACTTGTACAGACTTAGAGGTAAACACAGTCAAGGATTTTAAGCATGCGTGGGATAGGCACAAGGCTATCCTAGCTATAAAATAGGGAACTGGGGACTAATAAAAGTATTTAGAAAATTGGGCAGACTAGATGGACTGAATGGTTCTTATCTGCCGACATATTCTGTGTTTCTATGTTTCTACCCAACTACAGACACAAGTGATTAATAAGCCAATGGTTTTTAAACAATGGCTCACTGGAGTGATCACATGATGCAGAAGGTGTATAACTGGTTGTTGCTGGATGCCCTGGTGCCTTAAGCTGCGAAATCCCATTAAGGACTGAAAATCTTTTTATAAGTGAGTTTTCATGCTTTGTACCTCTGTCCTGAATAGTTTGCATATTTTCAAAAAGGGTCCATGTATAAAGTGGATGTTGAGGAACACCGGCTGGGTCAGTTGACCCAGGTGGCACTTTAAGAAGGGTGGCATGCCACCACCCCATCGCACCACTTTTAGGGAGCGCGAGGGGATAGAGTCTGTGCCAGCGACATTGGCACAGAATTCTTGCTCCACCCCCTTGCGAAGTGCACTATTGATTCTGAGTGCTGAGTGTCAGGTGACATCCTGGTGCTCAGTAAGAAGAAGGATTGACAAGCAGTAGCAGCATGAGGAGCTCTCCCAGTCCCTGGTAAGTATGTTTATGCATTTTACTGCTTATTGACCTGATATACAAAGATTAAACATTTAAACCACATTGGCATGATATACAAAGTTTAAACATTTAAACCACATCGGCATGATATACAAAGTTTAAACATTTAAACCACATTGGCATGATATACAAAGTTTAAACATTTAAACCGCATTGGCATGATATACAAAGTTTAAACATTTAAACCACATCGGCATGATATACAAAGTTTAAACATTTAATCTTCATTGGCATGATATACAAAGTTTATACATTTAAACCTCATTATCGGGTCATTAGGATCTGCGTGTGTGCAGGAGGGATTGGAGTGAGTGGGTGGGGCCCATGCTTCCCCCCAGCGTGGTGTCTGTGTATGAGCTAATATGCCGTATCCTCCTGCACGGAGGAGGGAAGTACATTATCTGGATATGACTAGCTGTCATATCCGGCCGAAGATGATGAAAGAAACAAAAAGGTAAAATATAAAAAAAAGCTGCTGTTATGTGCGCGTACGGTGACGTGACGTCGCGTGTGACATCACGTGACCGTGTGACCTGCCGCGTTCGCGAGACAGCCCATATTCCCAGGACTGTCCTGCGACTGCAAAATATGCGAGACATTTGCATAGTTGCCGGGACTGTCCCGGCAAATCCGGGACAGTTGGCAACTATGTCAAGGGTGTGGAAGATTATTGAGGGACTTCAGGAGCAGGTAATTGTTTATTTGAAGGGCACCCCTTTAGTTGTCACTGAAAGGGTTGTTTTTTTTTGGTTTGTGTGGGGGAGGGGATTTGGGGGTACGTAGGGAATTATTTTAATTTTATTATTTTGAACTGCTCTGTGAGCCTTTGGGGAGGTCTACCACTGTTCCCGTTTGCTGATGCAGTGAGCATTAATGGCATCCTCCAGATGTCTTTGTCCAACAACTATCATAATTCTCTGCCATTTTTGTAGCCTGCTCTATTTATGTATAAAGTGCTTTACTAGGAAAAATACGCTGAGCTTCAAGCATATCCTAGGGGATTATGGGATGTGGGATATTTTGGAAGCTACATATGGACACCTATGGCTCATCACAATAAATCATGTTGAGGTTTTGGTGACTGATGCACCTCCAATTCTTACACCGACTTTTTTGGAACTCCTGTTAGTTGCCACATGTTGCCTTTAAAACTCACATGTATAAAAGTGCTAATTATATATCTTACGGAACTGATCAACCTGACACAATCAATATGACTCATTATTGCAGGTGCATTTGTATTTGCGATTTCATTGGGTGTCACTGTAGTTTTGTGCACCCACCAGTAGTCTGTTAATAAAACAAATGCCACCAGGGGGCAGTATCATTTTAATTCTGCTTGCTTCCAATAATGTTATATCTGTATTTAATATTTTTTAACCAGCAATGGCAAATGCGGAGTGAAATTCCTGTATATTGTGAAGCCGTATTTGGGGGATTGGTTAGATTTGGCTATTATGTCTAATCCAAATTCAGTTCAGAACAAATTGCTCTATATTGTATTGATCCTCATGTTTTTTTTAAAGCTTTTTTTGCAAGTTTTAAGGCAATAAGTAACAATAGAGCATTGTTTTTTAACAACCATTTTTTTTTTCAGCATAAAAAAATTGCATGTTAAGCCACAAGGTGATGTCACAAGCAGGAGACCCCACAGAAGCATTTAAAGCACATTTCCCTTAATTTAAACCTTTGTTTGCAATTCTGCTAACACAGTGTATAAATCATTTTTGATTATTTTTATTATTCTTTACATTCACAGTATAAGCAATGTTTAGGTGATGCTGTCCCTTTAAGCACTGTCTAGAACAGTGAGTGTCAGCAGTGATGTCATAAAGAGTGTGGTCATGATGTCATAGAAGCAGCTGCTAATGATAACTGTGTGAACATTCTCTTTCCTCTCAGACACATCCGGAGCTCTGACGGAGCTTCAGCGTGCGTCCCTGGTTCTTTGGTATAGGTATCTATGCCTGACTTGGATGTGTCTGAAGACTTGGAGCTTGACTACCCGAAATCTGACCTTGAGCTTTGGAGGTTCTAGCAGGGGATTTATTTGGCAAGTGCAGCGACTCGTGTACCCTTTATCGGTCTGTTCTTGGGTGGGAGAGAGGCGTGGGCCTAGTATTTATCGGCGTTCACTGCGTCGGGAGGGCCACATCTGGGGTGGCAAGGGAGGGAGAATATATGTACCCTGTAAGCAATGTCAATTTATATCAGAGCTGTCCCACTGCAGTCTTTTAGCTGGATTGTAGCTAGAGGGACACAGTTGGACACTCCTGGTCTATGTAATGTTTAAATGAATTGTTGTGTTAACCTGTAGTATAATTATAGTCTCTGCATTTGCCTCTTAATGCCCAGAGGGAAGGGCAGTCCTTCTAGCCATGGTTCCCCAGAGGTTTCCCCCACAGGGGGTTTTTCCTCTCCTGAGTGCTGAAGGATGACTCTTCGTGAGTCTAGAGGTAGCCCATAGCTTGACCAGCTTTCTGGTTTAATCTGTGATAATACCCAGGCACCTGCTGGGCTGTAAATTCCCTTTTCCCATTATATAGAGACTAGAAAATGACTAATTCTGTGAAATTCCTAAAATAAATGTACAATTAATATATATATTTCTTGCCTCATGTTGTTCTTATTTCTATAAGTGTATCTATCCTCATATAACAGAACATATAAAGCAGGATGTTGAGTCTGAATGTGATGTTGGGGAAATAAAGGGAAATTAATTGTTACAATCTGGAATGGTAGGAATGGATGTTTTGGGGTCACAAACTAAAGAAGGAGGTGGGTCTGACTGGGGGGTAAATACATTGATTAGAGACATGAGTATCAGCTAATAAACCTGTGAACAGATAGTAGAACACTAGATGGTGGATACAGAAGACATTATGGGATAAGTTTGGAAAACACTGAATAATGGAAACTAATATTACAGTATTAAGAGGGGAGAGGATTATAGTATTGAGAATAAATAATGCTGTGTTAAGAGTTCTCACAATCCCCATGTACACACAGTGTTATGACATATACACGTACAGTAGGAAGAGTCTTAAGAGTAATGAAATCAGCCTCCTGCTTACTCAACCAAAGGTACAGAGACTGAACTAGAGAAGATATCTCCAACTTCCAAGGACTCATCTGAACAAAGGGCATCAAAGAATAAGTGAGGAGACAGCTTTCCCTGGCACTAGCTCCCCAGGCAGATTGTCTACACCCAGATACCATGTTCTGATCTTTACCCATCAACCCTGGAGAGTGTACCGAGGGGTTGATCCAGGCTATCTATATATATATATATATATATGGCCAACATGACCGTATAAGGCTAGAGAGCAGTGATTAAAGGGGCCACAACCTCAAATATTTATATGAACATTTGTACAATGAAACATTTTGGGATTATTAATAAAAGATTATAAAAATATATAATATAAAATAACATTTAAAAAAGGTGAATGCCCCCAGCTCAGCATTATCAGTGCAGAATGCACCCACTGCAGGGATGCTCAGCCAGCCATCAAACCCACAAGGGTTCTGCAAATAAACAATTTAAGACCTAATAGAGTTTTTGTCCTTTAACCCCTTCGTGGCGCATAGTGTTTGTGTTCCACACGACGCAAGCACAAAAACGTCACATTTGTTCCTTGCCCCGATCACAAGGGGATCAGTAGCCAGGAACACTATGGCAGAGACCTGATCAGGGTCTTAATAGACTCTTTGGGTCCCTGCCAAGAGATCACGATACCTCCGGACGTCATGTGTGACTACACAGAGACGTAGTGGGGAGCCGCAATGAGCTGTTTAACACTGGAGATTCTATGCCGTCCCAGCGTCTTTTAGGTACACTAAAATCAGGATGGAATAGAACGTCCTAGCGTCAGGAAGGGGTTAAGTGGCACTAAAAGAGATCTTTTTAACTCTTTCTTCACCAATAGAAGCAATAGTTAAAAATCCTTTCCCACTGTTCCAAAGTAAACACGACATGTATCTTTTGCAGACAAAAGCTGGTTTACTCTGAGCTCTGCCTCTCAGATGGACATGGAGACAGAGTCCTGATGAAGGTCTTTACAGAACCTGTGGGTCCCTGCCGAAACATTGTAAGACCCCGTGACATCACTAGAGGCGTGCCTGAACTTCCAGGGTGCAGCATGATCCGCAGCACAGTTCATTGTAGGAGACTGTGATAAAGAGCAGAGCAAAGAACATTCAATGTCATCTTGAATCCTGTGTGATGGTATAGAACGTCCTTATGTGTGGAAAAAAAAACAACAACACAAACAGTATTTCAAAAGTCTCAGCACAACCCTATAAAGAGTCAGGTCCCTTAATAAACTAACTGAGATGGATTGTGATTATCCGGGTTTGGGAAACTCAGCCAATCACAGTGCATTCTACATGTCCACCCTTACATTTCATTGGAAGGTTAAACACCCTTGTGATGTGATGGTTGTTGCTTGTTCAGTGTCTGTATCTATAATACTTTATGTAAAGTCACCAACATTTAACTGGAATTTTCCTCTTTTTTCATTTACTGTCCCCACACAGATTATACACAGCTTGAGTATCCCTTATCAAGAAACACGTTATTCAAAATTATCTGTTATTCACATCATTTTTTAATATTTGGCCACATGTTGCAAATTCCACACACACCAATTCTCAGTATGCAAGCGCAGAACAGTTTGCTGTGGGGTTTGGGTAGCGGCCAAATGCTCCTTGATGCTATCTAATTAGGTAAAACATGTCTACCCCCCCATGTCTGAGAGCTGGTCAAAGACTCCCAGCCCTGATCAAAATGCTAAAAGTACATTAATTTCCTCTTTCCTCACTACCACTCCCAAATAGAGGGGGGGCATGAGTCACCTGAACACCCTTTGTGTTTCTGAAGACCAGTGACGATACATGACGCCCTCGAGTCCTCATCCTCGACCCAAGGTAAAAGACCAACCAAAAAATAATCCACCTACAGGTTGAGTACCGTTATCAAAAAATCCCTCATCCATAATGACCCATAATCCACATTTCTTTTTAAAGATTTGGCCACAAGTTGTAAATTCCACAGACACCTGTCAGAATGCAAACGCACAACAGTTTATTCAGTGTCCAGACTCTTTGAGCTGTGATATAGGGTTTCCATGCATGATCAGATTCCCCCACACATGCCCACCAAGGGTAATACAATGTCACGTTGCCCAGTATATTATGATCCTCATCAGATGCTGATTAGCAAATCATACTGTAGCATCTTGATAGTAGCCATTTTCTTTTGTAGTTTAGAGGACTTTAAAGTTGAATTCTCCAGCTCAGAATAGGAGATTATAATGTCTGTAATTCAGCTATTATCCCCTTATCCGACTTGGATTTGGGGCTGATCATTGCATATAGTGGAGCCCAAATTGTAGGCTTCGTATATTGAAAATATTCTGATCAGAATAACTCAGACCAGCAAATGGTGCAATGTATTTCTTTCTTGTTACATTTTACAACATTGGTAGCGACATGAAAAAGAGCACTGCAGTATATATCCGACAACTGTGCTTCTTCAATTATTACCAAAGGCGTCGCTAGGGGGGGGCTACTGGGGCTGAAGCCCCGGATCTCCCCTCCATAGCCCCAGTTTGGGACTCTGACCACGCCCCCTCACGCTAGGCCCCGCCCCTCACGCTCGGTCCTCCCCCTGCATGCTGCATTCTGGATGCTGGACAGCGCAAGACTCCGCCCCCTCGCTCTCAGCTCCGCCCCTCATGCACAACTCTGCTCCATCAAGCTTTGAATGTGAGTCTGGCAGAGTGTAAGAGAGAGTGGCAGGTATGAGTCTGCACGTGTATGTATGTAAGTGGCAGAATGTAAGTGGGTGTGAGTGGCAGAGGTTTGAGTGTGCATATGTATGTAAGTGGCAGAGCGTAAGTGGGGGTGAGTGACAGAGTTATGAGTGTGCATGTGTATGTATGTAAGTGGCAGAGTGTGAGTGGCAGAGTTATGAGTGTGCCTGTGTATGTATGCAAGTGGCAGAGTGTGAGTGGCAGAGTTATGAGTGTGCCTGTGTATGTATGTAAGTGGCAGAATGTAAGTGGGTGTGAGTGGCAGAGTTATGAGTGTGCATGTGTATGTATGTAGGTGGCAGAGTGTGAGTGGCAGAGTTATGAGTGTGCACGTGTGTGAGTGGCTGGTTGTGAGTTTTTGGAAGAGAGTAAGTGTGAGTGAGTGTAAGTGTGAGTGGCAGAGTTATGAGTGTGCATGTGTATGTATGTGAGTGGCAGAGTGTAAGTTGGTGTGAATGGAAGAGAGTAAGCGTGAGTGGCAGAGTTATGTGTGTGAGTGGGAGAATGTAAGTGTGTGTGGCAGAGTGTGAGTGTTTGGAAGAGTGTGTGTGAATGAGTGTAAGCGTGAGTGGCAGAGTTATGAGTGTGCGCGTATCTGTGTGTGAGTGGCAGAGTGTGTGAGAGTGAAAGTGTGAGTGGCAGAGTTATGAGTGTGTGTGAGTGTTAATCCCAGTGAGATTACTAGGAGAAATGTGATTAATTACTATGATTCATATTGAATGTGATAATCAAATGAGAAACAATGCTATCATCTCATATTATTTTTATTTTCACACTTGATTATCACATTCAATATAAATAATAGTGATTCATCTTTATATATAGTCTTTATATTGATGGCAATAAAAGTCCATACACATGGCATTACACATCCTGGTTATAGTATTAAACCCATACATTATGAATTAATGTGCTGCTTTACATTACATTATGGGCTTTACTCATGAAAGAGAGAAGTGCAGGGAAGTGAGATGGGAATTTCAAAATTAAGGCTAAAGTAGCAGAGTTGGAAAAATTCTCCCATTCAGTTGAATTCCCATCTCAATTCCCTGCACTTCTCTCTTTTATGAGGTTGGTAGAAGGAGCATACCTTCATACCTCAGACTATTTTCCCCAGGGTAGAAGGAGCATACCTTCATACCTCAGCCTATTCTCCCAAGAGTAGAAGGAGTACACCTTCATACCTCAGCCTATTCTCCCCAGGGTAAAGGAGCACACCTTCATACCTCAGCCTATTCTCCCCAGGGTAGAAGGAGCATACCTTCATACCTCAGCCTATTCTCCCCGGGGTAGAAGGAGCATACCTTCATACTTCAGCCTATTCTCCCCGGGGTAGAAGGACCATACCTTCATACCTCAGCCTATTCTCCCGGGGTGGAAGGAGCATACCTTCATACCTCAGCCTATTCTCCACAGGGTAGAAGGAGCATACCTTCATACCTCAGCCTATTCTCCCAAGAGTAGAAGGAGTACACCTTCATACCTCAGCCTATTCTCCCCAGGGTAAAGGAGCACACCTTCATACCTCAGCCTATTCTCCCCAGGGTAGAAGGAGCATACCTTCATACCTCAGCCTATTCTCCCCGGGGTAGAAGGAGCATACCTTCATACTTCAGCCTATTCTCCCCGGGGTAGAAGGACCATACCTTCATACCTCAGCCTATTCTCCCGGGGTGGAAGCAGCATACCTTCATACCTCAGCCTATTCTCCACAGGGTAGAAGGAGCATACCTTCATACCTCAGCCTATTCTCCCAAGAGTAGAAGGAGTACACCTTCATACCTCAGCCTATTCTCCCCAGTGTAAAGGAGCACACCTTCATACCTCAGCCTATTCTCCCCAGGGTAGAAGGAGCATACCTTCATACCTCAGCCTATTCTCCCCGGGGTAGAAGGAGCATACCTTCATACCTCAGCCTATTCTCCCCGGGGTAGAAGGAGCATACCTTCATACCTCAGCCTATTCTCCCCAGGGTAGAAGGAGCATACATTCATATCTCAGCCTATTCTCCCCAGGGTAGAAGGAGCATACCTCAGCCTATTCTCCCCAGGGTAGAAGGAGCATACCTTCATACCTCAGCCTATTCTCCCCAGGGGTAGAAGGAGCATACCTTCCTACCTCAGCATATTCTCCCCAGGGTAGAAGGAGCATAGCTTCATACCTCAGCCTATTCTCCCCAGGGTAGAAGGAGCATACCTTCATACCTCCGCCCATTCTCCCCAGGGTAGAAGGAGCATACCTTCATACCTCAGCCTATTCTCCCCAGGGTAGAAGGAGCACACCTTCATACCTCAGCCTATTCTCCCCAGGGTAGAAGGAGCACACCTTCATACCTCAGCCTATTCTCCCCAGGGTAGAAGAAGAATACCTTCAAACCTCAGCCTATTCTCCCCAGGGTAGAAGGAGCATACCTTCATACCTCAGCCTATTCTCCCCAGGGTAGAAGTAGCATACCTTCATACCTCAGCCTATTCTCCCCATGGTAGAAGGAGCATACCTTCATACCTCAGCCTATTCTCCCCATGGTAGAAGGAGCACACCTTCATACCTCAGCCTATTCTCCCCAGGGTAGAAGGAGCACACCTTCATACCTCAGCCTATTCTCCCCAGGGTAGAAGGAGCATACCTTCCTACCTCAGCCTATTCTCCCCAGGTTTTTGACCCCTTTTTATTAAAAAAAGAAATACTTATGATGTGCGTATGAGAGTTGCAGGTTTACACACGTGTCTGCGTGGCAGAATATCTGAGTGGGAAAAGCCATCTGTGTGTATAAGGGTGTCTGTTTTAGGTTGTCTGGGTGTGTGTGTGTAAGAGAGTGTGTGAGTGTAGGGTTGTCTATGTAAGGGTATCTATCTGTGTGTGTGTGTGGGGGGGGGGGGGGGGGGTTGAGCGGTGATATCCCCTATATTATGGCATATTATGAGACTGTCTACTTTTTTTTCTCAAAGTCTGGTAAATGGTGTTTGCAACATACACAACATTTTGTATGCTCAATTATTTTGAAATCATGGGAATTACTCTGTGTGTAAGGGTGTGTGTATGTATGTGTAACTGTGCAAGTGTGTATGTGTGGCTGCATGTGTATATGTGTGTATTTGTGGCTGTGTATTTATTTGTATAAGTGTAACTTCGAGTAATGTGAGTTTCTTGCGTGCCTTATTGTCTCATTGTGTATTATGGTACAGTAATGTGCAGCATGAGTGTGTGATAAACTCACACACTGCACATTACTGGGAGTTTTATTGCTGTGGAGTCTGTGTTATACCTACACATTTGCACAATGCTGTGGAGTCAGTCACAGACAGACAGGCACACATACAGACACGCATACAGTCGGTCACAAGCAGACATACAGTCAGTCACAGACAAACACACACAGTCAGTATCAGACAGACAAACACATACAATTAGTCAGACACATACAGTCAATCACAGGCCGACATACACACAGTCAGTCACATAAACACACAATCAGTTACACACACACACATGCAGTCAGTCATACACACACACACATGCAGTCAGTCACATACACTTACACACAAGTCAGCAATTTTGTTGTTGTTTACGATATAAAAAGTGCATCTCTCAATATGTCCCCCTCCTGGCTGCTATACCTCATTCTAGCCTGGTCTGTGCCCTGCTGTTGTTTCTAGACCCGCTGAGCACACTCAGCGCTCGGACAATATTAGACTGTGCAGCCCGTGCACAGACTGGTCCCTCGCACTCCGCTGGATAAATAAATAAATAAAATTATCCCAGCGGCGAAGGCACCAGGCAGGGACAACCATAACTGGGCGCAAGGTATAATTTCCTGGTGCCTGGGATTTGTTGAGCACTGATATATACCCATATATACCTATTGTTCATTGGCGTCAATTATATCAGTCTGTATGCTGCCTAACCATGTGAGCTTATTTACTCCACTTCTATCAAATCTATCATGGGCTCCAGCCCCGGATCTTTTGGAGACCTAGCAACGCCCCTGATTATTACCTTCTTGTGTACAACTTTCATGTTTTATCATACATTCCCTTATATCTGTCTCATTTAAGAACATATGTAATAGGATGTATGACATCATGTAGGGTGATTGTGAAGAAGAATACAATTAGTTACTGCCATTGTATTCTTTCATTGGATTGATTAAGGTTTAACAGGTGTTACTGACTGCTCCAGAGTCTATACCTATGGGCAGTGGTGTCCCAAGGGGGTTGCGGGGGGTGCGGACTGCATCGGGTGACACCATCAGTGGGGGTGACACCTGTGCTGCCGGCATCCTCCTGCAGTGCATTGCGCTGCTGAAGTTTTTTTTTTCTTTCATCCGTTAGATTCGGCTGCCGGAAAAAAAAAAGTAAAAAAATAAAAAATGTTCTGTGGGGCAAAGTGACATTGTGGCATGCCAAATCGTGTAGGTGCAATATGAGTGCAAGCCAAGTGCTGTGGGTACAATATAGGTGCATGGCAAGTTACGTAGGTACTGTATGGTGCTGTGTTAAGTCCTTCAGGTACAATGTGGGTGCAGAGGAAGGGAATAAAAACAAGGAATTAAATTAAAAGAGAGAGAGAGATAGAGAGATGTCTGTGTGTTTAGATATGAATTGTACAACTGTCACCCTGTGGGGCTCCTGTGTGTCGCATAATTAATGGCGGTCCCATGTATGATATATTTATTGGACCTTATGTGTGGCATAATTAAGGGGCTCTTTTGTGTGGCATAATTAAGGGGCTCTTTTGTGTGGCATAATTTTGGGGCACTTGTGTGTGGCATAACTATGAGGCGCTTGTGTGTGGCATAATTAATTGGGCTCCGAGGTGAGGTATAAATAAAGGGGCTCTTGTGTGTCATAGTTATGGGACTCCTGTGTGTGGCATAGTTAATGGGCTCCTGTGTGTGACATAATTTGTGGGGCTCCTGTATGTGGCATATTTAATGGGCCATCTAACTTGCATTAGTAAGGACATGGTTTGACATGGTTTGACATGGTGTTGGACGAAATCCAGGGGGGTGACACCATGAGTTACTGCACTGGGTGACACCAACCCTAGTGACGCCTCTGGATTGCCCAGTTATGATTTCTGGAGGCTGTCCTAGTTTACCAGCAAGCTTTACAGTCTGTCCTGCTTTAATTTTGAATTTACCATCTCAATTCCTCCAATTCTCTCTTTATTAAGTAGCAGGGCCGATCCTAGGGTCAAGGGCCTGGTTATATTATGAACTCCTCCCCTTTAGACATGTCTGTTCCAGACGCCATTAGAGCACAAACTTTATTTTGATGTAAAGGACAAACACAAACTTTTATTTTAAATAAAGATATATATATTTTGCCATAATACTGTGAAGTGGTTTTATTTATTTCTATGATGCTCAGCCAGCAACATGGGAGAGTTTTTGCTGGCTAGCAGAATGAGTTTTTACTACCGTTCCCATGATGCCCAACCAGCCAAAGTCTGGCTGAGCATCACTGGAAAAGAAGTACACAAGGAGCGATAAATAATATTCCACCATGCAAGTCACTCACGTGTCTCTCTCTCCTCATGCCCTCATGTCTTTCTCTCTCTTTCCCCATACCCTCATGTCTGTCTCTAACTTCCTATACCCACATGTCTGTCTCTCTCTCCCCATACCCACATGTCTCTCTCTCTCTCTCTCCCCACTCATACCAAATGTCTGTCTCTCTCTCTCTCCACTCATACCCAATGTCTGTCTCTCTCTCTCTACAATCATACCCAATGTGTGTGTCTCTCTCTCTCTCCACTCATACCCAATGTGTGTGTCTCTCTCTCTCTATCCACTCATACCCAATGTCTGTCTCTCTCTCTCTCTACAATCATACCCAATGTGTGTGTCTCTCTCACTCTCCACTCATACCCAATGTGTGTGTCTCTCTCTCTCTATCCACTCATACCTAATGTCTTTCTCTCTCTCTCTCTCTCCCCTCCTGCCCCCATGTCTGTCTCTCTCTCTGTCTCCACTCCTGCCCCATATCAGGCACTTTTCAGTGCTTTATTTTTTAAACATAGGCTGCGCCGGCACAACGAGCGCGAACCAACTTAAATCTACGCATTCAGCGTAGATAACTCTCATATCTTTTATACTGTTTTATACATTGGCGCACACGCCGATTGCACCAGTGTGCGCCGTGTTTACACATGTCCCCCAATGTGTATATGTGATTATGTATGGGTGCACATACATAATTAAATACAGTCACATAATCACACAGTCATATGCAAGTATGCAGTTACACTGACACACATAAATACAGTCACACATGCAGTCAGTCACATACACATACATACAGCCAGAAACACACATATACAGTCACACATGCAGTCAGTCACATTCACATACATACACACACACAGAAATGCTGTCGCCCTCCCTGCTTAATTACCTTTATGTGCAGGGAGGAGGACGTTCTCGATGACAGGGCCGCCACCAGGAATTTCAGGGCCCCTTATTGAACACATTTTCTGCCTGCCCCCCCCCCCCCCGACAATATCTCCCACTTGCCCACCTACCCTCACAAGCATGTTATCCCGGTCTAGTGTAATATGGAGGGTGGTTGGGAGCAGTTGGTCAATATGCCAGTAATATTTTGCCACTCAATAAGTCAGTATTTTGCCCTCAATATGCCATTCTTTTGCCATTTAATATGCCAGTATTTTGCCCCTCAATATGCCATTTAATATGCCAGGATTTTGCCCCTCAATGTGCCATTCTTTTCCCATTTAATATGCCAGTATTTTCCCCCTCAATATGCCATTTAATATGCCGGTATTTTTCCCCTCAATATGCCATTTAATATGAAAGTATTTTGCCCCTCAATATGCCATTCTTTTGCCAATTAATATGCCAGTATTTTGCCCCTCAATATGCCAGGAATTTGCCAATTAATATGCCAGAATTTTCCCCTCAATATGCCAGTATTTTCCCCCTCAATATGCCAGGATTTAGCCCCTCATTATGCCAATTAATATGCCAGGATTTTGCCAATTAATATGCCAGGATTATGCCAATTAATATGTCAGGATTATGCCAATTAATATGCCAGGGTTATGCCAATTAATATGCTAGGATTATGCCAATTAATATGCCAGGATTTTGTCACTCAATATGTCAGGATTATGCCAATTAATATGCCAGGATTATCCCAATTAATATGTCAGGGTTATGCCAATTCATATGTCAGGGTTATGCCAATTCATATGTCAGGGTTATGCCAATTAATATACCAGGGTTATGCCAATTAATATGCCAGGATTTTGCCAATTAATATACCAGGGTTATGCCAATTAATATACCAGGATTTTGCCAATTAATATGACAGGGTTTTGCCAATTAATATGACAGGGTTTTGCCAATTAATATGCCAGGAATTTGCCAATTAATATGCCAGGGTTATGCTAATTAATATGCCAGGAATTTGCCAATTAATATGTCAGGGTTATGCCAATTAATATGTCAGGGTTATGCCAATTAATATGCCAGGAATTTGCCAATTAATATGTCAGGGTTATGCTAATTAATATGCCAGGAATTTGCCAATTAAAATGTCAGGGTTATGCCAATTTATATATCAGTGTTATGCTAATTAATATGCCACGATTTTGTCACTCAATATATCAGGATTATGCCAATTAATATGCCAGGGTTATGCCAATTAATATGCCAGGATTATGCCAATTAATATGCCAGGATTTTGTCACTCAATATGTCAGGATTATGCCAATTAATATGCCAGGATTATCCCAATTAATATGTCAGGGTTATGCCAATTCATATGTCAGGGTTATGCCAATTCATATGTCAGGGTTATGCCAATTAATATACCAGGGTTATGCCAATTAATATGCCAGGATTTTGCCAATTAATATACCAGGGTTATGCCAATTAATATACCAGGATTTTGCCAATTAATATGACAGGGTTTTGCCAATTAATATGCCAGGAATTTGCCAATTAATATGCCAGGGTTATGCTAATTAATATGCCAGGAATTTGCCAATTAATATGTCAGGATTATGCCAATTAATATGTCAGGATTATCCCAATTAATATGCCAGGGTTATGCCAATTAATATGCCAGGATTATGCCAATTAATATGCCAGGATTTTGTCACTCAATATGTCAGGATTATGCCAATTAATATGCCAGGAATTTGCCAATTAATATGTCAGGGTTATGCCAATTAATATGCCAGGAATTTGTCACTCAATATGTCAGGATTATCCCAATTAATATGTCAGGGTTATGCCAATTCATATGTCAGGGTTATGCCAATTCATATGTCAGGGTTATGCCAATTAATATACCAGGGTTATGCCAATTAATATGCCAGGATTTTGCCAATTAATATACCAGGGTTATGCCAATTAATATACCAGGATTTTGCCAATTAATATGACAGGGTTTTGCCAATTAATATGCCAGGAATTTGCCAATTAATATGCCAGGGTTATGCTAATTAATATGCCAGGAATTTGCCAATTAATATGTATGGGTTATGCCAATTAATATGTCAGGGTTATGCCAATTAATATGCCAGGAATTTGCCAATTAATATGTCAGGGTTATGCTAATTAATATGCCAGGAATTTGCCAATTAAAATGTCAGGGTTATGCCAATTAATATATCAGGGTTATGCTAATTAATATGCCACGATTTTGTCACTCAATATATCAGGATTATGCCAATTAATATGTCAGGATTTTGCCCCACAGTATGCTCGTTTGCCACCCTCCTCCCCCCTGCCCGAGTACTTACCTCTGCTCTGTCTCCCGCCTGGCCCAGGACGCCTGCTTGATGACATCCGGCAGAAGAAACTAGATGCCGGTGTCTGCCTCTGCAGATACCATCCTCCCTGCAGCCAATCAGAGCTCGATGGGGGCGTAGCTTGCACCCGTCGCGCTGTGCTTGGTGTGATAGGGAGGTGCGGTAACCGCAGGCGCTCACCTGCGGCTCGCACCTCCTTGTCACACTAATCACAGCGAGACGGGTGCAAGCTCCGCTCCCGTCGCACTTTGTGATTCAGGTGCCTCTCCTCCCGTGCGCCTGGGCACGGTGCACCCCGTGCACGCGCCCAGGATCGGCCCTGTTAAGTAGACCCTTAACTATATTCTAACTACAAAAAACACTAAATCCTAATGGGTCAAAAAATTTTTACAGACAGCAAAAAAAGTGGTGCTATACCAGATCACTGCCTAAGCTTGAGGAAGGGTTTTGGAACACTTTTAGAACTCTACTACTAACTTTCACAATCTCTATCTCTCTCCCTTGTAAAATATAAGTGAGGGACAAACACCAGTGATTAAGGTATAGCTGGTATGTGCGCTGACTTAGAGACAGAGGTATTTAGAGGTGCAGACTTGTACAGACTTAGAGGTAAACATAGTCAAGGATTTTAAGCATGCGTGGGATAGGCACAAGGCTATCCTAGCTATAAAATAGGGAACTGGGGACTAATAAAAGTATTTAGAAAATTGGGCAGACTGGATGGACTGAATGGTTCTTATCTGCCGACACATTCTGTGTTTCTATGTTTCTACCCAAACTACAAACACCAGTGATTAAGCCAATGGTTTTTAAACAATGGCTCACTGGATTGATCACATGATGCAGAAGGTGTATAACTGGTTGTTGCTGGATGCCCTGGTGCCTTAAGCTGCGAAATCCCATTAAGGACTGAAAATCTTTTTATAAGTGAGTTTTCATGCTTTGTACCTCTGTCCTGAATAGTTTGCATATTTTCAAAAAGGGTCCAAGTATAAAGTGAAAGTTGAGGAACACCGGCTGGGTCAGTTGACCCAGGTGGCACTTTAAGAAGGGTGGCATGCCACCACCCCATCGCACCACTTTTAGGGAGCGCGAGGGGATAGAGTCTGTGCCAGCGACATTGGCACAGAATTCTTGCTCCACCCCCTTGCGAAGTGCACTATTGATTCTGAGTGCTGAGTGTCAGGTGACATCCCGGTGCTCAGTAAGAAGAAGGATTGACAAGCAGTAGCAGCATGAGGAGCTCTCCCAGTCCCTGGTAAGTATGTTTATGCATTTTACTGCTTATTGACCTGATATACAAAGATTAAACATTTAAACCACATTGGCATGATATACAAAGTTTAAACATTTAAACCACATCGGCATGATATACAAAGTTTAAACATTTAAACCACATTGGCATGATATACAAAGTTTAAACATTTAAACCACATCGGCATGATATACAAAGTTTAAACATTTAAACCACATTGGCATGATATACAAAGTTTAAACATTTAAACCACATCGGCATGATATACAAAGTTTAAACATTTAAACCACATTGGCATGATATACAAAGTTTAAACATTTAAAACACATTGGCATGATATACAAAGTTTAAACATTTAAACCACATTGGCATGATATACAAAGTTTAAACATTTAAACCACATTGGCATGATATACAAAGTTTAAACATTTAAACCACATTGACATGATATACAAAGTTTAAACATTTAAACCACATTGGCATGATATACAAAGTTTAAACATTTAAACCACATTGGCATGATATACAAAGTTTAAACATTTAAACCACATTGGCATGATATACAAAGTTTAAACATTTAAACCACATTGGCATGATATACAAAGTTTAAACATTTAAACCACATTGGCATGATACACAAAGTTTATAAATTTAAACCTCATTGTCGGGTCATTAGGATCTGCGTGTGTGCAGGAGGGAATGGAGTGAGTGGGTGGGGCCCATGCTTCCCCCCAGCGTGGTGTCTGTGTATGAGCTAACATGCCGTATCCTCCTGCACGGAGGAGGGAAGTACATTAGCTGGATATAACTAGCTGTCATATCCGGCCGAAGATGATGAAAGAAACAAAAAGGTAAAATATAAAAAAAAGCTGCTGCTATGTGCGCGTACGGTGACGTGACGTCGCGTGTGACATCACGTGACCGTGTGACCTGCCGCTTTCGCGAGACAGACCATATTCCCGGGACTGTCCTGCGACTGCAAAATTCGCTGGACATTTGCATAGTTGCCTGGACTGTGCCGGCGAATCCGGGGCAGTTGGCAACTATGTAAAGGGTGTGGAAGATTGTTGATGGACTTCAGGAGCAGGTAATTGTTTATTTGCAGGCACCCCTTTGGTTGTCACTGAAAGGTTTGGTTTTTTTTGGTTTGTGTGGGGGAGGGGATTTGGGGGTATGTAGGGAATTATTTTAATTTTATTATTTTGAACTGGTCTCTGAGACTTTGGGGAGGTCTACCACTGTTTCCGTTTGCTGATGCAGTGAGCATTAATGGCATCCTCCAGATGTCTTTGTCCAACAACTATCATAATTCTCTGCCATTTTTATAGCCTGCTCTATTTATGTATAAAGTGCTTTACTAGGAAAAATACGCTGAGCTTCAAGCATATCCTAGGGGATTATGGGATGTGGGATATTTGGGAAGCTACAGATGGACACCTATGGCTCATCACATTAAATCATGTTTAGGTTTTGGTGACTGATGCTCATCCAATTCTTGCACTGAGTTTTTTGGAACTCCTGTTAGTTGACACATGTTGCCTTGAAAACTCACATGTATAAAAGTGCTAATTATATATCTTACAGAACTGATCAACCTGATCAATCAATATGACTCATTATTGCAGGTACATTTGTATTTACGATTTCATTGGGTGTCACTGTAGTTTTGTGCACCCACCAGTAGTCTGTGAATAAAACAAATGCCACTAGAGGACAGTATCATTTTAATTCTGCTTCCTTCCAATAATGTTATATCTGTATTTAATATTTTTTAACCAAGATTTGACCAGCAATGGCAAATGCGGAGTGAAATTCCTGTATATTGTGAAGCCGTATTTGGGGGATTGGTTAGATTGGGCTATTATGTCTAATCCAAATCCAGTTCAGAACAAATTGCTCTATATTGTATTGATCCTCATGTTTTTTTAAAGCTTGTATTGCAAGTTTTAAGGCAATAAGTAATAATAGAGCATTGTTTTTTAACAACCATTTTTTTTTCAGCATAAAAAAATTGCATGTTAAGCCACAAGGTGATGTGACAAGCAGGAGACCCCACAGAAGCGTTTAAAGCACATTTCCCTTAATTTAAACCTTTGTTTTACAATTCTGCTAACACAGTGTATAAATCATTTTTGATTATTTTTATTATTCTTTACATTCACAGTATAAGCAATGTTTAGGTGACGCTGTCCCTTTAAGCACTGTCTAGAACAGTGAGTGCCAGCAGTGATGTCATAAAGAGTGTGGTCATGATGTCATAGAGACAGCTGCTAATGATAACTGTGTGAACATTCTCTTTCCTCTCAGACACATCCGGAGCTCTGACAGAGCTTCAGCGTGCGTCCCCGGTTCCTTGGTATAGGTATCTATGCCTGACTTGGATGTGTCTGAAGACTTGGAGCTTGACTACCCGAAATCTGACCTTGAGCTTTGGAGGTTCTAGAAGGCGATTTATTTGGCAAGCGCAGCGACTCGTGTACCCTTTATCGGTCTGTTCTTGGGTGGGAGAGAGGGGTGGTCCTAGTATTTATCGGCGTTCACTGCGTCGGGAGGGCCACATCTGGGGTGGCAAGGGAGGGAGAATATATGTACCCTGCCAGCAATGTCAATTTATATCAGAGCTGTCCCACTGCAGTCTTTTAGCTGGATTGTAGCTAGTGGGCCACAGTTGGACACCCCTGGTCTATATTATGTATAAATGAATTGTTGTGTTGACCTGTAGTATAATTATAGTCTCTGCATTTGCCTCTTAATGCCCACAGGGAAGGGCAGTCCTTCAAGCCATGGTTCCCCAGAGGTTTCCCCCACAGGGGGTTTTTCCTCTCCTGAGTGCTGAAGGATGACTCTTCGTGAGTCTAGAGGTAGCCCATAGCTTGACCAGCTTTCTGGTTTAATCTGTGATAATACCCAGGCACCTGCTGGGCTGTAAATTCCCTTTTCCCATTATATAGTGACTAGAAAGGACTAATTCTGTGATATTACTAAAATAAATGTACAATTAATATATATATTTCTTGCCTCATGTTGTTCTTATTTCTATAAGTGTATCTATCCTCATATAACAGAACATATAAAGTAGGATGTTGAGTCTGAATGTGATGTTGGGGAAATAAAGGGAAATTAATTGTTACAATCTGGAATGGTGGGAATGGATGTTTTGGGTCACAAACTAAAGAAGGAGGTGGGACTGACTGGGGGGTAAATACATTGTTTAGAGACACATGAGTATCAGCTAATAAACCTGTGAACAGATAGAAGAACACTAGATGGTGGATACAGAAGACATTATGGGATGAGTCTGGAAAACACTGAATAATGGAAACTAATATTACAGTATTAAGAGGGGAGAGGATTATGGTATTGAGAATAAATAATGCTGTGTTAAGAGTCCTCACAATCCCCATGTACACACAGTGTTATGACATATACACGTACAGTAGGAAGAGTCTTAAGAGTAATGAAATCAGCCTCCTGCTTACTCAACCAAAGGTACAGAGACTGAACTAGAGAAGATATCTCCAACTTCCAAGGACTCATCTGAACAAAGGGCGTCAAAGAAGAAGTGAGGAGACAGCATTCCCTGGCACTAGCTCCCCAGGCAGCCTGTCTACACCCAGATACCATGTTCTGATCTTTACCCATCAACCCTGGAGAGTGTACCGAGGGGTTGATCCAGGTTCTATATTTATAAATATATGGCCAACATGATCCTATAAGACTAGAGAGCAGTGATTAAAGGGGCCACAACATCCCAAATATTTATATGAGCATTTGTACAATGAAACGTGTTGGGATTATTAATAAAAGATTATAAAAATATATAATATAAAATAACAGTTAAAAATGGTGAATGTCCCCAGCTCAGCATTATCAGTGCAGAATGCACCCACTGCAGGGATGCTCAGCCGGCCATCAAACCCACAAGGGTTCAGCAAATAAACAATTTAACACCTAATAGAGTTTTTGCCCTTTAACCCCTTCATGACGCATAGTGTTTGTGTTCCACACGACGCAAGCACAAAAACGTCACATTTGTTCCTGGCCCCGATCACAAGGGGATCAGTAGCAGGGAACACTATGGCAGAGACCTGATCAGGGTCTTAATAGACTCTTTGGGTCCCTGCCAAAAGATCACGATGCCTTCGGACGTCATGTGTCACGTCACAGAGGCGTAGTGGGGAGCCGCAATGAGATGTTTAACACTGGAGATTCTATGCCGTCCCAGCGTCTTTTAGGTACACTAAAATCAGGATGGAATAGAACGTCCTAGCGTCGGGAAGGGGTTAAGTGGCACTAAAAGAGATCTTTTTAACTCTTTCTTCACCAATAGAAGCAATAGTTAAAAATCCTTTGCCACTGTTACAAAGTAAATGTTGGATACCATGTTATGGTCACTATTGCCTGAATGCTCCCATATTGGATGTTAGAGATAATGTCCTCCATGTTAGTTATTATCAGATCCAGACATGCTTCCTCTCTGGTTAGTGTCTGTACTAGCTGAGACTAAAAGTTGTCATTCAACAAATTTAACAGAATTTAGCAGAATTAGTGGTTCCATTTTTCCCATCTACTTCTGGGTAGTGAAAATCCCCCATAATGATACTACATCCTATTTTAGAAGTATTTTCTATTTGCAGTAATGAGATTAGATTGTATGGGGCTGTGATATATTCCCATATCCATTTATCTTTCATGGTGCTGTTGTCACTTATTTTCCAATGTGTCTCCAGTAGGAGAGTGATGGAGGGGTTTAGGACGGCATAGTATGTCCTGTACTAAACAGCTCATCGTGCCTCCCCGCGATGAGCTGTTTTCGGATGCCGCTGCAGGCACTTACAGCGGGATCCCACCTGTCAGATGAGGCCACTTTGAGTGGCCTCAGTCTGACAGGGAAAATGTAGCCGGTGCTCAAAGCGAGCACCGGCTACATTTTGCTAAATCGCGCTGTGCCCGAACTTTCGGGTTCGGGCACGCCTCCGTGACGTCACACGTGACGTCTGGAGGTCTCACGATTTTTTGGCAGGGACCCTCAGGGTCTATTAAGACCCTGATCGGGTCTCTGCCAGAGTGTGATCGGTGGCCAGGTCGGTGGCCAGGAACAAATCGTGACGTTTTAGGGCTTGCGTTGTTTGGGACGCAAGCACCATGCGTCACGAAGGGGTTAAGGAGTTTAGTCTAGTCAACACCTTTCTTCGTTCTACAGGCATGTTTAGTCCTTTTACTTTGAAAGAATTATCTTAATGAAGAAGAAGTAGGCCTAAAGTTATCCTGGTAATTTAAAGGGTGGTGGTGATAACTGGCATGCCCTCATCCCCTACTTAAGTGTTGGGAGCCCTTTGTCTCAACATCAAGGGCTATCCCCAATACCTGTCTGGGCTTGATCTGGGTGACAGATGCTGAACGTGTTCCCACAAACATTAAGAACTATATAACAAAACATTTGGAAATATAACCAAAACATAATAAAACAAATGATCTGTTTATTGTGAACCCACACGGCCTTCCTGGCCCAAATCAAATCCTCTTATTTTTTGTTGGACTTCAGGAGGGGTGTTCAGTATATATGTTTGGACTTCATGTAGCAGCCTTAGTTTGGCTGGCTAGAGTAAGATAAATCTCATGCCTTTTTCATGGAGAGTCTTGCAGATTCTTTTTTTAGATACAGTGGATTTAAAAAGTCTACACACCCCTGTTAAAATGTCAGGTTTCTGTGCTGTAAAAAAATGAGACAAAGATAAATCATTTCAGAACTTTTTCCACCTTTAATGTGATCTATAAACTGTACAACTCAATTGAAAAACAAACTGAAATCTTTAAGGTAGAGGGAAGAAAAAATATAAAAATAAAATAATGTGGTTGCATAAGTGTGCACACCCTTAAACTAATACTTTGTTGAACCACCTTTTGATTTTATTACAACACTCAGTCTTTTTGGGTATGAGTCTATCAGCATGGCACATTTTGACTTGGCAAGATTTGCACACTCTTCTTTGCAAAAACACTCCAAATCTGTCAGATTGCGAGGGCATCTCCTGTGCACAGCCCTCTTCAGATCACCCCACAGATTTTCAATCGGATTCAGGTCAGGGCTCTGGATGGGCCATTCCAAAACTTTAATATTCTTCTGGTGAAGCCATTCCTTTGTTGATTTGGATGTATGCTTTGGGTCGTTGTCATGCTGAAAGATGAAGTTCCTCTTCATGTTCAGCTTTCTAGCAGAAGCCTGAAGGTTTTGTGCCAATATTGACTGGTCTTTGGAACTGTTCATAATTCCCTCTATCTTAACTAAGGCCGCAGTTCCAGCTGAAGAAAAACAGCCCCAAAGCATGATGCTGCCACCACCATGCTTCACTGTGGGTATGGTGTTCTTTTGGTGATGTGCAGTGTTGTTTTTGCGCCAAACATATATTTTGGAATTATTGCAAAAAAGTTCAACCTTGGTTTCATCAGACCATAACACCTTTTCCCACATGCTTTTGGGAGACTTCAGATGTGTTTTTGCAAAATGTAGCCTGGCTTGGATGTTTTTCTTCGTAAGAAAAGGCTTTCGTCTTGCCAGACCCCATAGCTAAGACATATGAAGAATACGGGAGACTGTTGTCACATGTACCACACAGCCAGTACTTGCCAGATATTCCTGCAGTCCTTTAATGTTGCTGTAGGCCTCTTGGTAGCCTCCCAGACCAGTTTTCTTCTCGTCTTTTCATCAATTTTGGAGTTAGCTCCAGTTCTTGGTAATGTCACTGTTTGTGCCATATTTTCTCCACTTGATGATGACTGTCTTCACTGTGTTCCATGGTATATCTAATGCCTTGGAAATTCTTTTGTACCCTTCTCCTGACTGATACCTTTTAACAATGAGATCCCGCTGATGCTTTGGAAGCTCTCTGTGGACCATGGCTTTTGCTGTGGGATGCGACTAAGAAAATTTCAGGAAAGACCAACTAGAGCTGAACTTTATTTGGGGTTAATCAGAGGCACTTTAAATGGTGGCAGGTGTATGATGACTCCTATTTAACATGCTTTGGAATGTGATTGCTTAATTCTGAACACAGCTACATCCCCAGTTATAAGAGGGTGTGCACACTTATGCAACCACATTATTTTATTTTTATATTTTTTCTTCCCTCTACCTAAAAGATTTCAGTTTGTTTTTCAATTGAGTTGTACAGTTTATAGGTCACATTAAAGGTGGAAAAAGTTCTGAAATGATTTATCTTTGTCTCATTTTGTTACAGAACAGACACCTGACATTTTATCAGGGGTGTGTAGACTTTTTATATCCACTGTACCTGTTGTGAGTAAACTTGGAACAAAAGTATCCTCTGATTCTCATATTGTAGGTCTCGTTTTGCCCTATATGCAGTGAGAATTTTGGACTTATCATAAAAATTTGGTACCCTGAAAATTCACTGTTCATGGTCTGGCATCCGAGCCTTTGCTTTCTGGCCCTAGGAGATGTGCCCTCTCAATCTGCAGTGTAGTTTCCTCAATATTTTTTAGTCAGAGAGCTGGTGGCAACCATCCATGTACTGTTTTGAGGAGTTGGTATGGTTTAAAATGTTGTGATCTTCTCCAGGTCTTCTACTTTTTCAACCAGTATTTGCATTATTACTGATTGTCTTGATGGATTTAATGAACCATGTCCTCCAATTGGCCATGTCACTCTTCTAGTTCTGTGATATTGGGACTGGCCAATAATGGCCAGAATGTTTTAAGTGCTTCTTACATCATTGAGGTGGTGCCTGTTGGATTTGATTGTGGTTCTGGTTGAGTCCCCTCCAAGAATGGCATGGATAGTGTCACTGGTGTGGATTCCAGATCCGGCTGGAGTCCAGGTGCAAGGGCAGGCGGCAGACAGAAACAAATTTTTTTTTTGAAAAACCTAGCCCTCTAGGGGCAAGCAGAACAGGTATAGGCACCAGAACCACAGAGACCCAGGGTTCAATCCCAGCAGAGATTACAGATAGGGAGAAAGTTTGCCTTCTGGATAATCAAATGGGCTACCTAATGAGCATAAAAAAGAACAAAATGATAGAGTTATCCCCTTGTGTTAGAAGAATACTGGAGTCAAAAATTAGTTAAAGGATTACAAGATCAGGCTTTTGTCAAACAGGATCCTGTACGGTACAGTAAAATATTCCCCTACCAGCTTGGTTAAGCAATGAGAATAACTCAGTAGTTAGGAAAAATAGCATTTCTATTCCTAAAGTCCCACACCAACTTGTTCCCAAACTCAATGCTTCTGACTGTAGTACAAATGTGGGCTGGAATGTGAATGACATACCAAAGTAGGGTATTGTGCTGCAATAACTGGTTTATCCACAAGGTGGCAGTGTAATCTTATAATTAGTTTCAATATGTAAATAAGAAAAGAGCAGCTGTATAGGAAAAATATGATGAAGATACTATTAATATTGAATTATGTAAAAGCAATTTAAACATGTACATAGATTACATTGTATTAGCAAATGTAAAATAAAATGCATACATTTGGAAAAAAAAATGTGTTTTAAATGTGTCTGTGTGAAAGTCTCTTGCTTATAAGATCACCTGGGGCATGGTATGCAAATCACACATTTCCCATTGAAAAGCAGTTCATTTGCATACCATGGTGATGTCATAAACAGGAGACGCCACAGACACATTTAAAACACATTTTTATCCTAATTTGTGTATTTACTTGCAATTTTGCTAACACAGTGTATAGATCATTGTCAATAATTTGTTACGCTCTACATGCACAGTAATAACAATGTTCAGGTGATACAATCCCTTGGCCCGATGTCCGATCAGCCAGGGATGCAGAAAATGTAGCAAACGCTCAAACTACACGAAATCTCACAAGAGTTGAAACGTTGCCTGTGTCTGATCAATAAAGTTCTCATGTTTGTATCAAGTGCTGACAGAGCCACTGCTGCCACCAGTTCTGGTGTGGGATGGGAAGCAGAGGCAGAGACAACAGATTTAGAGGGAGACTCTACAGGGGGAAGGGGGGGGAGAGATGCTACAGGAGCAGGGGGAGAGACACTACAGGGGGAAGGGGGGAACAGACACTACTTGGGGAAAGGGGGAGGGTGAGAGAGATAGAGACACTACAGGGGGAAGGGGGGAGAGAGACAATAGGGGGTTGGGGGGAGAGAGACACTACAGGGGAAGGGGGAGAGACAGACACTACAGAGGGAACGGGGGAGAGAAACTACAGGGGGAAGTGGGGAGAGAGACACTAGATTGGGAAGGGGGGAGAGAGACACTGATGGGAAGGGTGGTAAGAGAGACACTACAGGGGGAAAGGGGGAGAGAGACACTACAAGGGGGAAGGGGTGAAAGAGAGACACTACAGGGGGAAGAGACACTACAGGGGGAAGTAGGGGAGAGAGAGACACTACAGGGGGAAGGGGGAGAGAGAGAGACACTAAAGGCGGTATGGAGAAGATACATTACAGGGGGCAGGGGTGAGACACTACAGGGGGAAGGGTGGAGAGAGACACTACAGGGGGAGGGGGAAAGAGAGACTAAAGAGGGCATAAGGGGAGAGACACTACAGTGGGAAGGGGGAGAGATACACTACAGGGGGAAGAGGCGAGAGAGAGACACTACAGGGGGAAAAGGCGAGAGATACACTACAGGGGGAAGAGGTGAGAGATACACTACAGGGGGAAGGGGGAGAGATACACTACAGGGGGAAGGGGGGAGAGAGACACTACAGGGGGAAGGGGGGAGAGAGACACTACAGGGGGAAGGGGGGAGAGAGACACTACAGGGGGAAGGGGGGAGAGAGACACTATGGGGGGAAGGGGGGAGAGAGACACTACAGGGGAAGGGGGAGAGAGAGACACTACAGGGGAAGGGGGAGAGAGAGACACTGCAGGGGGAGGGGGAAAGAGAGACTACAGAGGACATGAGGGGAGAGACACTACAGGTGAAGGTGGGAGATTTTACATGGGGCAAGGGGGGAGAGACACTACAGTGGGAAGGGTGGGAGAGAGAAACTACAGGGGGAGGGTGAGAGAGAGACACTACAGGGGAAAGAGGGGAGAGATACTCTACAGGTGGAAGGGGGGAGAGAGACACAGGGGGAAGGGGGAGAGAGACACTACAGGGGAAAAGGGGGAGAGAGACACTACAGGGGGAAGGGGGAGAGAGACACCACAGGGGGAAGGGGGAAGAGAGACACTACAGGGGGAAGGGTGAAGAGAGACACTACAGGGGGAAGTGGGGAGAGATACACTACAGGGGAGAGAGGGGAGAGAGACACTGCAGGGGGCATGGGGTAGGGTGAGAGAGAGACACTACAGGGAGAAGGGAGGGAAGACACTACAGGGGGAGGCTGAGAGATACACTACGGGGGGTGGGGGGGAGAGACACTATGGGGTGGGGGGGAGAGACACTACAGGGGGAAGGGGGAGGGTGAGAGATACACTACGGCGGTGGGGGGGGAGAGACACTATGGGGTGGGGGGGAGAGACACTACAGGGGGAAGGGGGAGGGTGAGAGCGATAGAGACACTACAGGGGGAAGGGGGGAGACAGATGCTACAGGGGGAGGGGTAAGAGAGACACTACAGGATGAAGGGGGAGAGAGAGAGACTACATGGGAAGAGGGGGAGAAAGAGACACTACAGTGGGAGGGAAAGACACTACAGGGGGTAGGGCGGAGAGAGACACTGATGGGTCAGGGGGAGAGAGATTACAGGGGCAGGTTGGGGGAGAGAGAAACTACAGGGGGTGGGGGAGAGAAACACTACAGGGGGCAGGGGGAAGAAAGATACTTCAGCTGGCAGGGGGGAGAAAGATACTACAGAAAGGAGACAAGAGGGACACTACAAAAATGAGAGCAAGAGGGTCATTACAGAAATGAGAGACACTTCATAAATGAAAGAGAGAGAGAGAGAGAGAGAGAGAGAGAGACTTCATAAATGAGAGAGAGGTGCTTCTGAAGTGAGAGAGAGAGACACTTCATAAATGAGAGAGAGACACTTGAGAAATGAGAGAGAGACGCTACAGAAATGAGAGAGAGAAGCTACAGAAATGAGAGAGAGAAGCTACAGAAATGAGAGGGAGAGCCGACAGAAATGAGAGAGAGAGACGCTACAGAAAAGAGAGAGAGACGCAACATAAATTAAACAGAGAAGCTACAGAAATGAGAGGGAGAACCTACAGAAATGAGAGAGATATGCTACTTAAATGAGAGAGAAATTACCGAAATGAGAGGGAGACTCTACAGAAATGAGAGAGAAAGAGACGCTACAGGAATAAGAGAGTGATACACTACAGCAATGAGAGAGAGAGACACGCTACAGATTTGAGAAAAATATAGACCAACATGGGCAGTTCCCCTCCGAAACAGACTATGGGTCTGCTCCTGTGGTGCAAACTCAGCGCTGGGCTGGGTGCTGAGGCAAGTCCTTTGAGTGCAATATCAGTGTTTGGGTAAGTCCTGGGTGCTGGGTCAAATCTTTTAAGTACAATATGAGTGCTGGGTCAAGTCTTGTGAGAGCAGTATGGGTGCTGGCTCAAGTCCTGCGAGGGCAATCTGAGTGCTGGTGTAAGTTATGGGTGCTGGGTCAAATCTTGTAGGTGCAATATTGATAATGCTGATATATACCTCTGCACAGTGCAATTCATATAACTTTGTGTACATACGCTTCAGATGCACTGGTTTTCCCTTTTGTAACCAAAAACATTATATTATGCTATGGGGCTGTTTTAATAATGTTATGCTCTGGGGCCGGTATACAATTTTTTCCAGGGCTGGTTTTTGTTCCCAATCCGGCCCTGAGTGCTGGGCATCCACTAAGTTAGCAAGCTGTTAAGATTTGGATGGCGTCTTTGTCCCGGAGAACTGAGTAAGAACGTGTGCATTAACGAACCATTATTCGCAATGTCCTGGGCCGGCCCTGTTAATAATGCCTCTGCTGCACACTGTATTTTATGTGGAGGGATTTTACCATTATCTATGGCCTTTACCCTGCTATAACGTACTTAGTGAATGTTCTCCCATGAAGCGGAAGTCTAATGACAGTAGAACCCACAGGACATTATCAAGACATTAAGGACACTTGCCAGGCATTTTCCAGTAAAGGACATAGAAGGTCACAGGTCAGGGAACACAAATAAACAGACAGTAACCAGACAGTGAACAAGATGTGAGCCAGACCATCCTAAGGCATTTGGTTAATTTGCAGTAAATGGGAATATTCAATGGCCCTCTGTCGCTCACTGCACCTGGGTATTCTATACGGAGTTATTGCCCACGTGGATATGTACTTGAATTCAGGTTCTAGTGTCAATCAAAACAGCACAACCTATATCTTATACTTCTACTCTCAGTGGGGAGCAGACACAGAATGAAAATATTTGTATGTATTTAATTAATGCATCATTTTTATTTTTATTTTAATTGTTACTTTTTTCCCCCTTAGTTAAATCAATTTTTTTGTTTTGGTAACATGAAAAAAAGATACATGAATCAATAAACATTACAGAGAGATTAGGAGGGGGTTACACATGATAAAAAAAAATGGTATTCCATTGTATTTTGACAGGTGTATCATACAATCACATCTTTATGGATATATGAAGCTGTAATTGGCAGCAAACCTATCTCGAGAAATTAGAACGTCATGCATGTCTCAACAAAATGAGTAAACAGATCCTGAGCTTGCATCAGAGCTGTTTGTAACAATATAACATCTTATTAATTAAAAGGTTTGTGATCAGGAAAAAAAAGACATGTGTTTGTGTTGATTTTTCTTTCGTTCTCTCCCCTTCCCCTCCTTCTTTTCATTGTAAGACCGAGCATATTATTACACAAATACAAACACACAATTTGTCTTACACGATACCACAAATATTCTAAAGTTAAATCAATTACACAACTGCAGGTATTAGTATATACACACATACATATATACATATACACCTATGTTCCTGTACACATATGTATGTAAATAATTCCTTATTCAACCAACCAGTTACTTGTCCTTAGCTAACATGTATATGGCTCTATCTGAATCAGATAAAGCAAGCCATGGAGCCCACCTCTCTCTATCACTTATCATATTCATGTCATGTAGAAGGTGTTCTATTTTCATCAGGTTATTGACTCTAATAAACCAGTTGGTAATTTTTGGAACAGAATTATTTTTCCACTGTTAGGGGATCAACTCTTTTGCAACGTTTAAAAGTCTTAATACCAAGGAGCGTTGGAAGATTTTATTTTGAGTGTGTAGAAGTAATGTGAATTCTGGGGTGAATGAAAGATCTGCGTTGGTTACTGCCCCGAAAAGCCCTTCAACAAGCTTCCAGTATTGGGCCGGACCACCAAATACAGAACAGATCGCCACATCTGTAGCTGGCATCCAACGAGCTTGGTATCAACCTATGTAAGTTGGTGTGGACTCTGTACTATCTTGTCAGAATTTTAAAAGGTAGCTCCTGATATTGAAAGGCCTCAGAATTCATACTCATACTTACATTTCATCCATTCCTGTTGCGACCATACAGTACCAATATCTTTTTCCCAAAGCCTACAATAAAAAAAAGAGAGCTAGGCCTATTGATAGATTATTTTATATATTTTACATAAAGAGTGGTGAACCAGTACCTGTTGTTCACATTGTATCTCAAACCCCCCCAGAGCATTGTCCCAGATTTCAGCCAAGCTCAGATACCTATTCCCCAGACCCATCATTATTGTATGACACATCAGCTGTGGTCGAAGTCTAAATGAAACACAATAATAATTATTTCTAAAAACGTAACCAACTCAGTAATCTAGCTGATCTTGATGAACTTGGGTCTTGTTCCAGCCTAATTTGGTATATAATTAGATTAACCAGCTCTGTGAAATGTTCATGTTTAGTCCTCATTTTATTTTCTACTACATATTTGTGTTTATAACCATGTATTACTATACAGTACATATTTCCTGGGGTATACTTGAAAGGAGAGAGACGTGTCAATGTATTGACTGGTATACCTGATAACAATCTAGCGCACCGCAGGGAATGTTGGAGGGAGATAAGAAACAAGTAGAGAAATAAATGATGAGAACCAGCTGTGGTATATGGACAGAGAGGATGGGGGAATATAAATAATATATCAAAGTGCATTGACATTAAAAGTATATTGTGATATTCTCCTGGTTTCAGGTACATCCTGTGGATAATGCCACATACAATGAATGTACTTAAAGGATAACTGTTGGCAAAAAAAAAAGTTATGTTTAATTGAAAGATTGGATCAAGTGTAGGCAGTTTAAATAGAAATGTTTTAATGAAAGAATAGAAATAAAGTACCTTATGGAGCCCCCTTTTGCTTATTTATCATATAGGGAGTGGCCATGTTGTTTAGAATCTTGGGTCAGATGATGGCACATCTGACCCAAGATGTCTGCCCCCTGATAGAGCTACATAAGCAAAATAGGACTCAATGAGGTGCTTTATGTATATTCTTTCATTAAAGCATTTCTATTTAAACTGCCTACACTTGATCCAATCTTTCAATTAAACAGAGCCTCATAGTTTGCTGAAAGTTGTATGTTTAACCCCTTCGCGACCTTATGACGAGTTAACTCGTCATAAGAGCCGCAGCGTTAGCAACCTTATGATGAGTTAACTCGTCATGCAGTCTAGCCAGCGGTGTGCTCCGTGGGCACCGCCAGCCAGTCTGCAACGGGTCCAGGACTAAGCCTCGCACCCGAGGCAAAGCTCCTGGACCCGATCGGTCGATTTCCGGGCGTGTGATCAAGGTGATCGAGCGATCACCCAGATAACATGCAAATTAGATGGCAAAGTCAATGTGTTCACACACTGACTTTGCCTCTAATTCACTCTCTGTGCTTCACATTCTTATAGTGAAGAACAGAGAGTGACCTGCAAGTAAAAAAAATAAAAATAAAGAACATTTCCTGCAGAAAAAAAACCCTTTCATTGCTGATCACAGTTTGTAACTGTGATCAGTTTCCTTCCACTTTATGGCCTCATTTTTTTTTTTTTTTTTACAAAATTTTTTTTTTTGCAAGTTTAAAGTTTTTTAAATAAATAAATGTCATTGTAATATGTTTATTTAATTAAAACTAACCCCTGCAGGTCTGTTCAGTGATTTTTATGGATCTGACATTGCACTCTTCAGAGTTTTTTTTCTGTCTTTTTTGTTTAGGTGGGTTTGGGAACCAATATTTTTCTTTTTTATTAGTTAGTTAATTAGGGGGGATAAGTGGGTTAGTGTTGCACTAGTGGTGTAGCTTATTATTGGGAAAGTAATGGGGAAAAACATTTTTTCCCCCAAAATTTCCTCTTTTATATGTATTTTTAATACTAAAATGTAAATAATTTTTATGTATAGGGTATCAAAATAAAGCTTGAACTGTCCTTTAAAAAAAACAACATATAACTTGTATGGGTGCGTTAAATGAGAGAGAGGGAAATTATGTTTCAACAAACATATTAAAAATTGAAAAACGCTTTGTTTGGTACTTTGGTACTTTTTTATACCTCAAAACAAGGATGTCTTGGGATTCAGCAGGTTCTACTGCTGGTTCACTGAGGCAGGGTATTATCTTTATATTCTGCAGTGCTGTACAATGGGTAGAGTGGAATCTGGGAATAAAAACTGAGTGAAAGTCAGGCGAAACGCATCAGGCATTTCCTTTGGTCACTTATTGCCACCATTTTGTATTGGGCCCTCTGTAACTGTAATAAGTGCATATAGTTTTTGACACGGTGTACTTGTGTGACAATATTGATCTAGTACTTTCTTGCACCAGCAAATTAAAATGTCTTGAGTTCTTGCTCAAGAAAAAAAACGTTTCGAACTACACTCCTTAATCTGTCTATTTGGAATTAAGAAAAAAGTCCTGGTGTTGAGTGCTAGAGAGTACTCCTAAAAAAAAATCATCTCTGTAGCTATACATTTTTAGAAACCAGCAATTAAATCAGTGTTTTTACAGTTACTGTCAGCAAGACAGCCGGGGGTCAAAAGCCAAATGGCCTATCTGAGGAGAACTGTGAAAAACAGGATGCTGAAACTGACTCCTCCTGATCGGAGGGAACTCAGACCCCACTGAGGCTTTCATATATAAGTGTGTACAGCACATCACTTGAATCCTTACTGCATCTCAAAGGAGCAACATGAGGGTAAGAAATAGGTTTGTTTTAAACTTTCAGGGAATACATAAATAAGCCACTGTTACCTTATTGACATCAAATGAGTTAATTATCTTATTATTATTATTAGACAAAAGAAGAGAGATGGAGCCATTCTAATTGCTATATTTGTGATGTAATATTTGGTATTTTAATATTATATTGTATGTTATTGCAACAATGCAAAGTTTGTGGCTAAAGAAAAATCTCAATGTAACCATCCTAGTAAGACACGTTCTAAATAAATATATCATTTAATCTGGAGGCTAACACAGGAGGGAAGTAGAGTCAAGGTGATATCTTCATTGGCTGAGCAGACATAGAGTGCAAGCTTTTAGGTCCTTTTAGTGTACCTGATTACTAGAAGCACTTTAAAGATATATAGACATTACCAATTATTTTTCTCTACCAGAAAAATCCAATTCAAGGTCTGTGTTTCAGAACAATAGTCTCAATATCAGTCCCAGGCATTAGATCCAGATATTTTACATCCTATAACAATATAATTATAATGATAATAATAATATAAATGTTAGTTATATAAAGTTAACCAGGTGAAGGAATCTGGTAGCATAACCTGACTTTTCAGGACATATCTTAGTATTTATTTATTTCTCTGACGTTTGCATGTGTAGCTGATTATGATATTTTAACCTGTATTACATGGCGTGGAGTTGAATTCTTATTTTTTTTTTAATAAAAATCATGTAACATTTTTTGTGCTTGATTTTCCTGATATAAAGTGTCTATTGTGGTAGTTATTTAATTATTTGCTACGCGTGTTATGTTTGCATGGAATATTTGTTGCCTTTAGGAAGCAAAGAAAACTGTATAAATGTGTCCATATATACATTTATATATAATATTGTATTTGGATATATGTTACAACTTGGTACCCTCGGCTCCTGTACATAGTTATATGAATTTTGAATGAATTTAACTCTGGACATAAACTGATTTATCTGGACACAGCAAGATATAAGGGTCTACTTAACTGAATGGGAGAATTTTTCCACCTTGGCTACTTTAGCCATCTCAATTCCCTGCAATTCTCTCTTTATTGAATAGACCCTATAGTCAGAACCTCCTGTGCCTCTTCAGTTTATAATCTTTGCATTAGATCCTTTTCTTTTCTTTAGCTCTCTCCATTAAGTAAGTGATGTAAGTTAGCTATATGTGCTGTATATTTGTATTATGTGATGTACATGTAGAACAATATAATTGTGAATGTATCTACACATGTTGATTTAAGTGCTGCTTGTGAGCTCTAATGATTGTTTGCATAGTTAGATGTTTTGGAACACCGATTCATTGAAAAATCCATTGGATTTTCATTATTATTATTATTTTGGTTCTATTTGGAAACACTGGGAACAATTCGCTAAAAAGTGAACTGTAAAAATCAGACATTTAAAGGCAAGTTTTCCAACTCAGTCAGGTTATAATAACTTGATATTTGCAATTTACTTGTCAGTTCACTATAGTTCATTTGATAGTGAATATACTTATCTGCACCCAGATGGCAGCACTATTAGATCTTACACTCTATTTGTATATGTTCCTCTTTTATTTGATTTAAATCCAGCAATACCCTTTTAAACACAATGCTTGTATTTGGTACCAAACATGGCAGTATTGTAGTATTATCAATTTTTAGTTAACTTTAATATTTGGCTACACTTGCTAGAAAGAAGTAAATTTGAACACTTTGAGGAGTGTGTTGTGGATGGCAGTGAATGTACCGGTAATATGTATCTCATTTCGTTAAATTCTCATAGAATTTGATAATAACAAAGTGTAAAACCAGAAATGATATATTCAGATATATTTTGCTTTTCAATTGTTTCCTGGGGATGTTACACTTGCTTAAAGGGACTCTGCCACCTAAATATTGTTTGTATTGTAGTTGAACAGAACCAGGCTTTGAATTGTGTCTGTGATGTATCCTGCTTATGACATCATTGATGGCTGGATAAGCAAATTACACATTTTTTCCACTGAAAAGTAGTTTATTAGCCTATCAAGCCACAGGTGATGTCATAAGCAGGCGACACCACAAACACTCATTGATGAATTTGCTGATGCAATGTATAGATTAGAGGGACTACTCAGTAAAGAAAGAATTGAGTAGCGTTCCATCTCAATTCCCTGTAGTTCTCTCTATATTGAGTAGACCATCATGTGTCATTTTTTTTTCTTTTTTACATTCACAGTATAAACAATATTTAGATGACAGAGTGTCTTCATTTGATCTGCCTTGTGTGTTTGATGGACTGACTAAACAAAGCCTGGAATTGATCTTTCAGCCCTGAGTATTGTACAGATTTTACAGGTGGAGCATTAGCAACTGAATTAAATTATGTGCTGTACCATATTTTTTAAAAGCTACAAAGAAGTGTCTGTACTAGAATATTTTGTTTTTATTTTGTGTGTTATCTATAAAGGAAAGGTATTCCAATGAATGAGCGTGCTTATACCCCTTGATCAGATCCTGCAGATAACTAGATTATTTAAGAAAGAGCAGTAAGTGCAGAGAACTGCCTTCTGACAGAAGTGGTTTCTTTAAGGCAAACTAGCCTTGACATAATTAAGGACTCTCCTCACCAGTCAGTTGCCATTAAATGCAGTGACTATGTTTGTTATGCTAGTTATTTAATAATGAGGTTATTTTTTAACTGATTTTTAACTTTGTTTGTTGCTTTTTTGCCCCCTTTAAACTTTGTGTCAGCACGCCATATTATGGTTGTGTGTGTCACTTTTGATGTTTATTTTTATAGATATAAATAAAATAATAGGAATATCATTTTTTTATGGATTTTTATTTATTTATTGGCAAACAGTGCCCCCTTAAGGGGATTGTGTGTATGGCACATACCAAATCCTTCACCATAACATGCAAAAAAAAAAATCTATAATGGATAAAAAGAGAAAAAAAGAATATATGTGTGTAATCTGAAAGATGATTAATTTCCACCATAAGAACCATTCAACCTGATTAGTAAATGAACACAAGGCAGAAACGCTGACATTTTACATATTTTTTTAAGGACCACAAAGAAAACAAGTAAAAAACGAATTAGGAAGGGGGAGGATAGTAATGTGGAGCCTGTGTCTGACCATTTGTTGCAAGTCAGTAGTTTATAAGGCCAGTCTGGGTGGATGCTGAATGGATCTGTCACCTAAGTGTACAATATAACACCCAGGGATTAACAGGATTACAAAGGTTAATCAGTAAAATAACAGCATCTGTCGTCTTCTAAGTATGACATCAGCATGTGCCACCATTAGGGTGCCCACCTTGGCCATTTATTATCTGCTTCAGATAACTTTTACATGCTGCTTAGCAGTATATAGAATATTTATGGAAATTTAAGGAAATCGGCTCTGGACACTTTTTTTGTAAATAATGTTTAGATAAGGGGAGCCATGGATGGGGACCTTTATCCTTTACTTGGGGATAGTGTTAAGACTATAGAGGCAATAACATGGCTAGTATTGTTTTAACAAAATGGTGGCAGCTGTAGTCAGGGTCTAGGACTGTCCGCTCTGACCAATATTAGCCCCGACCCGGTAAAGTATCCCCCCTAATCCTAATATTAACTGTAAAACTAACCCTAATACTAACTCCTAACCCTAATACTAACCCCTAACCCTAATACTAACTCTTAAACTAACCCTAATATTAACCCCTAATACTAACACCTAACCCTAATACTAACTCTAAAACTAACCCTAATACTAACTCTAAAACTAACCCTAATACTAACCCCTAATACTAAATCTAAAACGAACCCTAATACTAACCCCTAACCCTAATACTAACTCTTAAACTAACCCTAATACTAACCCCTAATACTAACCCCTAACCCTAATACTAACTCTTAAACTAACCCTAATACTAACCCCTAATACTAACACCTAACCCTATTACTAACCCATAATACTAACCCCTAACTCTAATACTAACTCTTAAACTAACCCTAATACTAACCCCTAATACTAACACCTAACCCTAATACTAACCCCTAATACTAACCCCTAACTCTAATACTAACTCTTAAACTAACCCTAATACTAACCCCTAATACTAACACCTAATCCTAATACTAACTCTAAAACTAACAGTAATACTAACTCTAAAACTAAACCTAATACTAACCTCTAACCCTAATACTAACCCATAATCATAATACTAACTCTTAAACTAACCCTAATACTAACCCCTAATACTAACACCTAACCCTAATACTAACTCTAAAACTAACCCTAATACTAACTCTAAAACTAAACCTAATACTAACCTCTAACCCTAATACTAACCCATAACCATAATACTAACTCTAAAACTAATCCTAATACTAACCCCTAACCCAAATACTAACTCTTAAACTAACTACTAACAGTAAAACTAACCCTTAACCCCTATACTAACCATAAGCAAACCCTAAAACTATCCTGTACCCCCTAAAATGAATCTACTATTCGACTCAGCTCCTGACAGTGCCGGACTGTCAGGTGCTCTAAGTGCCGCAATGAAGCAGCCGCAACGAAGCAGTTGTGAAGATCAGTCCCATTCTAGTCAAGTCACAGGAAGCAGCCATCTTACCTCTGAATCCTGCAGCTGAGGCAGTTTGTGGGCAGTATAGGAACAAACCGATTATTGTTTTTGGCACTTGTTGATTGTAATGTCTTTGTCCAAGTAGGACCATTTCCAGCAAGTAAACCTATATTCTTTTCCTTTACTTTTAGGTGCTGATATTATTACCACTATTAGGAATTGTTCATATTGCGCCTGCATTTTCAAGGTAAGTAATTTCTTCTGCCCAATCACATGGTGCAATTCCTCCCCAAATCTGTTATCTATTTCTCCCTTCCCATATCTGTTCTCTCCCCCCATATCTGTTATCTCCCCCTCCCTCACATTGATTATCACTCCTTCCCCTCCCTGTATCTCTTTCCCTCTCCCCATATCCCTTTGCCCATATCTATTATCTATCTTTCCTCTCCCCATATCTCTTTCCCTCGCCCCATATCTCTTATCTCTCCTTCCCCATATCTCTTTCCCTCTGCACATGTCTTTCCCCTCCCCATATCTCTTTCCCTCTCCCCCTCCTCCCCATCTCTGTTCTCCCCCTCCTCCCATCTCTTTTTTGTCCCCCCTCTTCTGTTCTCTCAACCATCTCTGTTTTCAACCCCTACTCCTCTGTTCTCTCCCCCATCTCTGTTCTCTCCACCTCCTACCCCATCTCTGTTGTCTCCCCTCCTACCCCATCTGTTCTCTCCCCCATTTCTGTTCTCTCCCCCTCCTACCTAATCTCTGTTCTCTCCCCCTCCTCTTCATCACAGTTTTTTACCACCTCCCCTCTGATCTCTGTTCTCACCCCTTCCTCCTCTGTTCTCCCTCCCCGTTACTTGAAGCGAGGGCAGCATAAGCTCCGTATGTTAAACACACACAGAGCTCAGTAAGTGCTGCTCATGCTCCCCGCACAAAGGCATAATGCAGGAGCTTATGCTGCCAATGGTTCCCCCGTGAAGCAGACACTTCACTGCCAGGATCCTCCACTCTGGCCATGTAGAGGGCTAGTGAGGGCAGATCATCTGATCTCCTCAGCCAGTGCCTCTACTGGTAAACTCCCAGCTGGCGCCCCCCCCACTGCGGTGCCCTAAGGCGGCTGCCTAGGCAGCCTTATGTTGGCGCCGACCCTGCTCCACCTCTCTCTGGCTTTTCAGGAGAGATGTAGGGCTCAGCGGGACAGCGGTGTTCATGACCAAAATCCCGCTATACCGGTCTTATGTCTAGGAATCCCATACTCCCAAGCTCCATCCCCAAGTTTCTCGATTTGCAGGGGGCAGATGGGAGGCATGTCACTATGATATAGAAAGGTACAAAAATCTATATTTAAAAATTAAAAAATCTTACTACGCTAGTAAGGCCTCACCTGTTTTGAGCTAGGAAGTGCTCAGTCTTACTAGGAAGTGCTTGGCCATACTTGCCGCATTAATATTTGTAAATGCTAAAATAAAGATATTTGTACCTGTTATATAAAAGAGACACCTGTTTCTTTTCTTATGGTTCAATTCATTACTATATCAAAATATAATAATGACCTCTTTTTGCACACCAATGAAGTCCGAGGATGCGGGGAGCGGAGCCATAAATGTTTTACTGTGGCTGGTTAGTTGTGTATTGATAACATCTATACCATACAACCATCTTTTTTTCCTGGCATACACTGTGCTGTATTTCTGAACCTGTACACCTGCATGTGAGCTTAGGGTGATTTCTTGCAGTTCTGACCTGCATTTCCCATATGGACATGGTTGTCCACAACAGCATGCACAGTTAATATACAATGTTGCCTGTGTGCAGTGGAAAGTACTGTGCATGGTCGGTATTACCATAATACAAAATAAATCTTGACCATGGAGTACTGCTTATGCTTATACATCTGCTTATGATGGAATAAACTCCATGGGGTTTCCTACTCACGAGTAGGGTTGCCACCTTTTCTTCAGAAAAATACCGTCCTTGCTTCTGTCTCCACAGACTTAACATTGGCCTGTAGTCAATTTTTTTTACCAGCCTGCCGGTAAAATACCGGCCAGGTGGCAACCCTACTCCCTAGAGTGGATGTATTTATTTCATATGAAGCTCATATTCATATAATCAAGAGCCTATAAGGTACAATATCCTTCCACTTAGGCACTATATGTGTCGCAAATGAATTGTGTTCCTCTACTTTCCTACACTCACACTCGGAGTGATGTTTACATAGTCAGTATTATTGCCAGGCCAGAACAGAACAAATTCAGGGCTGCTGGCAACTATGGGAGTGCCAAAAGCTTGCAATCTTTTTGTCACCTAACATTTGACTCTCCAATCTTTATGAACAACATTAACCATGATCCTCCAGAAAAATACAGGCTTTGGCCTAGTGCAGCACAAGAGGTACATTACAATACATTACTGGATGAGTGGGGTAAAATAAGGTTTTGGGCAAATTAAGGCTTTCAGAAGTCTTAATAAATTATTTATTTCTATTTATTTTCTGGTATTTGTTTTTTGTCTACACCCATGCATATTGGACTGGTCTCATCTGTGAATGCATGCTGTATATTGCTTATGTGTATTGCATTCATACTTTGGAAGAATGTATATCACCTTTTTTTCCTCCCAGACTCCCAGCCAAATGCTGGAGAGCTGAGTGGGAGGATTAATAGAAGCTGAAGTTGGTGATAAGAAAAGTTTCTTCTAGATATCCATTCCAGTATCACCATTATCTCCTTTAGAATATGCTTGTTTTTAAGATGGATAACTTGTTCCTAATGTTTTTCTGCAGACAAGCAGTTCCAGTGAATTGCCGATGGAATTCATTTGGTGTGTGGTCAGACTGTGACGGCTGCTCTAAAACTCAGGTAAAATACAGCGATGTTATCCTATCATTTAATCTAGGAGCAGCGGAGAGGTAGCACTCCAGGACCGGCTAGCAGGATAGGCCTGGGTAAAAGAGCTGCTAGAAAATCATACATTTTTAGAGTTGTAGCTCAACACCAGCACCTGGACAGCTACCTGTTGGCCATGCCAGATCTCAACAATTTGCCAAATCAATAGTATTTATTCCACTGGGAATAATATTTTTAAGATGGAAAATGGACACATAGCCCAAAGCACCTCCACTTTCATGCGGTTGTCAGTGTGTAATTTCCGCTTTCGCAGCAGATTTAGCAATAAGTGGTTACAGGAGAACTGTAATTTGTTTTTAAGTAGAAATAAACACATTTCACATACATTAAACAAATGTACAGGAAATGGATAATAAGGTAGGTGGTCTGGTTGGCCAGCTGGTTGTCTGGCTGATGAATGTGGGGTATCTCTCTCAGGGACCAGCCACACCCCCATGGAAGATTCCCAAAAAACTAGTCTGCTCAGTTTTGCCACAATATGATCAGCGATATCTTCTAAATTAAAAATTAGTAAAAAAACTTCAATATTTTATATTATGGATTAATAACCCACAAGTAGTTTTCTGTGTTAGATTAATTAATGCAAATAATTGCATTTGTTTATTGTTGGTCTTTATGCTATGATTAGACTCGTAGAAGGACTGTAGATGTCTACGCCCAGTTTGGAGGCCAGGAATGTTCAGGGAGTGAATCTGAAACGAGGTCATGTGTTCCTACAAGAGGATGTCCGATAGAGGACGGGTGCGGCGATCGATTTAGGTGCTTTTCAGGTATCATATCATCATTTTTGGTCTTTGCGTGGATATGAAGATAGGTCATGCTGGTTAGATAGCTCAATGGGTTAATCTATGCAGGCTCAGTTCCCGGTTGGGTTAACCATTAAATAGCATAATAATTACATCCTTGGATGTTGCGCTAGAGTAACTTCCCCAGGATGCACTGGAAAATGAGGGAAAATCACAACACACCTTCTGCTTAAACACTTTATTATTATTATGATCATGGGACAGACGGTAGGTTATGTGCACTCCTCTAAGCAGCAGCATTTCACAGTTCACTGTATAGACTTCTGCTATGACACAATCCTAGTGACTGCAGAAGAACTAGACTTGTTTCCTAGATGCCTACAGAGAAACTACAGCCTTCTTTTTATGCCCTAAAACATGCTTTGTGGTTGGGGCATACATGAAGGGGGGAACATAAGCACTAGTGTGAGGAGTTGAAAGTGAGTAGATTTCTTCAAGGTAGATAGGGCTATTACGAAGCCCCCGAGGTAGGTGGGGCTATTACCAAGCCACTAAGGTAGGTGGCTCTATTACCAAGACACCAAGGTAGGTGGCGCTATTACCAAGCCACTAAGGTAGATGGCTTTATTGCCAAGTCACTAAGGTAGGTTGCTTTATTGCCAAGTCACTAAGGTAGGTGGCTTTATTGCCAAGTCACTAAGATAGGTGGTGCTATTACCAAGTCCCACCCCTTAAACAATTGGTGCTTGCAGTCTGCTCGGCCCATTACCGTCATTCAACAACACAGTTTGTTAAAAACTCAAACGGGTGTTCTTTCATTTTTAGGAATTCTTCTATTTAAATAATTTAAAAAAAAGTATGAGCCAATAATGATTATAGTTACTGGGGTAATTAAGCCACAAGCTGATGCCCTAATCACCACAGAGACATGAAACCATATTTTTCAATCTATTTCTTTGCTCGCAATTCTGCTGAAACAACATATACTATTTTAATTTTATATGTCCATTCACAGTACAAAATAAAATGTAGGTATTTTTAAGGATTTAGAACTTTCATTTATTGTAAGAGGAGGGATTATTTATGCAATGTACTAGATGATCGTCTATTCCAAACCAACACTGTGTTCAATTCAGGTCAGTGCATCAGCCAATCGCTGGTATGTAATGGAGATCACGACTGTGAAGAGGACAGCGCTGACGAGGCAGACTGCGAAGTCAGAAACAAAGTCTGTGACACTGACAAGTACCCTCCTAATACAGAACTTACTGGACTGGGGTAAGAAAATGATCATGACATAAGTAAATCATCTTTCATTTCCTAGGTCAGTGGTAACAAGTGGGGGAGAGGGAATAATGAGGTTGATGTCCTGACATATTACAGCGTCGGAGGTCAGGAGAGGGAGGTCCCCCTTAACCAGCTACTTGTTGCAGGCGCAGCTTCTGACATCAAATGGTCTATTGTTAAGCTTCATAGAACCTTCTGCACTGACACTGAGCAATAAGAGTGGTGGCTGGCTGTATCAACCTCCTGTTCCTCTTTGTTGAGGTGTGGGAACTCCATGGCAGGGAGACCAGCGTGTGTGGTTTGGGGAGTGGCGCACACTAACCTCATGCTACCCACTGAGGATACCAGGAAATATGAGCACTAGAAGTGCAAGAAGTCAAGCCGAAGTAGGCCGTAACATGTCTTTAAGGGTTGTAAGAGGAAGCAAAGGAAAAAAGACAAGACAAGGTCTTCCATCCCTTGCATTACCCACTAAGCTGCTCTCTGCATGTCTCAGCGTATATGTACGCTTGGTAGTGTGACTGATCAGGGCTAAACCCATACAAAAGTACGGGGGAAAGCACTATACAGGGTATTCTGATTGCCTTGCAAATACTTTTTTTGGTCGACTTCCTAAAATGATTTCTCCAAGTCTTTGTTTCTTGTCTAAAGACTATTGGGTCTATAGCATTCACTAACACTCGAGAATAGCTCGAGGTGGTTGACTTTCATTTTGAGACTAAGTCAAATTCGGCACCTGAGTTTGACTAATAAGAAAAAAAACAACAACCCAGGTTTGAATTTTCCCCATTGAAAGTAATGGGAGGGCAAATGATCAAAGCTATTTTTGAGACCGAGTTAAACTAGGGTGCCGACTTTAACTTAGTCTCAGAATGAAAGTCGACCTCCAAAGTTGACCTCCTTGAGCTATTCTCGAATTTTAGATAACAGACAAATCTGGGATATCTTCTGAATGGTAGGTCACTGATGGACCATACAGAGCCTTGGAGGTTGAGTCACGGAGACCCAAATTTGGGCTGATTTAAGAGAATATAGCTGAATTGTGTCTAAATATGCAATTTGGCTATTCTCTTTTCATCGATTTCAGTTTTTGCGGGAACTTGGCTTGATACATACATAGGATTCCCTTATTCATAAAGTCCTGAACTGATATGAATTCAGAAATTATTTCAAAATTATGAGTATTTCAGTTTTCCAACTATTACTTGGATAATTTAACATTTCAGGGTCAAAAAGTACATAACATATATTTTAAAGTGCTTAATTGATATGAATTTTCTGAATATATGTCATAAAAGCATGTCTGAAAAACTAAGTGATGGTTATTTTTGAAAAATATTATATTTTGGCATAAATGGTGCAATTCCCCCATGCCATTTTTAATGTCATATTTTAAAACACACATGGATCCCATGCAACACTTTGTAACCCCAATAAAAGTTAGGGAATTTCCAAATATACATGTATATGCAGTAACAGACAAGCTGTTTGGGGACATGGATGACGCATAAAAAGCTATTTGGGGGCTCACGTTGTTAAGATAATGCTGTTTGGTGACAGAGATGGCTTAGACAAGCTGACTGGGTGTAAAAATGGCACTCACAAGCTTGTATGGGGAGAAAGATAACACAGACAAACTGGAGACAAAGATGACACATCAAGCTGTTTGGTGGTGAAGTTGGCACTCACAAGCTGGTCGGGGGCAAAGCTGGCCCTGTATAACATGTTACTTGGTGATGTTTAATTGGGCAGACATGATGGGCCAAAATGGTTCTTAAATGCCGACACATTCTACGTAAGTTGGGGGAAATAGGGCATTTTTCGTACTGGAAACCTTGTGGCAAGTCTGGGAGTATAATGGCAAGTCTGGGGTATAATGGTAAGTCTGTGGGTGCAGTGGCAAGTCTTGACAGTGCAATCGTAAGTCAAGTGGGTGCTTCAGTGTGGTGCGGGGACAAGTCCAGTGGGTGCTGCAGTTTTATGTCTGTGGGTGTAATATTGTGCTTTGGAGGCTATAATGAAAGATGAGCATAAGAACTGAAATGAAGGAGAGGAAACGAAAGAACCTACACCCCCAGGGGATGTGTCAGGAGTGGGGGTTATATTTATGGGGGAGGGCTAGACCATTATTTCTTTAAGGGGCACAACATGTCTGAAGGTTTCCCCTGCTAGTCACACATTAATATGAATAGAATAACACAAATAAACTGACACAATAATCTGAAAATATAAATATACTGTTACAGTTGCTATTTTTTCCCCATCACATGAAAATATAACTACAAGGGAGTAAAACAATCATTTATAAAAATATTTACATACTGTGGTGTACAAATATCACCTGTCAAACTGCAGCATTAACATAATAACTAAAACAATAGGTTTCAAATGGAAGTAAAGAGAGTCGTATTTTTAGGTTTTAGAATAATTAGACTTGGCTAACGAGCACTGCTATTTTATGTGTTAGTTTGGCTTCTTGTCACACAGTATATGAATAATGAATAAAAGTGCAAGTGGAAAAAAAAAATGATAATTATATTCAGGGAGCAGGAATATTTTTGGCTGTTTTTTTCATTTTACTTTGAATCAGCAGATTGGGAACAAGCAGAAATTGTCTAACCCACAGTGAATTAAAGGGGAAATGTCACTTTCAGCTTGAATAAAATAAAAATAAAAAAGTGTTGATTAAATTAATAAAGTGTGGTAAATTCATTTGTTTTTATATAGCACAGTGACAAATCATAATGGAAAAGAAAAACGGTGGTGCGCTAAGCTTGTCACAGGCACAAATAATATACATGTGTAAAATAATGCCCACCAAACGGGTGTGAGACTGCACTTCTCACCCTAATAAAGTTGCCAAAAATTGTACTGGTTGAGTCTCTTATCCATAGATCAAAAATCTGAAATTACCCAAAATCAAAAAATTTGGGGGGGGATGTGGGTCAGTTTGGATAAGGGATACACACTTTTCTGGTGCCCCCGGTGGTGTAGCTCCTTTGCTCCACCCTCCCAGGTGATGTAGATTTGGAGTCAGCGATCATGGGAAATGTAGTTCCCTGAGTGCTGCGACTTGAGGGAGGGACTACAGCTGCCGACGGATCATTTGGGCAGCACAGGTAAGTCCACCTGCTCCACTGGTGTAAATGATCTACATTTACTAAATATAATGTGAAATAGTTGCTCACGTTGAATTTAGGTAATGTAGATCATTTATAGGGCTGGGGCTGCTGAAATGATCTGTTAATCGTAAGTATCCAGTGCCGGTCCCAAGCATTTCGGATAATGCATACGCAACCTGTATAAACATAATATAAAAGAGAATTTTTGTTTCTATAAGTTGGAAAAAGAATAATTAAGCTCACCCACCACATCAAGGTACACTCTCAATAGGGTACCTATGGCTTAGTGGCCATACGAAACATTCTATACTGTACCAAAACTTAAACTTTTTTTAAAATGTTAAAGTAGGTGAAATTAAAATGCCCCCCGTCTGTCTGGCTTTAAAAGGCAATTAGATTATTTTTTTAAACCTTGTTTCGTTAGAGGAAAAAAGGTAAAAAAAATAGTGTCTTCCTACCCTCAAGTAAACCTGCCCTGTATCTTTACAGATACATTCTGGCTTACTTTTGGCTCTGCCTCAGCTGTGATGCAGAGCTGGTGGGTAGGCTGGCGCACGCCGACAGTGGCAGTGCCCTCACAGCCAATCAAATTGGGGGCTCGCCATGCTCGTCTAATCTAGTTTTGAATATAGATGTGGTCTAATTTTTACTCATGTGAGAAATAAAGAAATGGGCGCCACTAAAAGAATATATGTATACGTGTGGATATCTTTTAAGCGCATCTTTTTACACTTTTTTGTTTTTACACGGTCTTGATTTTACATGGCATTAGCAAAACAGATGTGTCTGGAAATGTCATCTTATCCCTGTGATCTCCCAACCATGTGGTGCTGTGAGACTGCTGCAAACGCAGAGTAATTGGCTATACAGTGTATAACAGAAAAAACCAACACTGTCTGCGCTTCTCACGCCAATAAAGTCGCGGTCCTATTCCATCCTTACCAGCCATTCAGGAAACGTACAAAATTAGATGGAACACCCTATAGGAAGACATGTAGTCATATAAAAGGCCCCTTCAAACCAAGAACAGGCGAACCAGCAATAACCGAATAGCTGACTCAATGCTTTTCCATAAGAGCCCCAACGCTTCCCTAACCACATCCATGACCTTATCAAACAATGTAGAAAATAACCAACACATCTCCTAATCGATGTCGGCACTGACTGAGCGACCCTTCAGGTAGGACAGAAGGTTGAATAAGTCAAAACTTCCCCACCTCCCGTTTTGGCCCTACCCCCAATGGCTACACTGTAAAGTTTGTCACTTTCTTTTCATTTTGTGCTGGTTACATAGGTTTGTTTGCAATGCCTGTATGCAGGGATCTGCCTATATTGACATACTGACAGTGCTAATAGTGGCAGGTAGAGGGCAGCAAAATCAATGTAAATGCAAGGATGGCTGTTTGGCTGCTGGATCAGTAGTAATTGCAGATACACACATTTTCTAAATTGAACTAACTGATGCCAAGTTACATTGATGTAGAATCGGCACATTGGCAGCTGCATCGGCGGGTTCTTTGGACACATTGCCGCTGTTTTGAATCTTTGACTGTATGGTAAATACTGGTGAAATACCAAAGTGAAAATATCCACATCGGCAATGTCAGCTTATCCACATCGGCAATGTCAGCTTTGGATGGATTGCCTTCTGGTGCTAACTAATATTCAGATAAAATAATCTGAATTAGAACCTACCCTGGAGTGCATTCACTAACAAGTGAACCACACTGAACTCACAAATGAACTGCATAAATCAGGCATTAATAACTGAGCTAGAAATTAGGCAAATTGTTAATTTGTTACATCTCATCTTTTACTGAACAGACCTTTATTCATTTTAAGGCTGCTTACCAGACATCAAATACTTCCCCAACCAGAACTACCTTGTGTCAGGCATGTGATGCTGCAAGGGTTGCTACCCGGCTGGTATTTTACCAACAGGCTGGTACAAAATTGGCTTGAGACCCAGGTTGAGTCTTTGTAGGCAGCAGCATGGCCGGTATTCATTTATAGAAAAATGTGGCAACCCTAGGAATTGCCCTTTTCCTAAAGACCTCTGTAAGATGATTTTTTTTCCTCTAAGTGATTGATAGGTAGGAAAAATACATACTTCCCAACAAAGTCTGCTTCCGGCAAATCAGGGAGCTTGGGAGGTTCAGTGTCAGTGTTACCGCGCATGGAGCTGTCTCTCTACCTGTTAGCGCTATGGTTATGCTAACAATGCTGTCATAGACACCAGAGAATCAGATCAGGAACAAGGGATCGCGGTCCTAGATGCTGCTGTCCTGACGGTCAGTAGGGAGAACTGACGGAGAAGTAGGGATTGCCAGGATGGCAGAACTGACCACCAAAATTAGGACTGTTCTGTTGGGGGGGGGGGGGGAGTCGGGGGGTATGGAAATATATTTATTAAGATGTTCCTTCCTCACCTGGCTTAGTCGTGGCAGCTCCTTATGTTTTGTCACTTTGTCTAAGCTATATATCTAATGTTATTGTTGAAACAGGATACAGTAAGGTGGTCACATATGTTTCCTGTGGGAGGGGGAAGGCAGAGAGAGGTGTGAGGAAGGGGACAACATACAGTATATTGTTTACCCATTTAGCACCCTAACAAATGGTATAAACTTAATTAACTTCTTAACTACAAGCAAGGCTTGAAACAATATGTAACAAAACATGCTCACTGCTGTAAAGCCTATTTCAACAATTAATATTGTGAACCAACTAAATAGTGCAACCTCCTTTTTCCACAGCTCCACCCCATTTATGGCCAGATATTTTTTTTTCAGTGGCAGCTCTGCTTCCTGTTGTATGCAACCACCACTTCCTGCCCCCAGTGGTGGAGTTAGGGTAGAGCCCACAGGCCTCTGTTCGATCAGTGCTTTTAAGCATGGAGAATGATTTGTTAATTTGTTGACTGGTTAGATTTGACCTTTTGTTTGTTTTTTAAATATTTGTTTCTATAAGTAGGACTATTAAATGTGTGTATATATATATATATATATATATATATATATATATATATATATATATATATATATATATATATTATCATTAGAAACAGTGACCTCAATTAATATGGTCTCTCTTGGTAAATATGAGTAAAAAACACTGTCTTTTTTATTTTGATGTTTTATTTTATTTTATTTTTTTTAAATTTTAGCGTAAACCTGTGTTGTGTTTCCAATTGTTTGATATCCAAGCGAGCAGGGTATTTTTGTCTACTTTTTGTAGAAAAGATCAAAAGGTTGAGCAATAAACACAGCCTTCTTGGTTCGCCAAGGGTGCCAGTGTTAGTGGAGGTCATTATATATCTATTTTTATTTTTGTACTTTGCAGTTCAGTTCTTTTTCAGTTTTGTTCCATTTTTCGCACTTCATGCTCACGTCTTCATTGTTGCAGTTTTGATGTAAACACTCAAGAATTGAAGAACAGCGTGATTCACACAAAAAGCTTTGGTGGAAAGTGTCGCAAAGTATTCAATGCTGACAACAGACATTTCTATAGGCTGAGTGAGAATGTCCTGACCTACACATTTAAGGTATGGCCCTGTTAATCTATGTATATTTACTTAATAATGAATTATTAATATACGTAAAAATGAACATAGGGTTTGTGGATCCGAGTTCTGTGTAGAATATATTACAGGTTGAGTATCCCTTATCAGAAATGCTCGGGACCGGCAACATTTCGGATAATGGATAGTTACGTAAAATGGATCATTTTGGCAGCCCCAGCCCGAAAAATGGTCTACATTACCTACATTTAATGTGAGCAACTTTCTCGCATTGAATTGAGGGAATAAAAGATCATTTCTAGCAGTGGAGCTGGTGAACTTACCTGCTCCACAATGCTGCCAAGATGTAGTCCCTCCCTCCCGTCGTAGAGCTCTGGGAACTGCATTTCCCATGAGCGCTGGCTCCTCATTTACGGTTCCCGGGAGGGTGAAGCAAAAGGAGCTTCATCCCCAGGATGCCAGAAAGTTGAGTATCCCTTATCCGAATTGACCCACATCCGAATTTCGGGTACTTTCGGTTTTTGGATCTTAGGATAAGGGATACTCAACCTGTATTACTAAATAACTATAATGTTTTTTTAAATAAATAAAGTAGTGAAGTTTAATTGTACTAATTGTTGTACTAGTCATCATGCCTGGGGACTGTTTACTTTTATAAGTATCCGCAGTAATAATCTAGCATCGAATAGATACGTGTCTTAAAGAGGACACCAATATGCCATAATTAGGATAAGGCATTATGGACCCCTTAAACTTAATATCCCTCCTAATCCTAATGACATTGATCCTAGTCACTAAATCTAACCTTAACTACAAAGACTAATGCCGGCCCTCTCTAATACGTAGGTTTTCAATACCCATGCATCAAACTATTCTCCCTCTTATAGGAGGAATCTGTAGCTCTGCCATGTCTTACTAGGCTCCTCCCACTTTCAATAAAGTTCTTTGGTGCATGACCTACATTTTTTTCAATCTCCTTTTTTCAGCATCAATTTTTGTATGGCCTCGCCTCCCATAGGACTTTCTATTTAATGCAGCACGGGATTGCCACCAATGTTCCAAGATATGCTAATCATGACTAATTTAAATATTGAATCTTGCACCCTTGTCTTGAAGAGCTTGACGGTGCTCTGTCATTAACCTGTGTGCTGGTGAACTGTGAGGGAGCCCTGTAGAGGAAATACAGACCCCTTCTTCCTCTTCACCAGACCACAAAGATGGGGGCCTCGTTCTTTGCGAAAATAGGAGCAGACCATGGTGGGGACATCCAAAACAATGCTAGTAGAAAAGGCAGAAATACTGATGCACCCTACTGTCATCTGCTGCCCCTTATTTGTTGAAACATTGGGGCGATGGCTCAGTGGACTGATAGACTACCATAAAATCTATTCTATCTTAGGGAGTTGCAGGTTTGATTCCTGACATGGTAAACTCTGTCTTTAATCCTTTCCATGTTGTTTAAATGAGTACAGGTTGAGTATCCATCAGGTTGTTATCCAAACTTTTTGGGGGGAATTTGCAAATTGCACACACACCTATCAGAATGCACAACATTTTATTCGGTGTCAAGCTGGGATATAGCCTTTCCATGCATGCTCAGATTACCCACTCCCACAAAGGGTAACACAATGGCACGTGTGCAGGTCTGACACGCCAAAGGCAGGTTCCCAGTTATTACTCACATCACAGCTATATTACAGTAACAGTGATTTATTTGCTCTTTACAGTATTTGCATTGATACTACTGTATATCATCTTATTGTTGAAAACTATCCGTTATCTGAAATGACCTCTGGTCCCAATCATTTTGGATAAGGGATACCCAACCTGTACTATTAATTTGGGTAATTGTAACATCTCAATTGAGACTATCTCAGTGCCCCTTCCTTCGGGAAGCTCATAAAGCCAAGTATTTTAAATATTTTTTTCTGACATGTTTTCTCAAGATAGCTTAATACTTTATTATTATTATTATTACATTAGCTGAAAAGATTGTTTAGAAAAAATCGCCTTTTCAATGTCAATATAGGAGAAGGCTCTATGGAAAAAATCTAATAGCGCTTTTTCTTAATGCTGGATGTACAGGGGCAAAAACCAGGCAGCATCATGCCCTTCATGAGCAGTGATTAATGAAAAAGCAGATTCCTATATTGTACGTCTTTCCACCAGACTTTAAAGCTCTATTTCATTTTTTGAAGGTTGAAGCAAAGAATGATTTCAGCTATGACTTTTACAACAGCAGCTGGTCTTACGTCTACACCACTTCAACACGGGTGAGGACTAACTACGATTATCGGAAGGATGATGACCACACCTCAAGTAACACCAGGGAGAAGGTAAATCAGAATATTAATACAATCACAAAGTCATTGAGTACAGGCCCACCCCAAGCACAAAATACAATAGGAGAATATGCAGTAATTAGTTATTGTGTCCATTAAAACCCCATACAACTATTTTAATGAAATAATGCAAATATAGTACCTTATTGGGCCATCTTTGTTCCGTGCAAGGCTTCTTTGAACATTTATCCTGTAGTTTTAACTGATTTGTTCCTTTTAAATTTAATTTATACATGGAGAGTTGGGAGTTAGTACTATGTGCACCTATAGTTCTAGTGCAGCTAAAGTATACAACAACCCAGAAATACTAGAGAAAAAAGGATGAGCAAACCAATAGTGCCGCAGGTAAAACATTTTTTAAATGATTATACAATAAATATATAATTTGGTGTCCACTAAGCCACAGCTGCTCCAATAAAAAATACAAAACAATACTAACAAATAACTGAAGCGAATAGTGCTTGGACAGTTAAAGAAAATCATAAATCAGTGCAATAGTTTGGTCAGACATGTGAAAACAAATAAAATAGTAAATAAATCAAACAGGTCCCGTTAATGACAAATACAAATACATAAACTGTAGTACACAATTGAGTAATGATAAACACACTGCACAGAATAAAACATGGATGCAGGCTTACAGAGATAGGAATCCTTGAAAAATGGATATGACTGTGTGGTAATCTAAAAATGAGAAGAATACCGACATAGTACAATATGCAAATGTGAATTAGATGATTAAAACAATGCACACTCACAAAGAGATCTCCTTAAGACTGAGGAGTACAGTGTGTTAGCATGGGAGAGGTGTTACTTGCTGATCAAGCCTGGGATCCGCTGCTACCCTCTCACTTCCCTTTGGTGTGAGCTGCTCAGTAAATAAAACCATCGACTGGCGATTAGCCGCAAGGAACTTTAATGTACACTGCTGCCTTGTTGAAACAAACAATCCAACATGAGATTCTCTCAAGAAGCAATGAATCTGACAGACTCTCATGTTGGATTGTTTGTTTCAGAGTCCTTGCACTCGGAGAGACTCACTTCCACTGGAAGGATATTCCATGCATCCACTACCCTCTCAGTAAAGTAATACTTCCTGATATCTCTTTTAAACCTTTACCCCCCCTAATTTAAGAATCTTACTCAGACAATGGTCAAACAGACGATTCTGTCCCTTGTATTGCAAGATAATCTGAACCTGGCAGACATTTAGTTATTGAACACCCCGATCTTGTCATAAACTAACATTGCGGTGTATATCACCAGCCTGTAGTTGAATTTATTTACAGTCCAGTGCTGAGGGATGTGAGAACATAAAGCAGACACCAGCATTTGTGTTCTTCACATTTGAATCTTATTCTTTTGTATCAATTATTTATCTTTTTTTCCCCCCTCCCTCAGAGTTACCAGCTCATGGTTATCCAGAATTATGTAGAAGTGGCTCAGTTTCTCAATAATGATGCAGAGTTTTTAGCTCTGGCCGAGCCATTCTGGAAAGAACTGTTCAACCTCCCTTCTGTTTATGAATACACGGCCTACCGGAAACTTATCGAAAGATATGGAACTCATTTCCTGCAGTCGGGATCCTTGGGAGGAGAGTACAACTTTCTGTTCTTCCTGGAGAGTGAAAAAATGACCAAAAATGGTATGGTTTCATCAAGTTTAAAATAGAAAGAAAACTATACTTCTAACAAATTTGTATTCACTTTTACAGGTTTTTATTTTTTTTTACTACTGCAGAGTTTCTTTAGTTTCTTCGTGGTTTTCTGCATATATAGGGAATCTTGGCTACTGTTACACCAGGGTTATGGCTGGTGTCTTTTAATGCTGGCTCTTCTGCAAAATCTGTAAAGCTGACGGGTCTACTCAATATCGACCAATCTCGCACAAACGGGGCCAGATCAGGGCTTGTAGCCGAGTTGGCTGATCAATAATTAAATTTTGATTCAAAATAGTACATTTTTGGTTTGGGGAACTAGGCCTAGGGATTCCCCTGTCTCAAAAACAGCTGAATTCTCAGGATGAGTCTCCCCCTGGACGATCGTATTTGTGACTCTTTGATTCCGTAAGGGTAAGAAACTTAATAAAAAAAAAAATAGACCTCTCCCTCCCCCGTCCCCCGGCTCACCCGGGCCCCACTCAGGTTATTGTTAAATGTTTATGTAAGTACATCTTTGACGTTCCACATTTAAGGGCAAAAGAAACATATATACATAGAATTGTTACAATAATATGCTTCATTTTCTTAAGTTCAAGTTATAACATCCTAACAAATTGTCCTAGAATCAGGTTAACGTATTGTCTATATGTAATGTCAAATATTTATGTCGTGCAATTTTATCTAATTTTTATTTTGTATTTTTGGTAAAAAAAAAACAAAAAAAAAAAAAAAAACAGCTGAATTCGCTACAATAACTGAATTTCGGGGATTTCAGTTTGCCAGCTATAGCTAGTGAGTTGAATGTGAAAGTCATGAAGAATATTATTAAACATTTGTAAATGCTTATATAATAGTATTTATAACATCAATATATGCATTTTTAAATTATTAATACATTTATTTTGGGGTTTATTTACTTTGTTTATATTTGTGTTATCTTATTACAATTTATTTTAATAATATTTTTATTTCTCACTATTTACAATTTTTTATGAATTTGTTCTTTAATTTTGGGTAATTTCTGGAGGATGTTGGCTATCTTTGCAATTGCCAAGGTCCCTCCACCGACTTCTATGGAAGGACTTCAGCTAATTCTGGTATAGCCAAAGTCCTCCCAGCACTACGATTACGGTCTCCAGAAGAGTTCGGCCGCGAAATGTGACCATGCAATTCGTCCACGATGGCTGATTTTCGTGCCAATTCTGGATCACTTCGGTGATCTCCGAGTAGCCTAAATTAAAGGGGCCATACCGATCACTAACTTGATCTGAATTGGGTCATATTTTGGAGCTACCTAAGTAGACCCTTTAACTTCCTGGTGACTTTCTACAAATGGTTTCTTGCATACTAGGAGATCACTCAGTATTGTATTTCATTTAAGTTTTTTGTTTGGTTTTCTTTCAGGGGTGACGATAACTGATATGCACAAATGCACTTCATCAAGTACTGGGTTTTTGTTTTTTAAGTCATCATCAACAGAATGTAAAAAATTAACTGAAACAATAAAGTCTTCATCAGGTATGTAATGTAATGCAGGGTCCACCTTAAACACAAATGACAAAAAAGGTTAATACACAGCAGAGAGCCATCAATCTTCAATGAAGAATGCAGTTAAGCTGCGATAGACTGTAAATGACTTCATTGTTATCTTTGGTCAATCCCCTCTGCTTTGAACTGTTATCTGTGATGGGGACATAGGCAAACAGTACAGATGGTTTAATTAATACTACAGTCCAAGATGGCCTCATTGTATGTGGATTATTTTAAAACAGCTTTACATCAGTTGGTAAGCCATATTATTGGCTTTGCTTTAAAACTAGTTTTAAGCATATGAGCTCCATTTTAAAAGCAATGCAATAACTCCAAAAGTAATGATACATATATGCATTGTTCGTTATTTTTAGTGGTATTAAATTTGCATTTACTGTTCTATGGGTGATCTTTTCTAAATATTATATAAAGGATCCAGCAGCAAAGAAGTACGTGGCACGGTAAAGATAACAGGAGGAGAACCCAAATTTGTCGGTGCCCTGAACTATATCAATTTAGACAATCCAGCTGCAAATCGAGACCGATACGCCGCATGGGCTGGATCTATCTCCAATCTACCCAGCGTTATCAAACAGAAGGTTTGTGGTCCTTTTTTCAACTGATGTTATTGATTATTTTGATCTCTTCAGTAGTGAAGTCCCACGCATAGCCTGCAAACATATGTTGTTTAACTGATTGTCATAAAGCCTTTTGACCCAGGGGGACTGAGGGTCAGAGGAGATACAGTTTCATCTACAACCATAGAGCTACATGTTCCCGTCCGTCCCATTAGCACAATAGCCAAGTATTACATTACTGATGTGTTAGTGTAGTTTTAAGATCCCTTTGAACAAATCAGCAGTGTTGGAGATATTTGTATTTATTAAACTGCCCTTGGTCTTTTATTCTATGGTACATATGTGCACTTGTCCATTCCAAAATGAGCGGCTAATGAGGTAGAAGCCCTCTCAGTTCGAAGGGATAGTCCATCTTTTTTGTGCTATTTTATAGTGCTGAGCTGTTATTTGTAATAAAAAATGACAAAATAGTGCGCTTAAAACAAACTGTGATAGAATAATAAATGAGAATATTTCTCAAAAATAGAGATAAAGATATGATACACTCACAACACTTTACAAGTAGGAGATGTATTTAGAGCAAATTTCAACTTCTGCTGTTTTCTTCAATGTTGAAAGCTCAAAGAGAAAATGTAACCACAAGGTATCCAGTTAGTGGGGTAAAACGGTAACATTTAATAAAAAACAAATATCTGCTTACATGCAAGATTACTGTAACGAACTCAGTGGGCGCCACACGGCCGTCAGCAGTCTCTTTAAAACGTTTTCCAAATTTCCACAGGATACAAATGGTTAAAAAGTTTAAGATAAAGGACAAAAAAAGGATGCAGGGTAAGTCCAGGACGCTACGCTTCAACTTGACGGCCGTGTGGCGCCCACTGAGTTCGTTACAGTAATCTTGCATGTAAGCAAATATTTGGTTTTTATTAAATGTTACCGTTTTACCCCACTAACTGGATACCTTGTGGTTACATTTTCTCTTTGAGCTTTCAACATTGAAGAAAACAGCAGAAGTTGAAATTTGCTCTAAATACATCTCCTACTTGTAAAGTGTTGTGAGTGTATCATATCTTTATCTCTATTTTTGAGAAATATTCTCATTTATTATTCTATCACAGTTTGTTTTAAGCGCACTATTTTGTCATTTTTTATTATATTATACTGTTTTTTGGTGTGAATTAGGGACACACTGTCATAAGTGCTGCTGTAAACTAAGAATACAGCGCTGGGAACACCTTTTTTATATGAGCTGTTATTTGTGTTTCCTTTGGCAGGCTCTGGTTTTAAAAAACATTATCGCACTTTCTAATTCTGTGGTGTTATTTTATAATCCATGCAGTAGGTCGATGTCACTAGAAATGAAGTTATTTAACAAAAATATTCTGCGACTTACGGTAGGGGTTCTAGGTGCGTGTAAAAGAGTGTGCCGTCAGCGATGTGAAATCGTACAAACTTTACCAAAATAAAAAAGGCTGTTATTTTGTGCATTGAATGGCACCTTGTGCATTGAATGGCACTTATGGCTACGGGATTGAATGTGATGATCTTTGAGGGGAAGCAGCGGGATTCAGATGGAGAAGAAACATTGAAAGTTTTATTTAAACCTCATAATATCACACAGGCTTTTATTTTAGCGACTGCTTTATGACAGTCCCATTTATCATGTCTTACCGTGCTAGACGTTTCAACACCTTTTGCATTTGGGAATATTGGACACAAAAAGTAATTAGGGATCTGACAGGCATAGTGATGACCTTTCTGTATGATCAATGATTTCATCTGATATATATATATTTATCAATGTGGTTATCATGCTGATCACATTCCGTGCTCACGCCTGCCACAGTGTGTGCGAGGATTAGAACAAAGCATGTGATGCGCCTGGATGGGATTTTATGTAACCCTTTAAGAGCCAAAAGGATGGCAGAACTGCCTTCTGTTTCACCAAAGTTTTAGTGTCATTGGAGAAACAAAATGTTGTTGTGACCCCATGTACCACAACCCAATCCACCCTGTCCCTGTCCATTCTGTGCAATATCACTGCATCTTGCTGTTTCTCTGCGTCAAACACTTCCTTACTTTACAGCCAGGAATAAAATCAGTCCTGGAAATAATGGTAAACCAGTCCCATAGCATTGTGTATTTATACCAGCCCCATAGCATTGTGTATTTATACCAGCCCTGTAGTATTGCATAATTATATCGCCCCATAGCATTGGATAATTATACCAGCCCCATAGCATTGGATAATTATACCAGCCCCATAGCATTGGATAATTATCCATAGCATTGGATAATTATACCAGCCCCATAGCACTGGAATTATACCAGCCCCATAGCATTGTGTCATTATACCAGCCCCATAGCATTGCATCATTATACCAGCCTCGTAGTATTGTGTGATTATACCAGCCCCATAGCATTGTGTCATTATACTGACCTCATAGCATTGTGTCATTATACTGGCCTCATAGCATTGCATCAATATACCAGCCCCATAGCATTGTGTCATTATACCGGCCCCATAGCATTGTGTCATTGTACCAGCCCCATAGCATTGTGTCATTATAGCGGCCCCATAGCATTGTGTCATTATTCCTGCCCCATAGCATTGCATCAATATACCGGCCCCATATCATAGTGTCATTATACCAGCAATATAGCATAATGTCAATATTTTTTGTTCATGAAAGGGAAACCAATGTTAAGCACATTTGAAGACTACATTATTTATAGATAACAGACATGAAAGTCAATGGGGCTGCCAATAATTAGTAATTTTTATCAGCTTTATACCAATACAAATATGTTCATGCTGTATATGATGCCAACAAGCAGTAAATGCATTATTCAAATGCATACATCAACTTTGTATATGAGGAGCTAATGAGTTAATGCATCAACTTTGTATAGATAATCAATGAGAAGCAAATGCATAAACCTGGTATATCATGCCAATGAGCAGTAAAAGTATACACTTGATATATCATGCCAATGAGCAGTAAAAGCATCAACCTGGTATATCATGCCAGAGGCGTCACTAGGGTTGGTGTCACCCGGTGCAGTAACTCATGGTGTCACCCCCCTGGATTTCCTCCAATACCATGCCAAACAGATTCCTTAGTAATGCCAGTCAGATGGTCCATTAAATATGCCACATACAGGAGCCCCACAAATTATGTCACACGCAGCAGCCCTTTAACTATGCCACACACAGGAGCCCATAACTATGCCACACACAGGAGCCCCATAAATTATGCCACACCAAAGCCCCATAAATTATGCCTCACCTTGAAGCCCAATTAATTATGCCACACACACAGGTGCCCCTTAATTATGCCACACAAAAGAGCCCCTTAATTTTGCCACACATGGGGACCAATAAATATGCCACACATGGGACCTCCATTAATTATGCGACACACAGGAGCCCCACGAGGTGACAATTGTACAATTCAAAAACAATAAATATCTATAAACACAGACATCTCTCTATAACTAGTTGCATTTATACTTATTTGAATTATTTAATATTCTATTTAATAAAATTGTTATTGAAAAATTGCATTCCTATTTTTTATTCCCTTCCTCTGCACCCACATTGCACCTAAAGGACTTAACACAGCACCATAAAGTACCCACAGAACTTACCATGCACCTATATTGCATCCACAGCACTTGGCTTGAACTCATATTGCACCTACACGATTTGGCATGCCACAGTGTCACTTTGCCCCACAGAACTAGCCAGTGTCACCTTTCACATAGTACATGTTATTTTGCACCACAGCTCATGCCACAGCATCACTTTGCCAAATAAAATATGCCAGTATTTAACCCCTCGATATGCCAGGATTTAGCCATTCAATATGCCAGGATTATTTAGCCACTCAATATGCCCTGATTTAGCCATTCAATATGCCAGGATTTTGCCCCCCAATATACCATTTAATATGCCAGTATTTTGCTCTCAATATGCCAGTATTTTGCCCCTCAATATGCCAGTATTTTGCCCCCCAATATGCCATTTAATATGCCAGTATTTTGCCCCCCAATATGCCATTTAATATGCCAGGATTTTGCCCCCCCAATATGCCATTTAATTTGCCAGGTATTTGCCCCCCAACATGCCATTTAATATGCCAGGATTTTGCTCTCAATATGCCAGGATTTTGCCCCCAATATGCCATTTAATATGCCAGGATTTGGCTCCTAATATGCCAGGATTTTGCCCCTCAATATGCCAGGATTTTGCCCACAATATGCCATTTAATATGCCATGGTTTTGCTCCCCAATATGCCATTTAATATGCCACGATTTTGCCCCTCCAATATGCCAGGATTGTACCCCCCAATATGCCATTTAATATGCCAGGATTTTGCCCCCCAATATGCCATTTAATATGTCAGGATATTGCCAATTAATATGCCAGGATTTTGACCCTCAGTATTCTCGTTATTCCAACCTCCTCCCCCCTTCCCCAGCCAGTACTTACCTCCTTGCTGCTGTCTCCCGGTGCAGGTCCGTGGCTGTGAGGGAAGAGTTGTCCGCTAACCTCCAGCCGCTCGGATCAATAAAGTTTGTTTAAAAAAAAAAGTTTGAACAAACTTGATTGATCCGCGCCACTGGAGGGGAGCGCACAACGCTTCCCTCACAGCCACGGACCTGCACCGGGAGACAGCAGCAAGGAGGTACGTTTTTGATTTTTTTTTTTTGGAATGCAGGGGGTGCCGGCAGCACGGGTGTCACCCCCGCTGGTGGTGTCACCCGGTGCAGTCCGCACCACCCCACCCCCCTCGTGACGCCACTGTATCATGCCAATTTGCTATTTAAGCAAAAGGGCCATGTTCCGTGGACAACCCCATTCTTTGACAAAGCAAAGACCCATAATATTTTTTGCCCCAGGTCATAGTGTATATTATATATATATTAAATCTGCAATGCACTTGTGAAATACCTGTCAATGGCAGACAAGTAATATGGTCACCATCCACGCAACATTGTGTGATGTCACGTGGTATTGTGATGCTTCGCAACTATGCATGGTGTCACGCAAGTTTGCAGAGCGCTGTCCCCTTTTTTTTTAGTGCCACCCGGTTGTATACTGGTAAGTTGGGAAAAAAAGTTGACAAAACAGGTAATAATAATTCTCCAAATGACCTAATTTTCCACCACAGCTATATTTACCGATTTGTTTTGCTGTTTAAAAATTCTGCAAAAACTGAGAACTAATTATCTACCAAATTTGATGTGACATTTGTGCGGGGCTAATATTCCCACCTCCCGAAAAAAAAATCCCTTTTAAGACTGTTAGAAGGTTTGTGACATGACACATCATTATAATGTGATATGTACACTGATTACTCTGAAACCCACACTGTTTCCCTTCCCTGTGGCTTTGCCCTGCCTAAAAAAAGATACCGTCCTCTCATTGCACTGCAAGTGCATCTGTCATCGCATATGGTACGAGCGAGTTTATCTGCAAAATGCAGATCTTGTCATCTTCCTTCTGTAGAGTAGAATCCTAAACACGGAGAGGCAGAGCACAAGGTGACTAAGTAATTGGTTTGTAAATCTTTACTTGAAGGCCATAAGAGCAACTCACATGCTTCCAGCAACCCTCGCTACACCTCCCCTATGAAACTAGTACCAGAGGAGTAAATGTGTGATGAGATCTGTAGCTTAAAATTCTATTTACAGAAGCTGAGGAGGGGACTACAACTCCAAAAATTCTAATGTGATGTTTAACACATTTAAAGGTATTACTTAAAGGAGAAGCTCCAGTCAGCTTTTTTCAATATTTTTTGTACAAGTCTTTTTGTGTCACATCTGTTTTGCTTGGAGCCCGGTAAGACATTTCTGCTACCACTGTAGGATTCTACATCTTTCAGGTCCATTAAATGCAATTGTATTTTTCTGTATAGGGGTAAGCACCAATATCATGTTCACTGCTCAGGTTAGCAGAACGCTGGTTCTGTTTCGCGAATATCAGGACTGTGTTTGTCCAAAATAATACAAAATATCAGTAAATTCCGAATTTTCTCAGTGTATTCCCTTAGGCCTCGGCCTTCACACATCGAATTAGTCTTGCTTTAGACAAGCACTGAATTAGTGTCAATAAATCTGATTTTATGAACCATGGTGGGTAAATATTTTCCCAGCTTTGAGGCTTGCTAATACATTTTGTTTTCTAGCATATATTTTGTTGAGTGTGTGTTATGTTGTTGGACACTGTTACATGTTTCCATTTTCTATTGTAAGATTCCTTTCCTTCCTTATTGTCTGTAGCTCACACCTTTACATGAACTGGTGCGGGAGATCCCATGTTCTGCAGTGAAAAGGTATTATTTGAAACGAGCCATAGAAGAGTATATGAATGAAGAAAATGTCTGTAAATGCAAACCGTGTCAGAACAAAGGTCAGCCTGTCATTGTGAGGACAAAGTGTGAATGTCTCTGCAAGCCCTACACGTATGGATCTGCCTGTGAATCCGGTGGTTTGGTACAGGATGAACCAGGTAGGACGCTCTTTCAGGGATGGGACTGTTCTTTGTGGCTGCTTAATTACAGTTACAGCGGATGACTGTATCATCATGGTTCAATGAACTTAGGTTTGTTTTATTGTTAGTATTAGGGTTAGTTTTAGGGTTAGTATTATGGTTAGGAGATAGTATCAGGGTTAGAGGTTAGTATTTGGGTTAGTTTTAGCATTAGCATTAGAATTAGGGATTAGTTTTAAGTTTAGTATTAAGGGTTACTTTAAGGGCTAGTACAAGGGTTAGTCTCAGGGTTAGTTTTAGAGTAAGTATTAGGGCTAGGGGTTAGTTTTCGGGTTAGTGTAAGGTCTTAGTTTAAGTGTTATGGATTAGTTTTAGGGTTAGTATTAGGGCTAGGGCTTAGTTTTAGGGTTAACATTAGAATTAGAACTGTGATGTTTGGGCAAACTAGTTCCTTCTGCTCCCGTGGCAAGAATGTCATAAACTGCAGACATCATAGACACATTTAGAACACCTTGGGGGTTGTTTATAAAAGTGAGCTGTGGGAGAAAGTTCTAAACGTGGCCTAGTTGCCATAGAAAGCAATGAAACTTTCCCACTTTTAGATCTGCCTCTAAATGTTTATAAATAACCCCCATTTTCTCTTAATTTAAGCATTTGGACCAGTGCTTCTTAAATGTGTCCTCACGGACCTCCAATGGTCCAGGATTTAGGCATTACCAAGTTAGGTTCAAATAAGAATATGTATAACACTTGGTATGGTTTCTTAACGGAACCACACCAAGTGTTATACATATTTTTATTTAAACACAACTGGGTAATCCCTAAATCCTGGACCATTGGAGGTCCTTGAGAACAGGTTTGAGAAGCACTGATCTAGAATACAGATATTAACATTTGTAATAACTGAATTTTTTTTTATTGAACTTGAATATGCAAGGGGCCCATTCCTTTAAATCCTAAAAATATACTCTCTTTTTTTTTTATTTAGCAATGCATTACGCAGGGCAAACCTTGTTCTTCCTGCAGGAGGAACTCACCAGGTTTACCCCTGCACAATGCATAGCTAAGCAAGTTAGATTAGGTATTTAGTGAATATTATCATGTATAAAAACATCTCATTTTCTATTTTATTACATATTGTACCGTAAATTATGTCTGGTAAGTTGTTTTTTGTTGAACTAAAATGCTTGTTGGTTTATTAAAACTACACCAGCAAAGACAAATATAACGAAGAAATATTAAATAAAACAAAATTGTACCATCAACAGATTAAAAGGCTTGAATTGAATGTATAATCAGCTCATAGTAATTTACTGAGCTGTATTTCCCAAGGAGATGTGTTTATACTATAGGAATTTTGCACTTAGTGAGATTTATTCATCCCTAATCAGTACAATAATACATTTTGAAATGTGTAGTTGTTTGGAATTTCTTAATCTCTCATATTATTAATGGGAGCATATAGAGTGTGCTTACTTTGAATCAATGTAGTGTAGAATCAATATGTAAAAGCACAGGGAAATAATATTTTACTGGAATAAAAGCTCTGTATTACCCATTGGATACTGGATTTGGTTTACACTCCAGGACACTTGGCACAAATGCCACTCACGCCACTAGCAATCCACAAGGTTAATATTAAAGTTCTTGTGAATGGCTATAATAGACAGGCAGTAGACGGCATGGTGGGAGGTTATGTGCATAATCAGGCGTGTTATAATATGTTGCATAGCACCACACTGTTGTGTAGAACCATACCATTCTCCCCTGTGGAAGTGTAGAATCCATGCATATCCAGGGGGAACCAATTTATTAATTGAGGAGAACCCAAATAAACCACACTGATTACTAAACATTTTCACTCCGGGGAGGGCTGGCAATGGGGGCAGAGGCGTCATTGCTCCACAGGCTGCTCTCTACCCTAGCTTAATGGTGGGGCTGCACCACTTTTTACTTCTAAATGTCCTAGTGTCTTGGTGACCTCCAAGCCATAATTCCCCTCCATCTTTCAAGAATGCAGAGAATTATGGTAGTTGTAGTGCGGAACCAGCTGGAGGGCCACAGTTGGACACCTAGACCCTAGAGTGTAGCATTTTCTATCTAATTGTATTGTTTGTCTATCAATCTCCATATCTTATGTGTCAGTATATCTGTCCTGCCTGTATATTTGTGTTTGTTTCTGATGATAACGGGTGGGCTGAAATCTCAAAATGGGCCACTAAATAGTTTTTGCCCCCCCCCCCCCCCCCACACCCGGGCCAAAAGTTGCCAGCCCTCTCCTGCTCTAAATACATATGACTGATGCAGGGCAGAATGTAAAAGTTATGTGTCCAAGAAATAATGACAGTTCTGGCAGATACAAAAGAAGTAGCAAATGTGCTCACCTAAAAAAACCTAAAAGCCTGAATATAAGACTACCCTATAGGAAAAAAAAGTTCAACTTGTATATATTCACATGGAAATTGCTTTTTTAATAAAAAATGATGATATAAAAAAATGCATTTCTTGACTTTATTTCCTTTTATGTGCCAATGCTGCCTCTCTCTCTCCCTTGCCCCCAGCTTTCTCTCTCTCCCCCCCCCCCTTTACTGTTGTCTCTCTCTCCCCCCCCCCTTTACTGTTGTCTCTCTCTCCCCCTCCCTTTGTCTCCCCCCTCGCCTCAGTCTCTTCCCCCCTTGTTTCTCTCTGCCCCCCTCCCTCCCTCCCCTTGTCTCTGTCTCTTCCCCCTCCCTCCCCTTGTTTCTCTCTGCCCCCCCCCTCCCTCCCCTTGTTGCTCTGGTTCCCCCTCCCTCCCCTTGTTATACCCGGCTTCATCATAGAAGTCCCGGCGGTCATGCCAGGCAGCAGCAGGGGGAGTCTGCGCTGTTAGAGAGGGGGATCCAGGTCCCCTGCAGCTCTGTGGGGGACCTGGATCCCAGTCTTATAGTCTGACCTCAATTCGAGGTCAGATTATAAGACGACCTCGATTATAAGTCTTATAATCGAGCAAATACGGTAGTAAGAGTAAATGTTCACTCACCAAACACCACTTCGCCGCTGGAAGAAGTTGTGCAGGAGCTTAGAAGTCAGCTGGATAAATAAATCAGCTTTTCATAAGATTGGCCCCTTTAAAACCAGATGGCCTAGTCCTAGCTCATCATGGCATACAGCTGGAGACAACCTCTTGTCAAATGTTCTCTTCGCCAAAGTATTTGAAAGACAATGTGTTCGGTAAATATATCATTCTACATCCTCTAAAGAGACAAGTTTAGAGGAACTAACATACTAAGAGTGTGTTTAAAGGAGAATCCAAAGGTTTTCCACAGAATCCCTTCTTGCTTTCTCATCTACCACGAGATCGGTCAATAAACGCAGGACACCGTGGTTTGTCCCAACATTCAATAATATGGATTTTTTTTTTACTGCATTAGGGTATGTTTTTTATGTAGTATGGAATGATGGGACGGATGTATTTTATTTTACTGGGATTATTGATGATGGGTTTCTCCATTTCCAGGAGTAATCGACGGTAGTTGGAGTTGCTGGTCCTCATGGAGTGCTTGCCTGGCCAGTTCTGGAAGAAGAGTAAGAAACCGCGTCTGTAATAACCCAGCCCCTAGCGGCGGTGGGAAGAGATGCAACGGAGATTCGATCGAAACCCAGCAGTGTGAAGACGATGAACTGGAACATTACCGGTATATTAATCAGAGTCTATTATCTCCAACATGTCATTCATTACCAGCTTAGTTAATGTGGGGGGAAAACATGTTGATCTCTAGAGGGCCAGTGCCAGATTTTTTCTTTAGTACAGTCTCAACTATACTGTGCAGGTGCTAGACAAGGGCTACTCCAGATGTTATGCACTATATTTTCCTTGAGGATTTGCCAGCATTACGGCTGTAAGTGTATTATGGGAGATATAGTCCACAACATCTGGAGTGCAAAGGTTGCCTACACCATGCCTGAAAAACGGGTGCACTGAGCCAGGACCGGACTGGGAAACAATAGTTTACCAGCCCCATAGCATTGCGTATTTATTTTTTTGTTCATAAAAGGGGACGCCATGCATGTTAAAGAACATTTAAAGAGTGTATTATTTATAGATAAGACTGATATATACCCCATGCACAGGGCAACACATAGCCATCAGTATTTACACAAGGTTATATGAGTTTCCCTGTGCAGGGGTATATGTAATTAGGGCATTGTGTGAGCAATAGCCTTGTGTACATACTGGGTGGATATACTGACTTACACCAGCACCCAGACTGCACTCACAGGACTTGCCCCAGCACCCAGTACTTACCCCAGCATGCAGATTGCACTCACTGGACTTATCCCTGCATTCAGATTGCACTCACAGGACTTACCCCAGCATCCAGGACTTATCCCAGCATGTTGCTTGCACTCACAGGACTTGCCCCAGCATCCACAAACAGGATTTACTCCAGCACCCAGACTGCACTCCCAGGGCTTGCCCCAGCACCCAAGACTTACCCCAGCATCCAGATTGCACTCACAGGACTTACCTCAGCACCCAGGACTTATCCCAGCATGTAGATTGCACTCACAAGACTTCCCCCAGCACCCAGGACTTACCCCATGTGAGATTGCACTCACTCACACACTTACACTGTGCCACTCACTCAAACTCTGCCACTTACACTCTGCCACTCACTCACACACTTACACTGTGCCACTCACTCGCACTCTGCCACTTACACTCTGCCATTCAGCCACACACTTACATTCTGCCACTCACTCACACACTTACACTCAATTGTTATAAAATGCCCCAGCACCCATATTGCACCTGCCTTCAATCTAGCACCCAGAGTCCAACAGCTTTCTTTCAGGAAGCAGTTTGAATGAAAAAACAAACAAACACGGGACTGCACGTAGCAGAAATCCCCCCTTACTCTCCCTCTGCCCCTCAGCCTACAGCTCTGGCAGCGGCCGAACTTCTTAATGTGGCACAGAAGGTCGAATTCCTTAAAGTGGCGTGGCTGGACCAATTTTTTAAAGCAGCCAGAGGGCAGACGGCCTACCAGCCCTGCACTGAGGCCTCTAAAAATATTATATATAATAGTATTATTTTACTGGTCCTTTTAATTGTAGGCACGTGGCTCTTGAAATCCAATTTCTTTGGAAGTAATAGACATAACTGTCTATGAGCAGGCGGGTGCAAATCTACATTTTAACAGCCTGGCAGTGGATGAACGAATATCTTGTCCATCCTTTAACACCGTTCAATATGTTGTATTAGGACCTGTGGGTCAGCACTGACATCCATACAGTGCTTCAGATGGTCCTAATGGGAGGTCAGCAGGGTAAAACTCTGCAGAGAAGATAATATATTGCTCAGGAAAAACCAATAAATAAATATGTATCAACATCAAAGAAAATAAGCGTTGGCAATAACAGCGGCTTTTGGCTTCTATCTGATAACATGAGTTAGACACACAGTCTGCATCTGCCACAGACTTATATTTATTCTTCACAAATGTCATATATTTCCGGCCGGGCCCATATTTTCTTGCCAGCTGTCAATGTGACTTTCTCACAGTGCGGACATTGACTTTCACAATGAGTCAATGCATAATAAAGCATCAGAGTTTATTACATACGAATATTATCAGGAAACATGACACAAAGGTTATTTGTCCTCTCCTAAAGACCTGTGGCAGCTGGGCCTAACAATTCATTCTCGAGCTGCCACATTAATGCATTGTTTCTCATTACGGCTGCTTAAAGGGGAAGTTTATTTTCCCTAAGCTGTATACGTGTTTAATATCTGTGAAATGCAATAATTACAATACTTGTGCAGTTTTACACTGAAGGTAATTTGAAAGGGGCTTCTAAATTCAGTATTATCATTAAAACTATCATATGCCCCAACTCTCCCGGTCTAAGTGGGACAGATGTTTTCTTTACATTACATGATATAGTACTTATCTAAAAATATTTTTGGACAATGTGGGGGGAACTGCCCCTTTAAGGGTTAAAATAATTTTTTTATTCTCTACACTCACAGTAAACACAATGCTTGAGTGATAAAATCCCTTTATGGACATCCTATTATTATTTATATATATTAATATATACATATTATTTGTTTATTTTTTTACATTTGTGGATTTTATATTTCAAACTATGCTGTTTTGACCTTGACTTGGCAATTCCCTTCTCTGATTTAAAAAAAACAAACAAATATAACTAAATATTTCTATAGGACACAGAACTGAATAACATATTGCGTTTTGTATTAAGTACATTATTATTATTATTACTTGTAGCACTGTGGAGCCGCACTGCTTTGAGATCCCTATAGAGCCTACTGAGTTCTGCCCGCCTCCTCCATCCCTTGAAAATGGACATATTAAGGTACTGAAATATTAAAGTCTTTATCAGTCTAACATAGAAACATAGAAACATAGAATGTGTCGGCAGATAAGAACCATTCGGTCCATCTAGTCTGCCCAATTTTTTTTGAGTACTTTTATTAGTCCCCCGTTCCCGGTCTTATAGCTAGGATAGCCTTGTGTCTATCCCACGCATGCTTAAACTCCTTGACTGTGTTTACCTCTACCACTTCTGCTGTCAGGCTATTCCATACATCCACTACCCTCTCAGTAAAGTAATACTTCCTGATATTACTTTTAAATCGTTGCCCCTCTAAAAGTCTATCATTTCTGGTGTCCTAAAATGTCTTTTATAACAAGTGTATACATGATGTGTGGTTATAAAGATAATACATATACAGTGGTTTTTTTGTGTTATAAATTGAACCAATACCACCATAAAAAATATTCTTAATCCTTATCAATGTCGGATAAAATTAAATAAACCTGTTTTCACCATTTTAAAGTCACCTGCACGTGCATCAGAATGCCACAGTCTTCTAACAGGGTTTCTCCTTACAGGACGCTGGTTCCTCATTCTATGTTGGTAAGCGTGTTACCTATGCCTGCAATGAAGGATATGCTCTTGTTGGTGACCCAATTGCTGAATGCAGAAAAGACCTCACGTGGCACAGAGAGCCCATCCAGTGCAAACGTGAGTATGACTTGGTGTGGAGGATAAACGCTCAGATCTTGCTCCCCACACAAAAAAACAGGTTCTCACTGTCCAGAAATAGGTGTAGAAAAACCGGATAAATATTTTTCTCCCTCAAACATATCCTTTTTATAACTTTTTTTTAGCCTATGTTTTTAATCCTTTATTTATTTTTTTAAATCCTTTATTTTTCTAAATTGCATCTGGTTTTAAACTTTATAAAACTTTTTACTTTTATTTTTTATTTTTATTGAATTATTCTAATTTATTATTGGATATTCTATTAAAGGTCCTCTGTCATTTCTGCCATGCACATGATGAAACATTCTCAGCTGTGCATACATTTTGCATATTTGATTCATCTCATTGTAGCCAACACTCTCAGTGATGTGACCGTCCTGGTTTTTGGTATCTGGTCCTGTCAAATTTGGGTCTGTAACAGTTTAAACGCACAGGAAGCAAGCACCAGTCCCTCCCCCCCCCCTAGTCCAGGACTTTACCTGTACCGGCATGCACTCTTGTGAGGTCACACATCATCATCACATAATGCTATTTACTGTTGGTCCCTCAATGTCTCAGGAGGCGAGAATAGAAAGTTGGTAACTGCGACCTGCACATATTTGCCAATATATATGCACCTTCAAAACTGTGCTTGCCCAGCAATATCCTCATTAAAGATAAAGGGGAATTCAGTGAGACATCTCAAAGATACAAGGTGTGCCCCTTGGAATGTAAGTGTCGCACTGCACAGTGAGTCCCCATGCCATAAGTACTGAAAAAAATAATAATTAAAAAATAGTTACGTAAATTATGGATATTTAAAAATAATTCCTTAGTTAATCATTACTAATTGTAGGTTTACAAATACATTTGATTAATTCATTGATTCCCCCTCCAGGGGTTATGTGTTCTCATCCTGTTTTTCCTAGTAATGTCAAAACCGTTCCAGACTTGACATCCTACCAGGTTGGAGATAAAATAAGTATTTCGTGTCCAGTGGGATTTAATTTAGAGGGTCCGGATAGCTTCTCATGTAGATCCAGTCTCAGCTGGTACCCTGACCCAGAAAATGTCCAGTGCAAAAGAAAAGGTAAGTGTGTTAAAGCAATTGTGTCATCATTCACGTAAAAGCACAGGTTGGTCCACTGTGTTACCAAAGAGCACATTTTTATAGATATTTATACATTGGTCACTTGGTTAGGGCCTGTGTACATTTATACATACAGCGATTAGCCATAACATTATGACCACTGACAGGTGGCAAGCCGATGGAGGCAGTGTGATGCTTTGCTGGGAAACCTTGTGTCCTGCCATTCATGTGGATGTTACTTTGACAAATACCACATACCTAAGCATTGTTGCAGACCATGTACAGCCTTTCATGAAAACATTGATGGCATTGGCCTCAGCAGGATAATGCTCCCTGCCACAAAGCAAAAAGGTGTCAGGAATGGTTTGAGGAACACAACAACGAGTTCAAGGTGTTGATTTGGCCTCCAAATTCCCCAGATCTCAATACAATCGAGCATCTGTGGGACGTGCTGGAAAAACAAGTCCGATCCATGAAAGGCCCATCTCGCAACTTACAGGACTGACCAATGTCTTGGTATCTGTCTAACATCTTGGTTCCAGATGTCACAGCACACCTTCAGAGGTCTAGTGTCCATGTCTTGAGCAGTCAGGGTTGTTTAGGCGCCAAAAGGGGAGCTACACAGTATTAGGCAGGTGGTCATAATGTTATGATGGATCAGTGTATCTGCTTATTTGTTGGTCAGCACCAAAATTTGAATTCTGCCTCAGAATACAAAGAAGCCAATCAGAATATAGCATTAATTTTGAAGGCACCAGTTATTTTTTTTATTTATTAACTCCTGTGCCTATCTGTAATACGAATTACCTGCTTTCTCTAAAACCCAGAATTTTACGAAGCGACAGAACGCTTAATTCTACCTGTATATTTCATGGCAAAACCAATATGTCCTGTTTTATTACAGTTACTGCAGTGACACCCATCTATCCTGGAACTATCTGCAAACCGTGGGAGAAACTGCAGGATTCAAAATGTACTTGTAAAATGCCATATGAATGCGGGTAAAGTGACGATTCATTTACTGTCTTTTATTTCTCTCTATTACAGGTTCAGCTAAGTGAAAAAAATGTAAAAAGATACAAATACAAACTTTCTTGTTAGAACATATGGAGCTGTTCACTAAAAGGTGATTTGAGGTGAGTAGGCGGTGAGTTCAAGTGAGTAGCAGGTGAGTTGAAGTGAATACTCACCTTCTACTCACTTCAACTCACATGCTACTCACCTCAACTCACCTTTTAGTGAATAGCCCCAATAGTGTATGTAACATATGTGTCATGTTTACTACCAAACAGTAGTCTACATTGTAAAGTCCAGTTATCGTTTTATGTAGGTTGGACATGTTTTTTTTTATGTGAAAAGCTCTTGTTTTTTCTTTAAAACAGATTACAGATCTGTAGTTTGACCCGCAAATCATTTCACGGGGCTTCAGAACCCAGTGACCATTTTGAGAGGGAGCACCGTGCTACCTTCCTCTGCAGCAGTGGTCATGTTCCCGTCTGAGCATGGTCGATCCTAGGGGGGTGGGGTGGGTGGACAGGGTAACCTGTCCAGGCTCCACAGAGGGAAAGAAGAAGGGGGGTGCTGAGACCGACGGGCACCGCATAGCGAGTTTGAGCAGGCGCTGCTATCAGAATGATTGACGGCAGCGCTTGCTCGGGCCACACCGCCGGATACCTTATTTCGCCATACCGTGATCCTTCTCCTTTGAAATAAAGGAGGATATAAACGTTAGGCGTCACCTCCGATATCAGCGCAGGGGTCAGAGTCACATGTAGCATTCATTCACGTGACCCCACCCCTGCAACTGTAAAAATCCCGCCTTGAAGTGTATAAGCGGATTATGCACTGCGAGGAGCAGATCTGCCTCCTGCTAACACAAAATCCCAATTGAGCGCCTAGACAGTGGTAAATTATGTTTACACAATCAGCACAGCATTTTTTTTGGAACAGTAAAATTAAAAACAGAAAGTCAGGCATGGGGAGTATGGGTGGAGACAGATACATGGGGGTATGAGAAGGGAGAGAGAAACAGACATGGAAAAACACATAGTGTATGAGAGGAGAAAGAGATAGACATGTGGTATGAGGAGATATATATGGGTAATGGGGACAAAGAGACAGATATGGGGGTCTAGGAAGAGAAAGAAACATTTGGTAGTATGGGAAGACAGGGACACATGAGTGACTGACAATTTGCTCATATGTACTATTTAAGTGTTAAATGTTGAGTAAATTGCAAAAGGAGCAAAATACAAAAATGGTTTTGTACATAAAATATATTTGCATTTTTAGTACATGACCCTCTTAGCTGTCAGTTACACTATATTTACATACATATTATCGATACAGAAAAAGAGGAAGTGATTTCAGACTGTTATAGATGCATTCTGACATATTTGTCTTACAGGTCTTCACTCGCTGTATGTGCCAAAAAAGCGCAGAATGTCACAAATAGACATAATAAATTGCTCCATACTCATGTTTTATCTACTTTTTTCCCCCTATGGACTTGTTTGGTACATGACCTCCTATGTACAGTTTTTTGGAATGCACTGTTGAGATTTGAAAACATATTTTTAGGACTGTGTAGATGGAACTGCTTTTTAAAGGGCATAATGTGTTAATACCATTGTTATCTTTACACAATGCATTAAACAAAACATTTTATCAAACACTTTTATTTTTCTGTTTCAATTGAATTAAACTAGTCGATTTTAACCCACTATAGAAGTCAGATGCACACATCATTTGTGTTTCAATCACTTTATCCCACTCTATTTAGAAGATAAAAAACATTCCCATTTTAAGTACATAACCTCCGTCTTGGCCCAAAGCAGACACTATCTTTTAATTTATACCTTTCGCTGGTTACTGGGTCTATTTGCAAGTACAAGGTATACATTCTCCCCATCTCTACTGAATGAGGACCTGTCATTGGCAAGTGACAAGCATACTTTAATATTTACAGCTAAATTGGCTGCTCAGTAAAAAAGCAATATAAAAGTGCGAATAAATCTGCATATTCCATTTTGTGAAATTGACTTATTTTATATGTTGTGCTTTTTGTGATATGTCACTGCATAAATGTGTCTGTTGTGTGACAAGTTTATGTAAAAGAAAAAAAAACTGTCTGCGCTTCTCACCCTAATAAAGTTAGAAACAATTATATAAACATAATATAAATGAGAGGTTTTGGTTATATGAATAGGCCAAAGCATAATTAAGCTCACCCGCCACATCAAGGCACACTCTCAATAGGGTGAGAACCTAACCTCACCGCCTATCTAGTGGCTCACAAAGCAGTTTATACTGCTACCAAAACCTTTTTAATGTGTTGGAGGAGGTGCCTTGAAATAAAGGATTGTGCTCTATTATGCTTTGGCCAATTCATATAACAAAAACCTCATATAATTGTCAACTTTATTAGGATAGATAGTTTTTGTTTTTTTGTATACACTGTGTACGAAACAAGTGCAGTGGGGAAAAAAGTAGGTAAAATTTGAGTAAGGTGCAATTTGCTACTTTTTGTAACATTCTGCGCTTTTTCCCCCGATTTGCGCCCTTTACATTTATTTTTATTTAGCGTGCATTTTTCCAGTTGCGCTAATAAATTGCGATTATATTTGCGCACGCTAAAGAGTTTTGCGAATATTTCGTGAATAGTAATTCTTTTTTGCGTGTGAAAATTACACCAGCTTTTAGCAAGTGCTATCAAAAGAGGTAGAAAAATTATTTGCAAACTTGCCTGTTTTTATTCACAATTTGCTCGTATTTACCATTTAAAGTGTTAAATGTTTAGTAAATTGCAAAAGAAGCAAAGCGCAAAAATAGTTTTGCACATAAAATATATTTGCTTTTTTTCGTACATGCCCCCCTTAGTTGTCAATTACACTGTATTTACATAAATATTATCGATACAGAAAAAGAGGAAGTGATTTCAGACTGTTATAGATTCATTCTGATGACATATTTGTCTTCCAGGTCTTCACTCGCTGTATGTGCCATAGATGGAAGGAATAACAAGAATATTGCACTTACAGTATGTAAAATGCATGCTCTCCAGTGTCTGGGGAGAAAATATACTCTGACTCAACAGGAAAACTGCAAGTTCCCAGAAGTCTTAGAGAAATCATGTGACTCATGTGACATGTGGGAAACATGCTCAGGTATGAAGTTTCTACAGTGCTGGCAACAGAGAGGGCAGGGTTAAGAAAACTAGGCCTCTAGGCCACTTGCAGCACCACGTAGGGTCGTTCCCACTGAGAGAGCCTCAGCACTAAAACTAGGGTTGCAGAAAAATACCATCTTGCTACTGCCTCCATAGACCTAACATTGGTCTCAAGCCGATTTTTTACCGGCCTGCCGATAAAATACCGGCCAGGTGGCATCCCTAACTAAAACCAGCATCAAATGGCCCATGCTTGTGTAAAGAGTGCTAAACACATTGGACAGTGGAAGGGGACATATATTTTACCCTTTAAATAAAAGAATACACAGTTCATTGTATTGTACAATTTAGTGGACTGTAGGTGGATTTTGATTAGCTAAGGACTAAGCCCTGAAAATATTTTTAATCAGCCAAAAAACACATCTGCTTCATTAAAATGGAATTGTGCATCGTTCAAAATCTCAGCAGCTCTCCGTGGAATCAGAGTTTGTGTCACTGTCCCTCTCCCTTGTTGGTGTGCATGCACGTCAGTCACACCGGACATGGCCAGTAGCGAGGGAGGAAATTAGCAGCTCCTCCCTTGCAGGATGTGAGTTCGGAGCAGCAGCTTCATGTCATGGCAGCCTGGAAGTCTCAGGTAGCCTTCAGCATGATGCTTCCTAGAAGTAATGTTGACAGAAGCAAACTGCTCTTTGAATAAGCGTGGAGAGTTGAATTGCTCTTTACAGAAGATCCGAACATACAGGAATGTGCCCTGAAAGAGGTGAGCCTGCAGACGAATGCACTATATACAATGGCCTATCGGCCTGCCATTCGGATATTTTCCGGATTTGAGCCTTACTGAAAGCCCCCCAAGGTGTTTAAAGCTGTACAGTTTATTTATACTATTTATCATTTCTGCTAACACATCATTTCCCTTCCTTGTCTAGATAAAACGAAAACTTGCCTCTGCAGAGAATCTCAAAGTTGCGGAGATGAAGGGATCAGCATTTGTGTCCAACTAAATGGCAAAAAGCAAACCATGACCGAATGTGAAGCTGCAGTTCTCAAGTGCCAAGGGGAGAATGTCACAATTGTCAACATAAGTCCATGTGATACATAGACGGATCACAGAATTTCATGCTTCATCTATTCAGCTGCTATAGAGCATGTCAAAGCAACTCAACCTTCCAGCCGCTGAAGAATCCCTTCATGATTAAAAACATTATATTTTGTACTCGGGATCTAACTAATTCAATGTGTCATGGCATGTGTTTAGCATCGTAGAGTAAAAATACTGTGTTTGTTTTTTTTTATTGCTAACGAATAAAGCTTTTTATGACCATCATTTTTTTTTCTTCAAACCCATCTCTATTTATAAAACTTATCATTCCTTGTTCGGTACCAGCTTATTACACTAAAAGGAACATTAAACCTTGTTTAACCCTTGCTTCCTTGAACGAAGCAAGGGTTAAACAAAACATGTCCCTGGACTTATAAGTAAACCCAACATGTATCTTAATAGATACACGTGGGTTTACTATCTGCTGTTTCGCACATGTGAGACACAGCTTTGTCAGCAAGTGCACAACCAATCAGAGCGGAGGCTCGGCCCTCTCTGACAGACGAATGCGAGGGTCTCTCGCTGCACCTCATTTTTTCATGGGATCAGCAGGGGGGGACCTAGTTAAGGTCTCCCCTGCTGATCCCATGTAAAAATTAGCATCTCTCTCTGCTCTAGAAGAGAGAGACAGTCGCCGACCAGACGGCTACCTGCTTCCTATGGAAACATGGCAGCTGTCAGTCAGAGGATAAACTGGCGTCTATCAAAAGTACACGCCAGTTCATCCTCATACTAGGGACAACTAAAAGTTCACTTGTGCTTCTATATTAGAAGCACAAGTGAAACATAATGTTTAGTGTCCCTTTAAAGCACCACCTTTTTATGCATATTAAAGTGCAAAATCAATTTAAAAATCATTTAAACTTTAATATATGTATTCTAAATATGTTTCATTTACAATTATTAGATCACTCAGCTTTCAGCATTTGGCTGGGAGCACAAAGAAAAGCATCATTTGGAATAAGTTTATTTTTTTCTAAAAACACTTGAAACTGTTAACTGTGTTTGCATTGTACGCATACATATTTTGCATAGGATAAAGAATTAAGGTCTGCACCAATCACAAAACAGAAGAAAGATATTGTGTTAGCAAAATTGCAAGCAAATGCCTAAATTTGAGGGAAAAGGTGTTTTAAATGTGTCTGTGGAGTCCCCTGCTTATGACATCACCTGTGCCCTAATGTGCAAATTACACTCTTGCCATTAAAAAGCAGTTCTTTTGCATACCATGCCATAGGTGATGTCATAAGCAGGAGACTCCACAGGCACATTTAAAACACATCTTTCTCCTAATTTAGACATTTGCTTGCAATTTTGTTAACACAATGTATAGATCATTTTCAATCATTTTTTTCCCTCTACATTTGCAGTAAACACAATGTTTAGGGGAATGATACAATCCTTTTAAGTAGATCTTCTTCTGCTCAGTAATAATAGAGATAACAACAAATGAGTGCCAGCGGCTCTATGCAAAAGAAAAAGAAAATTCTAAATGTTGTAATGTAATGGAAATGAATAAACGATGTATACAGTTAGAGAACGAATATATGAAGAACATAGCACTTAAGAATATTAAAAAGCAGATTTAACGCAACAAATCTTGGACAGCTGGTGAGTCGGGCTAGCCACGAAAGTGGAACCAAAATGCCAAACGAAACTATTATTTTGGTGAGGAAACCAGAAAGACCAGAAAGATTTTGGTGAGGAAATCAGAAATGTAATGACAGATTTGACTTGGCAATGCTGGAGGTAGGTATATACACTGCTAGGAGTGCTGGAGTTAATGGTGGCAGGCAGTGGTGTATCTTGGTTTTGTGCTGCCCTAGGCAGACAAAATTCGGTCACCCCCCCACGTTGCACACCAACGACATGCCCCATCACCCACATTGCACACCCACGACATGCCCCATCACCCACATTGCACACCCACGACATGCCCCATTACCCACATTAAATGCCCAATCATCTCATTACATGCCCTCATCACCCACATTGCATACACACTAAATGCCCCATCACCCCTATTACATGCCACCATCACCCTGATTAATTGAAAGGAGCAAAAGCTTACTGAACGGTGGAGGAGGGAGTGAAAGTGTTTGAAGCACCAGTAGTGTGATTTAACACCCTCTGGGAAAGTGCCGCCCTAGGCGAGTGCCTTGTTTGCCTTGTGGAAGATATACTACTGGTAGCAGGTGGAATGGAAAACAGGCTTCATAGCAGACAATGATGAGTTATAAGCAAAAACGGGGTGCAGATTTGAGACAGGCTGAGGTCAAGGTGAGTGAGAATATGAGCTCAGGTTAGAGTAGGCTTGGCGGCCGCATTGGACGAGAAGGTGGCACACTTAAAAGGGGACTGATTGGGGTTGGGGGGCCTACACGCTGCCACGGTCTACAATATAGTAATTCAGTGTCCCATTGGGCTTCACAATGAGACTGAGGATTCTCATTACATAAGAATATACGTGGGTGGAACCTCTAAAGAAGCCAATCATGGAAGCCATTGATTTATATTTTCAGAATTACCATATACACAGGTCTATCAAACCTGCACTATTCTTTCATTAAAGCATTTCTATTTAAAATACCTACACTTGATGCCATCTTTCAAAGAAATATCCCTGTTTTTTATGACAGCTGACCTTTACAAAAAAAGGAGTGAGTTCCCAGAAAGTATTTATAGAGGATAAAGAAAGGGATTAGATGACCTTAGTCATTACACAATGAATACAATGGAATTTACTTTGATTACATCAGAGAAAACAAGATCACGATTAAAAACAAAAAAAGTGATGGAATGCAATTATACCCTTCAACATGGTAATTTCATTTCAGATAAACGAAGCATACAGTATGTGAAGCACTGTGGTTGTCAACATGCCTGCTTGTATTTAAAGGTCAGACCAGCGAGGAGTTTGGAACAATTATGTTGATGTTAGAACATGATAAGATTCTATTGGTTCCCACCCTTAACAACAAGCTTGCTTTTGTTCTAAACCTTCAAATTAATTCTGGGGTCTGTTTCTTAAAGTCTATTAACACTTGGAATAAACAGAGTTTTGTTTAAAGTAAGAGTGTTTTTATAAAATAAGTACAAACTTACACGATCCGAGTGTCTCCGAGGTGCCCAACGCATTTCAAAGTAACACTGTGTCACTGTGCGGCAGACATTATTTTAACTTTACAGAAACACTGTCACCCACAAAGCATGTTCAGGTTCAGATTCAGGTGGGTATAAACATGTAATCTATAGATTTGCTGGGCAAATCAAAAACAAGAGACAATCATGAAAAATATGGCAGCAGAATCCACTAACGTCTAGGACACGCATCCCAAGTGTGGCCCATCTAGCTTATCTACCTTTATTCTCATTAGCCCTATAAATGTATAGTTTTGTTTTAATGAATGAATTTTGACTGTTTTTGGACTGGTTTAGACTGATCAGGCCCAAAATATATTCGGATCTGACAAGTGAGCCGAATTTAAAAAATCTCAGAAATCCCTTAATTTGGGTCCCTATTGGCTACTGCACCATGGACAGCAGCCTCGAATGCTGTCATCGGAGGATGACTGGGCTCCTGATGTGCAGTCTTAGCTGAGATCCACCACTATGAGGAGAATGCCTTCGTCCTCCTCACCAGATGTAGCGTTCACATAACTTCCCCCAAAAGGAAGTACCACTAACAGTACATACAGAAGCCTTCAAATCAGTAGATGAGCTTGGAGGTGACATAGCAGATCCTCGGAATCTAGCACACCTCGGTGTACATGACCATGTATGCGTGTGTGTGGGAGTAGAATTGATGTGATTGGTTCTGGTTGACTGGCGTTGTGGTTCCAAAGATAGTTCAGCCTCTTCTCCCTTCTTACTCTTCAGTACCATGCTCATAAAACATCTTTTTTCCTCCCACTGGTGCCTTAATTGTTGTTAAGCTTCCTATGCCTAGGGCTTGGACATAAAGGGCCCCCACTGATTTAAGGTGTTAAACCAAAGTGAGTTTGGGGAGTAGACTGTCCCTTCAATATCTGTGGATAGGATATGGGTTTTACTCTCCTTTGACCTCTTATGCAGTAGGGTCTCACCTCACCAGATACAGACATGCCCACTGAGCTTTATGGTTGGCTACTGGTTAGCACTTTACTACACTGGATAAGGTAATACATGGAAGTCGGACAAAGGTGGAGAGGAGTAGCCGTGGGGTTTCTCAATTACAGTTGATTGGCAAGTATAGTATGTTTACGTGATTTTTTAATATTGCACTGACAATTGTTAAGTTTATATGTTATTTATACTAACGTTATTTATTGTTATTTATCAAAAAGAAAATGGGATTTGCAGTCTTGGTATGTATAAATGAATTGGTTTTCTACCGTATTTGGTATGTATAAATAAATTGGTTTTCTGCCGTATTGGTATGTATGTTGAGGAAGGGGGAGGGTTGCTTTTGTTTGGTTTCAGTCTCTACCATACTCACTACCTTCATACATTTTTTTACCTCTATCATCAAACAGCACATGATTCTCAATAAGCATAGTTGAAAATTAGGCTTGATGCAGACTGCTAGTGTTAGAATATGCACATTATGTGTCCGTTATTTACATATATAGACAGTAATTTGCCTCTTGCTTTTTGAAATGCTTCCAAAATATCTCCTTTCTATCTCCAAGTCACATGGACTCCTGGGAATATTAAATTGCACAACATGTTCAATGCTGTTCCCTTGGCTGAAAATGTTGGGAATAGATTGCACATTCATAATATATTTATACGGGATAATTGTACTGAACCTGGCTGATACAATGAATGACTAAAACCGAGCTAGTATTATGACTTACACCCTGCAAACTATAAATGATAAAATAAATTGTACATTCATGTACATATTAAATATATAAAAACCATTACATAAAAGAATATTTAAAAATATGTTCCCTCTTCTACTCCAGAGCTGACATATTGTGTAACTCCTTTGAGTCTTTTCTAAATGTGTGATTGCACCCTTGTATTCCACTCTCATTCTTCCTAACTGTTCCCAGTCACATTCTCCTTAGCCATCTCATTCACAAGTACTTTCCTCCCTCCCCCATTGCATCATTGGCACACAGGAACACCACTAGGTGTGACTGATGGTCGTTCGACTAGCTCAGTTGTATTCCCTGCTAAGCACTAGACATGTGCATTCGTTTTCGGATGAATGCATTTTCGTCCGAAAATAGCATTTTCGTCCATTCGTCCGAAAAACAAATAACGAAAATGCTAAACTAACGAAAGCCGAATGAACGAATGGTTAATAAACGAAAATAATTTGTCCATTCGTGCTATTGGCATTCTATAAACCGAAATAGAGTCGGTTTATAGAATACCAATAGCATTACATGCATTCCATAAACCGACATAATGAACGACTTTCGGTTTATGGAATGCATGTAATGCTATTGCTATTCTATAAACCAAACTAGAGTCCCCATTCATAAGAATTTCTTATGAATGAGGACTGTAGTTCGGTTTATAGAAAGCCAATAGTATTACATGTATTCCATAAGCCGAAAGTCTATAAACCGAACAACGTTCGGTTTATAGACTTTCGGTTTATAGAATACATGTAATACTATTGCTGTTCTATAAACCGAAAGTCTATAAACCGAACGTCGTCTATGGGGTCCCCATTCATAAGAATTTCTTATGAATGGGGACTCTAGTTCGGTTTATAGAAAGCCAATAGCATTACATGTATTCCATAAGCCAAAAGTCTATAGACCGAACGACGTTCGGTTTATAGACTTTCAGTTTATGGAATGTGTAGGTCAATTGATTCGTACGAACGAAAAAACGAAACGAAAATAATTAACGAATTTCGTCTGAAACAAATGCCGTAATGAACGAAATTCGTTTTAGACGAAATAAAAAACATTTTTTGTCCGCAAATTTTAGTTTTGCACATGTCTACTAAGCACACTCATCAGGTTTCTCCCTACAAACTGGTGAGATTTCATCTCACCTCAACTCACATTTTAATGAATAGGCCCCTCTGTTTTTGACAGTAGTTCACAAAACTACCATTCAAAAACAGGGATTCATGGTCTTTCACAGATGATTTTTTTTTTTTATACTAAACTGTTCCCTGTGGAAGTAGGGCATATAGTTGTTTATATATGATTGTAATAAAAATGCAAGCAAATGCATTAAATGGTAAAAAAATATATATATATATTTAAAATATTGCATGTGTTGACTCGTGTGTTGACTCCTATTGATGACATCATCTTGCAGTTCCATATGCTAATGAACTACTGTTGTGGGAAATAGAGATCATTCATGTTCTCCAAGTATTGGAGTTTTATGTATTTTATATATTGTGAGATTATTATTGTGAGATAAGTACATGGATCACATATTATATTATTAATGTACATGGAATCTCTACCACAAGAATACCATAGTTATTGATGCCCAAATGGGCCCACTTTTGTGGCGGCATTCAGGCTGTACAGCTCATGTGAAGTGTATAAAGACAAAGGATGCTATTTACTAAAAGGGAACTGAACAGCAAGAATCAGGCAATGGCTGAGATGGAAAGATGATCCCACCTAATTTTAATTTTTTTTTTTATTTTTTTTTTAATTTCAGTTAAGTGAATACCCCCCCACAATATCAACTTGAAATCATCAAAACACCAGAGAATCTTGTGAGAAAGAATATCCATTGAAAGCTAATTTCCTGTACACTGGCTTGTCTATAAGAAGTGATTCCAAAAGGGGAATCGCCATGGAAACCATCAGAAGGCCCCTGCTAATTGCTACACTTATATGTAAAGAGCACCTTGAAGCAAAGTGTCCTGCAAGGACACCATGGTCGGTGGCAAGGTCAGGGAAGATCAATAGAACATTATTAAATTGCCCACCACAAAGGTCAGTACAATGTTGGTGCTTGCCTCTGTATAACTGGAATGTTCTCTAGCCAAGACTGAACCCCCCCCCCCCCCCCCCCCCCAGGGAGCCATGATCCCTAAAAACATCACAGCTACCAATTGTTTGTTGTATTCCTTAAACCTCCATGTATAATACCTCCTCTCTGGATCCTTAAACACACATGTTGGTTGATATCTATATATATGTTTTTCTTGTCAAATCGTTTTGTCTACTTTCCTATTTCCTTAATATTTATAAATGAGAATCGTATGTGTTTTTGACTGTTCGTTTATTATTCTGATTGCAGGTATGTGTCTTAATAAACTGTGCTATGTGCAGTTGTAATATTTTATATACAATTTATTGAATCCCCACATTAATTAACAACTTGCATTACACACATACACACTCCTGTGACTCCCTGAAGTCATGTCTCTGAGACATATGAAATGTAGAATGAAGATCACTAGGATTATCAAGGATTCCTGAGGTTGGCTAAAAAAACTGCTGATAAAATGATTGGAATAAAGGTTCCGGTGCTCTATTATGTGTTTCCGTTTTGATGGCTCTGGGGTCTAATCACTGTGACCGTGAACTAGGAAAAAGTCAGGAATTAATAGCTGAGCTGGAAAACAAGTTGAAGAATATTTTCATCTTGTCTATTAATGCCTGATTTTTAAAATTTACCATAGTTGCCAACAGCTTTGGTTTTATTTGGATTCTGTGCTGTCAAATTCGGGTCAGTCTCAACATTACTACTGCATTAGCATATTTGGCAACATCGGCTATTTTTCCAGGGACACATATTTATGTTCCACATGCTGCAGAAAGAGCATGCAAAGTGCAGCCCAGCAGTATGTAGGATGCATTTACGCACAGACACAATGCAATCATGGTAGGGCTTATGAGTTCTCCATCCTGATTGATTAATTGGATTGTGTCTGTGCGTGTATCCATCCTGCATACTTCTGAACTTTGCATGCTCTTTCTGCAGCATGTGGAACAAATATGCGTCTCTGGAAACATGGCCGATAGTAGCATCTATGCCGTTGCACAGTGCTTTGAAGCTGGGTAGGCTGGAGTTCTATTTTGTGGCGGCCACACAACCTCATGTAATGTCACGTCTCCTTTGCCACGTCTCGGATCCTGCCTCATCAAGGTTACATGCAAATGCAAAGCACTTCACAGCGATGACAAGTTTATTGCAAACCAGGCCTGGAATACAACAAACACCCATCACTATGGAGTGCTCTTCAACTGAACTTCTATTGATTGGGGGATCTGAGTGCGGTCCTCACAGGGCAACTCGTGAAAATGAGGTGCCTTCCTACTATGGCTTCTTTGCCTCAGAAGGTTGGCAAGAATTGTTCATGATTTGGAGAGTCGACCTCACTTTTAACAGTAGTGGTCGATGGTTGTAAGCACTTTGTACTATTGTAGTAAAAGAGTTTGACACAGACAATATTAAGACTATGATTCACACACTGCCCTTATCTAACTCCAAGATCTGGCAGCATCTGAATATGATTAAAAAACATTACTACAATTTAGCA